>CAJNDT010000535.1:678024-1249167 GCA_905221615.1 Symbiodinium sp. CCMP2592
TTAGTACTATGATTACTGCTACTACTATTATTGCTTGTGTTGCTGTGAGTGCTATGAATAGTTCTCTAAATTAGGGTCTCTTTGTCGGTCCCCAAAATAGAACAGGACCGTAGGCGGGACCCATATCATGAGGCTCCCCCAAATACCTCACGACAGTTCTGGGAACCACGACTCGACGTTCCGGCGATCGATCCGGACGCCTGTGCTCCCTTTGCCACGACACGCGCAGAGTCGGATCCTCGATCCGAGTTTCTGGTCCAGCCTCGCTCGTCGACACTGTTATTGTTTCCGCGCGAGGCCCGCCTTCGACAAGTTCTCTTTTCTGGCTCGCTTCTGGGCGTTGCTTCTATTGAGTCCTCTGTCGTCCCTCCGAGCGTGGCACTGCGGTCCGAACGCCACGAAGACCTCGAGAACCTGAACACGGCCTGCGAATCCCAAAATCCTAAACCCTGGAACCCAAACCCTCCAAACTCCCCAAGCCCTACACAACACGTCCAGCAAACCCCGATTCCCGCAAGCTGCAGCCCGAGCCCTCGCAAGCCTGCTGGGGAAATGCACAAATTATACGGTACTCAAACAGGAACCAAGGAATAGTATCGGTAGCTACACACTTATATTACATATGAAGCCGAGAGCCCACAGCTGTCCTCCAGCTCCCGACGCTCCAAACAATGGCCGTAGGGCACTGAAAGCGCTTTCAGCCTCGTGGAAAAGCTCACATGAAGAAACACACTTCAATCATATTACCCAAAGGCCCCATAGTAGTTCCTTTAGGGGTTCACATGTAGAATCCTATAATAAGGTAATCCCAAAAAGGAACTACTATGGGGCCTATGGGTAAGGACCCCCCTTATACTCAAAAGTATATATGGGAGTTTCCGAAATCTGGGGACCCTGATATAGCAGCCTGAACAGTATAGGATCCTTGGAATAAGGACCCCCAAAAACAGGTACCCGTAATTTTCGGAAACTCTATAAACCCTTGTAGAGCCCTTTAAAGGAACTCATATAGTACCCTTATAGTAACCGTTTAAAGGAAGCCTAAGGTACCCCTATTTTTCGGAAACTCCCCTATTCCAGAAGCAAGATGCGGAGTCCCTGCAGCGAGATGGCTCCACACTTTCTAGGTTTCGGGTTTAGGGTTGAGGGGTTTAGGGGTTTAGGGTTTAGAGTTTAGGGTTTCGGGTTTAGGTTTGAGGCTAAAGGTTTTAGAATGCTTAGAGTTTACTTGCAGGAGCAGGGGAATTAGTAAGTAGGGTTATGAGTATGGTTATAATTGGGGTAACTCCATTTAGGGCGCTTGTAACTCTACTTATAACCTACATACTAAGTCCCCTGCCCCTCCAAATAAGGTTTGAGCCCTAAGCCTAAGTTCAGGCTTGCGGCTTAGAGTTCATAGTGTTGCGGTTTAAGGTTTAGGGTTTGCAGGCAGTTTAGATGCTAAGATTTCGACATTCGACGTGATGTGAGGGGCTGGTGGGGTTTCACAGTATCATTTTGATGTTACAAGGTTAAGAGAGACCGCACGATTAGAATAGCTTTTGGCAGCATATCATAGTCGAACTATAGTTACATGGATAAATGCATAGTTGGCTACTGATACTTTCATCAACACTGCCCACTCCTTAGACTCCTCGTGCAATACCAATAACTTCATACCTAAACTCCTAACCGTACACTGAAACGTTAATATACGGGCCGTATAATAATTGGGACAGGGTTTTGGGGCCCCCATTATACTACAAACATGATCAGGAACCCCCAAACCAGTATAGATAACTGTTATGGCCCCTGCATTAGACTGAAACGTTACCTGAATCCGGAACCGGGCTAAAGTCTTTTGCGCGGTGTTCTCCATATTTCCGTTGCTTGCATGGCCCGTCTTGCTAACACTACTCCTAAACTGCAAGGGCGCATCGTGGTGGTGGTAGCGTAGTCGTAGCGTAGTCGTAGTCGTAGTCGTGGTCGTGGTCGTCGCAGTCGCAGTCGCAGTCGCCGTCGTCGTAGCAGAAGCGGTAGCAGCAGCGGTAGCGGTAGCTGTACCTCAGCGGTAGCAGTGGAAGCAGCAGCACATCCTAGACGATCCTAAACTCTGACGACTAGAACACCGTCGGAAGCCCCCACAAACCAGGTTGTAAAATCCTGAAATTAACACCTACACTAAAAGATCCTCAAAGCCCAGACAGAGACCCGAAAAGCATCCCGAAAAAGCTTAAACTCACAAGTCTCCGGTCTCCTCCCGTGCTTATAAACTCCCCCCCGGAAACCCTAACCCCTTAACCTTCAGCCTAAACCCCAAACCCGAAATCCCACACCCTAAATCCTGCATGCCCTGCACGGCCCTACACTCTACATCCTAAACCCTGAACATCAAGATCTTCACCGAACCCCCCACCTAAAACGCTTAACCTCTTAACCTTGAAACCCCCAAACCCCTAACCCAAAACCCTAAACCCCTAAACCCCCAAACCCCCAACCTAAAACCCTTAAACTCCCAAACCCCAAACCCTAAACCTCCAAGGGTGGCCTCCTCTGAATCTCGGCCAAGGGCAACGACTGGACTTCTCCTCGGGTCAGCGCGCTGCCTCCGTAAGTCAGGGCTTCTTCAATTTTTTTTAAGCCAGAAGAAGCGATAACAATGATAGATTTGTCTGAGTGGGCAATGTCTGCCTATCACCTATCACAGCCACCAGGTCCGAGTCGAATGGCGTTCCTGCGCCGCGACGAGGGCCATTGCCCCATGCTGCCGGAAATTCAGGGGTCGCTGTGCCTCTCAGTGCTGCCGGGATGCAGGGATCATCCCCTGAACCAGCTGGCGCTCCCGGCACCGCCGCGACCAAGGGACTCATCGCTGCTGCAGCAGCCGGAGGAGTGTATCCGGCGTTTATGATGCGCTGAGCGATCCCCGCCCTCGCAAGGCTGTTCGCAAAAGTCTCGAAATACCGGTTTCCAGCTGCATCGACAGCGTCGAACCCACCACAGTTCTCGATCACCATGCTCGTGAAATAGGCGATCCATAGAACATATGCCCATTCCTCGAAGTGAATTCGATCGTGAGCCAGAGGGGTCAAGATTGGGAATAGATTCTGAAGCGACTCCTGGGAATAGCCTCTGAACGCTCCCCCCATTTTTCCGCTCAACCGCTGGCGTTTTAGCGACCATAACCCTCAGATCTGTGGTGAAAAAGCTCACCAGCTCTCCCAGCACCACCACAAGTGTGCCTACGTACGTGCATACTCGGGTGAAGCAGGGAAAGTTTGTCTAGGGATTGGGGGTTTTGGAACTGACGGGTGATCATTCTAGGGCCCAAAAGAACACATAAGCAAAAGTAAAGATAGGGATATCCTATGTAAACCTCCCTTATCATAAACCCCAATAAGGTAGGGATATCCCTGTAAATTGCATATGCCTGTGTCCTCTTTGGGTCACTAATTTGAAATAAAGGGGACCATAATATAGAGCCCTACAGTAGCCTTTAAAGGAACTTTTTAAAGGACCCTAGAGTACCTTTAAGGGGGACCATAATCCTTGTGGGGGCCCCTAATCAGAACCAGGTATCTGCGCAGAGATGGGGGCGGCCTACTACCCTCGACTCTATGTCTGTCCCTAAAGGATCATAGGACTTCGCAACTTGAAAGGCTCCTTGAGGTGTTCCTTAAAGGGTTCTACAATCAAAAGATCTAGGACGGTTTAGGGTTTATAAGGGTCATGGGATATAGTAATTGGGGTGATTAGAAAGGAAAGGTAACTACAGTTAGAAATGATTACCTATAACCTCAAATAAGGTACTTATCAACCTACTTACGAAGTCCCATGATCCTCCAAGTACCCCCGAGCATGCCTAAACCCTGCACCTATGCATCCCTACAGGACCCCATCATCAGATCCTGTAGCAATGTAGAGTCCCATGAACCATCTGGGAGTTTCCGAAAATAGGGGACCGTTATTTGGGGTCCTTATGATAGGGATCCTACTATTTAGGGTACTATAGTAGGGTCCCCTATTTTCGGAAACGCCCATCTAGCAAACGCTCTACCTACTTGGTAATCAGGTGAACATGAAAAAGCACCACTTAAGGCGTCCGTAACCCATACCTCGAGACCCGAGCCCATTCCTGTACCCAGACCCGAAAAAACCCTAAAATGCCAGAACGGTAAACCCTGAACGCATAACCCTAAAACCTAAGTCTCAAATTCCCATTGTCAAACAACTGTGCCAAAAACCCTAGCCTAAACCCCTTGCAGTACCCTTCTAGATTGTAGATCCCTTGAAGCATCCACTTCAAGGAACCCTAAACCCTGAAGCACGGCCTACAGGTTGTGACGCTGTCGACCTCGGGCGCGACAAGCATCAGAGGACTTTTCTACAAGGAGGGCCATATATTGGGCTTGAAATTAGAATGCTAAGATGTCTGGACACACCGTACGAGCGTCATAGTAAAGACTTTATTTAGGTACTGTTACTCACTATTCGCACCTGTATGTTGACCGCATATTATGTCCTGGATGAGCAGCGCCCTGAACCCTAAAACCTTGAACCCTAAAAGCTCTAACCCTGACACCCTAAACCCTAAAAACCCTAAACCCTAAAGCCCTAAACCCTAAAATGCAGATCACGTGGTGAGACAGGAAGTCGTGGTCGATGTACCGCTTCTCTATACCGCAGGCATACTAGGTTTAGGGTTTAGGAATCATACGGTCTCAAAACTCCCTGGTCGCTGCGGGGTGATCCCTGAAATCTCACGTTGAGGCCCCGGGTTAGGTAGACGAGTTCGGGTCCAGAAATGTGGCTTACGTGGTCTTCGAGGGTGTCCCCCCAAAAAAACTACCTTAGTTGCTGAGTTCATGAGCCCCAAAAGGTGTACACTTTTCGGTTCATAGTGGGTAGTACTATCCCAAAAAGTGTACCTTATCCACTCAGCGACAAAGCTACCTAGATGCATCGGCGTCCAATCCGGCATGGGGCACGTAAGCCGATAAATGGATGATAGTGCTTGACGATCCAGAGTCAAACTGGACCCTGAGTGATGTCAATAAATAACCTCATATCAACATATCCATACTGCGTCAGCTCAGACTGGCTCAAATGCAAAACGATGGCAGTGCCACGCATGACTTGCTGCAACTTGAGCTCATATGAGTTCAACAGTGCAACCTCTGCAAGCCTGCAAACAAATCAAACGCTGGGCCGCGGCAGTTGGATATCTTGTTCCTACCTACAGTCTCCATTGTAGTTCCTTTTTTTGGTTAACCAATTTTATGGTTAGGATCCTATAATAGAATTTTTGGTTAACCAAAACAAGGAACTACAATGGAGACTGTAGGTAGATACCGCCAAGACATGGCAGTGCAAAGCAGCGATTGCCATTGATATGCAAGAGTTGAGGGAATTCCGCCATTAGTACCGACTCGTCTGTGTCAAACCTACGAGCTTCACTTCGAAACTGCGCAGATTGTTCCGCCTAAGTGCAAAAAGCCCGCCAATCCCACTAACTGTCCGTGCCTTTCAGCGCACGAAACAGGCTATTCGGCTACTCTCAAACAGACTCTAAAACTGACGTACGGCAACTGTCTGAATCTCACACAATTTGGAATTACTCATGCTGAAATGGCGAAGAATGAAGTTGTTGTTCCATCATGGAGATTCTCGCGGTAGAGTTCAGGGTTTAAGGTTTGTAGGGTTAGGGCGTTGGGGCTTAGGGTTTTAGGGTTTAGGGTTTGGGGCCTCTGATGACTTTGTCGGTGTAAGTGGGCTACGGTTCATAAAGTTCAAACAGTTTTTTCGGGTTGCCCACTTTATTCCTTGGTTTTACCCATGCCGAAAGAGTTGAAATCTCAGGGTGTTCTCCGAGCAAAACGAAAGGAGTCGGGGGTTGCGGGTTTCAGGTTTAGGGTTTAGGGTTTAGGGTTCAGGGTTTAAGGTTTAGGGTTTAGGGTTTAGGGTTTAGGGTTTAAAGGCCAGAGTAGACCGTATAACCCTAAACCCTCAAAACCGAAACAAAGCAATAGCAATCATGACTCTTGGCTTCATCTCTGCACACCGAATACAACACACTATATCTCTGAAATCCCGTTCGGTTCATGTTATGATGCAAATTTAGAAAGATGCGAAATTTCAACCGTGATTCCTAAGGAACTGTAAAATACAGACCCCCCCTTATTCGTAGCATCCAGCCCCTTCACCCTTCTGAGAGTTTAGGGCTTACAGGTATGTAGGCTGCAGGGCTCGGGTGTAGGATGCAGGGGTGTAAGGTTCAGAGGCCTCAAAAGGTGGGATGAAGATAGGTGGGGTGATCCCAAAATATGAGGCCATGTATAAGGGATCCTTATGCTACCTACCCTCAGCCCACCCTTCGAGGCCTCCGAAAGGTTTTGGGTGCAGCAGTTAGCGTTTAGGGTTAAGCCTTGATAAACGATGCCGGCCAAGCTGCGTCGGCTGTGTCGGGAGAGACTTTGTCGGGGTAGCCTGGACGGTGGAAATCGGGTTGGGGGAATCGGCTATCGAGCATAGCAAGATTACTATTTTGCTATCTGGGAACACATACTGCAAATAATGCGTTTAGCAGTCCTTGAGGGTTGCTTTGTGGAACGAGTCACCGGCGCGGATTGCCTTCTAGAACCCCGCTTTGAAGCTGAATTTGACATGTGTGGTATGTTCAGGCAAAACTGGGACAGTGCGGAAACATAAACAGATCCATAGCACCCGCTTTCCCTGCTAAACCCTAAACCCCAAACCCTAAATGCCAAACCTTAAATGTTAGATTCCGAAGTCGTTGCCCTGCCAGTGCTTTTGGAGGTGTACTAACAGGATCAGAGGACTGAGTAATTGGGGTTATATCTCAGGAAACTACAGTTATAACTGCCTGTAGCCGAAACCCTAAACCCCGTAGATCTCTTATAGAACCTTTTAAGGAACCCCTTAAGGACCCAACTTGGAGGATCATGGGACTTAGTAAATATGGTTACAAGTACCTGAATTGATTGGGGTCATAAGTAATTATAACCGGAGTTATCTTGTTTACAACCCCAATTACTACGTCCCAGGATCCTTTAAGTAGCAGCGAAGAACCTCAGGAAGCTGCAGCCTCAAACACTGAGCCTTGCCCTTGCCTCCGGGATGCGACCCAGAGAGCCCAATACCCCTTAATTAAGGAATATGGCTTTAATTATATAGGGCTTCATGTTATGATTCAAGCTATATTCCTTAATTAAGGGGTATTGGGCTCTCTGGGGAAGCAACTGCCTTTGTCTAGCTAGGGTTTGGGGTTTGGGGTTTATACAGTTATGGTCCTGTTGCTATAAACAGTATTTAATGATAAGAAACAATCACGGTAAGAACAGTACTAAAAAGAAGACGAATAAAGCAAAGTTATACCACCCCCCCCAAACCCTAGTCCCAGTACTCAGGCTCCTCCCTCGACCCCCCAACTACCCTCGATTATATCCCCAATACCCTCCATTCAGGGCCATAAGGACTCTACTACCGTGGAGGGGCAGGGGACTTAGTAAGTAGGTTATAAGTAGAGTTATAAGTACCCTAAATGGAGTAACCCCCATTATAACCCTACTTATAACCCTACTTACTAAGTCCCCTGCCCCTCCAGCTAGAGATACTTGGGGGGGTACTGGTGGTGTCGAGCCTTGAAGTCATGCTGCGGAAAGGCATTTGGGGGTTTAAGGCCCCGAAGCTTGCGAAGGTTTGGGGTTTAGGGGATTAGGGTTTAGCTTTTAGGGGATTAGTTACGATTAGGGTTTAGGGTTTAGGGGACTAGTTACAATTAGGGTTTAGGGTTTAGGGGATTAGGGTTTAGGGGATTAGGGTTTAGGGTTTAGGGGATTAGGGTTCAGGGGATTGTTCTCACTCTATGGTGTTCAGGAATTTCGTTAGTGGACTCCTTGGGCACGGGATTATGGGGGGGGGGGGGAGCCTGAAGCCAAGAAAGGCAGATTATAAGCGCTACCTACTGTTGCAGAAGTCTCATTCGAAGTACCTCTACCACGAAACTACAAACTTAGACTTTCTCCTTACTTATAGCCCACTTACTAAGTCCCACGACCCTTTAAGTAGGGTTCTGAGAGGGTTTAGGGTTTAGGTTTTGAAACTTACAGACTTTTTGTGCTCCATTTCTAAACACAAGGTCTTTTGCAGTGCTTCCAAGGGCTTAGTCACTAGAGTTTTGATTACTTTTCATAACCCCCTTTTGGTACTTTTCACCCTACTTACCAAGTCCCATGATCCTCTAAGTAGACTAGAGAAGACCCTGTCAGAAGCCCAATATAGAGGCCTTAATAAGTAGAATAGGGTTTTGGGGTACATTATACTGTGCTTGAAATAAGGAACTCCAAAAATAGTAATATAGGTGTTTATTCAGCCCGCCATATTAAACCCTAAGCCCCTAAACCCGAAGCCCCTAAACCCCTAAACCCTGAACCCCTAAACCCCTAGACCCCTAAACCCCTAACCCCTAAACCCCTAAACCCTACACCCTAAACCCTAAACCCCTAAACCCTAAGCCCTAAGCCCCCCCAGGTGAGCGCAAGCCTCTCGGGATTCGAGGATGGCTTCCACGAGGTCCGCCTGCTTCCCAGAGACTCCAATATTTCTTAACTAAGGAATATACCGTAAATTATAGTAGGATTCCTACTATAATTGAAGGAAAATTCTTTAATTAAGGGAAACTGGAGTCTCTGGGTTCGGACTTCCGGATGTTGGGTCGTTGGGGTTACTACAGGGGCCTTAACAATGAACATAGGGTTCCTTTAAAGGGTTGCCATTTAAAGGGGCTTTTAAGGACTACCATAAGGGCTACTATAAGGAATTGGTATAAGGGCCTTAATAATTAGAATAGGGTTGTGGGGGTGTAGTATACTCTAGTTATAATAAGGAACCCCCAACAGAGTATAGGTAATTATTAAGGCCTCTACAACAGGGTTTAGGGTTTGGGTTGGGCTTAGAAGGGTCCCTGAACCCACAAACCCTAAATCGTTTTAGCGGGATCTTAGAACTTGGGTGCTATGAGTGGTTGAGGCTTTCTGGCTTTGTGTCGGGTGTCGGGTTTAGAACTACTATTTGCTTAAGAACCCCCAAAAAAATAAAAAATATATATTCCTTATTGGGGTAATATAGGGATTATTATTTTTATTTTTTGGGGGTTTCTTAAGCAAATAGTAGAGAATGTTGGGTTTAGCCCTTGGGCTTCCCGGGGCCAGTATCCCGGTTCCAAAAGGCATCGTGCTGACAATCGGCTCTCAAAGTGTGGATGCTGCAGAGTTTTCACCGCTGTCTGCGCGTGTAGGGCTGGGGCTGGGGCTGAGGGGCAACTTGGAGCAAATCACCTACCCCCTAAACCCTAAACCCTAAACCGTGGCTTACCGTCCCTACTTCTCCTACAGTGTGAGACGCCACTGCAATCGACCGACCGACATCCACGCAACCCACTCCTAAGGTTTCTTTTCCTACACCTACCGGGTGAGACGGAACAACAGAACTCACGCTTCCCACTACTTCCTCATCAGGTTCTACATACATACAGGTCTTGATCCAGGAAGTATTAGTGTAAAGCTCGGTATAGAAATCGAGTCCAGCCGGCGGGTAAGACACACGCAGTTGTGGGTCAAAATCGTGGTGCCAAACCCGGAACCCCATGATTTGAAGGGTTCCAGAAATCAGAATACTGATGGAGTTCGGTGAAAGGTAGGCCTCAAACTGAACCTTTACCTCCTTATAGGTCTGAGCCCCCTTTCCATCAGTCTGAAGCCACGGGAGCCACAACTCCACTTGAGCGTAGCGGTCAATCTTCATCAGCCCTGCCGCCCGGGCGCATCCCCATTTGTCAAATGCTCCAGATACCCGTCCTCAGCAGGTGCTGTGATGCCAAGGCCACGAGCAAATCGCCGCTCCAGGCTTCGATTTGAAGTAGGAACAGACTGGAGCATTTGATATAGCGCCTTTCACACATATATAGCATGGGATCCTTTACAAGTCTCTACAAATCACATTGGCGTCCAAAACCTTAAAAGCAACAACATCTAAAAACCCTAGTGCTCTCCTAGAATCCTTTGTAGGCCAGTAAGCCCTTGGCAGTGCAACTACTGCGAAAATGGAAACCCAAGAACGCACAAAAGCCCTAAATCTTCAAGCCCGAAGCCCTTCTAAAGGCCTTATGGAGCTTAGGGTTTAGGGTTTAGGCTACAAAACACCTAAAAGCCCTAAAACCTTAGAGCCCCAAATCCAAAACCTTTGTAGAGCCCTTCGGGAACCCTTCTCGAGCCCTTAATCGAGCCCTCAAGCCCGGAAACTACAGTAGGGGCCTTAATTATCATAATAGGGTTTGGGCGGAATATTGTACTATAGTGATCCTAAGCAACTGCCAAGATAGTAGTGGTAGTTATCTCAGCCCCTCCAAACCCTAAACCCTAAACTCCTAAACCTCACCCCTAAACGCTAAAGGCCCTAAACCCCAAAGACCCTGAACCCTGCAAGCTCTGAAGCCCTAAACCCTAAAGCCCAAAGCCCTACACCCCAAGCCCTGAACCCTAAAGCCCTAAACCCTAAAGGCCCTAAACCCCTAACCCTAAACCGTAAAGGCCCTAAACCCCTAAGCCCTAAAATCGCTAACTCCTAAGCTCCTAACCCCTAAAATCGCTAACTCCTACACCCCGAAGCCCTAAAATCGCTAACTCCTAAACTCCTAAAACCTAAAACCTAAAGGCTGGGATCAGAGCTTTCTCCACCAGGCCAGCCACATCTGCTCCGCGATTTCGGAGCTCACCTGGGCACCACATGATCAGCTTCCTTTAGAAGGCTTACTTGGAAGGGCAGGGGACTTAGTAAGTAGGTTATAAGTTGGGTTATAACTGGGGTAACTCCATTTAGGGTACTTATAACTCTACTTAAAACCTACTTACTAAGTCCCCTGCCCATCCAAGTAGGGCTGGCTTACCCAGAGAACCCAATACCCCTCAATTATGGAAAAGACCAAAAATGACGGAAAGTATATTCCTTAATTAAGGGGTATTGGGGTCTCTGGGTAGGGCTAGGGGTTTAGGTTTTTTTTTGAGGGCTCTTTTCCAACTGGTTAGCAGGAATGCCTTACCAGGCTGAGCCTGTGGCTGGGGCCTCTGCTCATGAGTGGTTAAAACCCACCCCTCAACCGACAACCACCCCTGTAACCCCTGAGGCCCCAGCCACTGTCGAAACGGCAGGATACTCTAAAGCGAAACATCTGGTTAGTATCCCCACCTTTGCTCGAAGCCACCCAGTGCGGTCGCCCTTTCATGGTCCCCATGTCTTGGCTACGGCTCATCGAATTACAGACTACTTCAGGAAAGTAGCACGAGGCATGCAACCAGCCAGCTTCAATCGGCTTGGTCCATGTCATTCAGCAGCTGGCACAGCTGATCGTCCGTTGAGCCGGTGACAAGCGCTGCCGCTATGGTGTGTGGGACTTCTGTGGGCACGCCCAGGACGTGCTTGTACGACGAGTTCTTGCCGGGGTTTAGGGTTTAGGGCTTAGTGTTTCGGGTTTAGACCTTAGGGCATAGGGTTTAAGGCTTAGGGCTTTGGGCTCAGAGGTTTTTAGGGTTTAGGGTTTTGAATATAGGGCTTAGGTTTGATGTAGAAGGCTACTATTTCAAGGGTTTCTGCAAGGGTTCTCCCACGAGCTTCTTGAAGTTTACGGTTCCTCTGCTAAGGGCTCCTGTAAGGGTCGCGTTGAAGGCTCATTTCAGGGTTCCTTTGAGAGTTCGTTTAAACCATCCTGTTAAAACCCATTTGGTGTTCTTTTTAGGTTGCTATAGTTTGTGGCTTTCATCAGCTTATAGGCTTTGGCTTTTATCCGCTTGCAGGGGTTCTACAGGGGCTGTCACAAGGTTCTTCCAGGAGTTACGTCAGGGGTTTAGGATTTGAGTTGAGTTTGAGGCGTAGGGCTCTAATCCTTTTTCGGTTCTAAACCAGGACACGGTTTGAACAGCTGGGTTATAGATTAGGAACCCTCAACCCTAAACCCCCAAAAACCCTAAGATCCTGAACCCTAAACCCCGAAAACCCAAAGACCCGAAAAGCTGGCTGAAGGAATCGAAGGTTGTGGGCTCTGCGGTTGACAGTTAAAGCCTACGCCCTAAAACACTAAACCCTAATGCCCAACCCTCAAACCCCACAATGCCTTAACACTGAACCGTGACCCCCCAACCCTAAACCCCCGAGCCCAGAACCCAAATTAAATATAATTCCCAATAAAGCCTCAGTTTGGCACACGCACGAAGGATTGGCAATCAGGAGGTCAGGCGCACATTCCGGGCTGCGAAGCCCCGGCATGTCTTGGAGCCGTAATGTAGGGGTCTCAATAATTTGTATAGGGTCTGGGGCTCCCTTATGGCACATTTACAACAAGGAATCTTACATTTCGTGAAACCTACACCAGATTCCCCCTAAACCCTAAACCCTAAACCCTAAACCCTAAACCCCTGAATCTAGACCCGAGTTTCGCAAACCTCAACACGGATCCCCAAACCCTAAACCCAAACTCAAATCCTAGACTCGGAAAAGCCGCTTCCTGAACTCTGCACTCTGAGGTAGGATCGTGAAATACTGTAACCCCTCGCTCTAGATTACACTAAACCCTAAACCCTTAACCCTAATATTTTGAAAACACCCAAACTCGAAGTCTGTGAATGCTGTAACACTAAACTCCTGAACCCCTCCTGCACTCTAGAAAACTTGCCTGTTTGGGGTTCTTCTTCACGACTTCCTTAATTTCAACCCTCAAAACGGTAGGTTTTCAAGGTTACAGAGCAACCTCTTTCCCCACTTAAAGGATCATGGGACTTAGTATTTTGGGGTCCTTTAAGGGGTCCCTTTAAGGGATCTATAGGGGGAACTATATTGGCTTAGGGTTTAGGGTCTACTTAAAGTATCATGGGACTTAGTATTTAGGGGTTATAAGTAAGGTAACTACAGTTATAAGTACATACAACCCCAATTAAGGTAATTAGACATAACCCTACTTACTAAGTCCCATGATCCTCCAAATAAAGCACAGGAAAGACAGGGAGCGTTTCAGCTCCGACGGCGGAAGTTGCAGCAGCCGCGCGCGCCTCGGGTGCACGTTGCTTCGGAAAAACTTGAGGGCCACAGGGATCAGATCATTGAGTCCAGGGTTCCTTACAGGGTTACTTATCGAGATTAGGGTTCCTTAAAGGGTTCCTTATCGAGATCAGGGTTCCTTAAACTGTTCCTTATCAAGTTTAGGGATCCTTGAAGGGTTCCTTATCGAGTCTAGGGTTCCTTAAAGGGTTCCTTATCGAGTCTAGGGTTCCTTACAGGGTTCCTTAGAGAGGGTGGGTTATCGAGTCTAGGGTTCCTTATCGAGATTGGGGTTCCTTAAAGGGCTCCTTATCGAATTTAGGGTTCCTGAAAGTTCCTCATCGAGTGTAGGGTTCCTTAGAAGGGTTCCTTAAACGGATCTATGAAGGGTTCTATAAGGGGTTCTGTAAGAGATCTTTAAGGGTTTAGGATCCCGGGCTCCTCAGAGACTCCAATATCCTTTAGTCAAGGAACATGCCTCAAATTATCGTAGGATCCCTAGTACTTGGAGGGGCAGGGGACTTAGTAAGTAGGTTATAAGTAGGGTTATAATTGGGGTAACTACATTTAGGGTAGTTATAATCTCTACTTATAACCTACTTACTAAGTCCCCTGCCCCTCCAAGTAGTATGATGTAAGGAATATTCCCTCAGTCAGGGATACTGGAGTCTCTGGGTCCATGAGGGCTTACCAACCCAACTAACGAGGTCCTTGCGAGGGTCCTTCGGGGGTTCACGCTGTTCTACGTAGGCTTTAGATGGGTTACGGGAGGTTTAGAAGTCGGGATCCGTAGTTTCGCAGAAGAGGGATTCCGGGTTTCGACGGCTTGGGGCTATCGCGTGTTGCTTACCTGGGGATCCACAAACCTACCGTTCTAAGGGTGATACCATAAATCATAAATAGTTAGGGGATCATAACCCACAAAAACGGTAGGGTTTGGGACTATGGTGACGGTTTTTTAACAAACGGGTAATGGTCTTTGGCTTCGAGCCCGAACCGCCAGACTCATTCTAAGCAAGCGGACACCTGCACACTACTCCCCCCCACCCCACCCTCTACCAACCTACGCCCCGCACCCCTCCACCCCCAGTGGCGGAGGGGCTTAATTCCTTCAAGCAGCACTTTTCGACTACCTCAGCGGCTACGAGATTCTGCCTGCCCTTTGGATGCTCAAACAACCCACAGGTAATGCTTTAGCAAACATCATCGCGGAGCAAACCTTCTTCCTCTACGAACACACCAAACTCCTTAAGGGTGTCCTTACTGCGTGCAGCTTTGCCTCAGAAGGAACGTGTTGGACAAACTTGTGACCATACGGCACAGAAGTGCTAAGGATGAAAATAATGACGGCGGTGAGGGTTGCATTGTGATCCTGATCGAAGGGATGACTTTTGCAGCAGTGGTCTTGCAAGGTTTGTGGCCGAAAGGTCGACAAGGGTTCTTGGCTATACGGTACTAATTTTACAAAGCAACCCCAGGGAATGTTGCTCTAACGGTTCATCAAGGCACGCAAGTAAAACCCTGGACCCAAAACAAGACCCAAAACCCAAAGCCCCTGCAAGTAAAACTACCTGGAGGATCATCGGACATAGTAAGTGGGGTTCTAAGTACCTTAACTGAGGTTATAACTCATTACAACTGTACTTACCTTACTCAGAGCCCCAATTATTAAGTCCCATGATCCTTTGAGTAGCACGGCCAAGTCTCTCCCGGAGTCGCTGGAAGCGCGGCGCACCAAACTTGCGTCGCAGAGCATCCCTGAGGCGGTCGCAGAAGCCTCGGGTTACTTTTCAAGTTTCGGCTGGGAAGTAGGGCCTTTTGGATTTAAGCATTTTCAGTCTAGGCATAGTGAAGGGTTTAGGGCTTGCTTTAGGGTTTGACTGGCTTTTGTTCTTGGTCTTGTGGGCCGCCGCCACGTAGGTACAGGAGACTTCAACAGCCCTAAACCCCTGATTCCCTAAACCTTAATCCCTAAGCCCTAAACCCTATAAACCCTGAACCCGAGGCAAAAGAAGCCAAAAAACATTCTTCTGATTCTTGACCCCTCATCGGCACAACCCTTACCCTAAACCCTAAACCCTAAACCCTGAGCCCTACACCCTAAACCCTGAACCCTGAAATCCAAACCCTAAACCCTATAAACCCTAAATCCTAAACCCTAAACTATACTGAACTTAGAACCCTAGCCAAAATTCGAATTTTAGCTGTTTCTTAGGGATTATAATAAGCAAAAAACCAAAAATTAGTTCTAGGTACCCCTAAGTAAACCCTGAAACCTTGGGCTGCCCCTGAAAGTTCAGCTGTGCGTCCATCCGGTCGTTCGCAGAAGAGCCTCGGATTTTGGGGACAGTTTAAGGGCCCGAAAGTTTGTTTAAGGGTTTAGGGTTTAGGGAAGAGCCTCGGGTTTTGGGGCTACTTAAAGGCTCATGGGACTTAGTAAGTAAGGTTATAAGTAGGTTATAATTAGGATAACCCCACTTAGGGGACTTATAACCCCAATTATAACCTGTTTACTAAGTCCCATGATCCTTTAAGTAGTTTAAGGGCCCAAGGGGTCCTTTGAGGGTTCCTTTAAAGGCTCCTTGAAGGGGCTCCTTCAAGGAGTTCCTTTAAGGGGTTCCTTTAAGGGCTCCTTTAATGATTCCTTAAAACGGGTGTTGGGTTTAGGGTATAGAGGGGTCGACCAGGGGTCGAAAAATGATATACTACAGTGGGCTGAGGGTTCAAGAGTGTGCAAACAGTCTTATAGCGGCTCTATTGAGCATTTACTGAGGTTCGAAAATATGCTATGCGGTTATTACAAAGTTCTTCTACTAAGGGTCCTGCAAAGGTTTAAGAGTGCACGGTGCTGGGCTTAGGATGTCAGTTTTCTGAGGTCAGGGTTCGGCTTTTTAACTGGGTGAGGAGGTCGGGAAGGATAGGGTGCTTTTCGAAGTGCGCTTTTACAGCTTGGCGACTCCCGCCGCATACAGTAGCGTCTCCCGGGGGGGCGAAGCTTGTCCGTTTGCGGCTTATAACTATCCGGTTGGGGGTTGATTTCAGGGTTTCGTGCAGGGTTCACACCAGGGGGTTGGGCACCCGCAACTTCACATTCCAGCCGGTGAGCTTCTGTGTCAATGGCCGGCAGGAGGCGTTTGCGGCCTGAGCACCGCAGAAGTAAGTAAGTAACAATAACCCCAAGGGTCCAAAGGACCCAATAATTCGGTACTCGGGTTAGGATAGCAATCATGTAGGTTAGGATTTTGGAGAGTCTATGAATATTAGGTACTTGGCCCCTTGGGGTTAGCGGAAAGAAGTAGAAAAACTATAACTAGCACAAACCTCGACATTGAAACAGCGAGACTGCAGGCGAAATCCTGAATGTTCAGATAAAGGACCGCAGACATGTATCTGAAAGATGCCCGAAACCGGAGAGGAGCACAAGCTTGATGCCTGCCCTCAGAACTGCAGAACATAGTGTCCCAGGCTTGTAGACGATGTCATGACCGATGAACTTAGGAAAGCAACATAAGAAACAACAACTACAGGACTGTAAAATAACCTAAGATTGGCAGTCATCCTGCACGTGCCAAGTCGTGATAGCCAGACAGGCACAGCACTAGCATATGTAGTTGTCGTCGTCGTCGAAGTAGCAAGAAGCAGTAGTAGTAGTAGCAGCAGCAGGAGGAGTAGCAATAGCAGAAGCAGCAGCAGCAGCTGCAGCAGCAGCAGCAGCAGTAGCAGCAGCAGTAGCAGTAGCAATAGCAGTAGCAGTAGCGGTAGCGGTAGCAGTAGCAGTAGCAGTAGCTGTAGCAGTAGCAGTAGCAGCAGCAGGAGCAGGAGCAGGAGCAGGAGCAGGAGCAGGAGCAGGAGCAGGAGCAGGAGCAGCAGCAGGGGAGCAGGAGCAGGAGCAGGAGCAGTAGCAGCAGGAGTAGTAGTAGTAGTAGTAGTAGTAGTAGTAGCAGCAGAAGCCGATAACCCCTAACCCCAAGTACAAATGTAAAACCATCAAGCCCGCAGAACTAAACGTCTCAAAGCTCCAGAAAGTCACATGCATTACCTTAATGGCCCTAGACGATGGGAATTATGGTATATTCCTTGTTTTGGGTACTGCAGGATTTAAATCATCCACGTACGACCTCAGCTTTGAAGCACTCAAACCCTGACACCCCGAAAGCCGCAAGCCCCAAACCCCAAATCCTGGGCAGCAAAGCTCGACTCCTTCTGTTGTGGCTAGATACATTTAGTGGGGTACTAGGTTTACTTTTTAAGTTTCGGGTTTGGGCTTAGAGCATAGGGTTTTCTTGAAACCGCAGCAGAACCCTAACACAGCAAAAGCTCCACCATGCAGTGTCAAGAAAAGCTTCGAGTGTAGGGTTTAGGGCTGAGGGGTTACCTATAGTCTCCAGTGTAGTTCCCTGGTTTTATTCACGCATTTTAAAGCAAGGCTAAGATCCTACAAGATAAAGTAGGTTCACCAAAACAAGAAACTACAATGGAGACTACAAGTATATGTAGGGCTCAAGTGTTAAACCCTGAGCCCTGAACCCTAACCCCACGGGTCCAAGTACCTAATAATCATAGAATCTCCAAAATCCTAACGTACATAACTACTATCCTAAACCCGAGTATAATAATTACTGGGTCCTTTGGACCCTTGGGGTAGGCTCCTTTTTGGCACTTTCGCTCGGTCGCTAGGGGTTCGTCGAAGGACGCGGAACCAACGCACCAGGAGGCCGGCAACAAAGACGAAGACGACAAGTAGTGGGTGCTATATGACTAGGATACCCAGTAACCTAAGAATAAAAAGGCCTCTCTTTTGGTATTGGGTAACTTTATAAGGAACCTAGGGCTACAAAAAGGGAATAAGGGTACTACTGGGCATCCTAGATGAGGTTTAAAGTTTAGGATTTAGGGGTTAAGAAGGATCCTTGAGGGGTTCCTTAAAGGGCTCTATAAGAGATCTATAAGGGGTTAGGTTGAGGTTTAAAGTTTAGGGTTTATTGTGGGTGTTAGAAGGGATTTAGGGTCTAGGGCTGTGGTGAGGTGCTGAAGTGGTCTTGTAGGGCTTCTCTAATTCTCGAAGAGACGTTGGCCTTAAGGTTCAGGTTTTTAAGGGCTTAGAGTTTCAGGGTCTTGGACTTAAACCTCAAGGTCTTCATGGCCTGGGGTTGTCTTGAACATTGATAGACATGTAAGTAGGCTATGAACAATACGCTCAAAAATCCCGGCTCCCCAAATAGGGCGCTTAGAGGTCAACAAGGGTCCCTGCTCATTGTGTTTAACCCTAAGACTCCAAGTATACAAATAGTAGCTACTTTTGGGCTCTAAAGTCTACAAATACTACCTCCTTTGGGCTATTTGGAGTCTTCGGGTACCCAGAGACTACAATATCCCTAATTAAGGAATATACCTTAAATTATAGCAGGATCCCTTTCACGATTTAAGGAATATTCCTTAATTACGGGATATTGGAGTCTCTGGGTAGTAGGGTTGGGTGTTAGCTAAACCCAAAACCCTAAACCGTTTAAAGCTTTAGGATGCTTACCGAGTTAAGGCCTTTAAACCATGACTGGCTGCAGCTATAGTTACCTATCGCATGAGCCCTAAACCGAAACCGATATCCGAACACCGTTTACTAAACAGACTAAATACTGTACTTGTCCGAACCTCTACCTACGAATGAGCTTAAAGGCAGACCACTGATGAATAAACCCCTCTCCCTATGTAGCTCAGTGAGGACTTTAAGTGGGATCTCAATGCTAAATTTAAAGGCCTTTCAAAATCATGGGTCTAAGGACTGCAGTTGGGATCTCAATGCTAAAAGGCCTTTAGAATCATGGGGCTATACGAGTCCTCCTAAACCCACTACTACTACTACCTACTACTACTACTACTACTACTACTACTACTACTACTACTACTACTACTACTACTACTACTACTACTACTACTACTACTACTACTACCACTGCTACTACTGCTATTATGAATACTACAGCATGCACCCCAAGGGGGGCTTGTCCGGAACATCTCCCGTTGCGTTGGGAAGTTCCTCTCTGCTTCTACGCTCACTGGCATCCTGCAGACCCAGGAGGTCTAGGCTGAAGAGCTTTAGGGCGTAGGGTTTAGGTCTAGGGTTTAGGGTTTAATAAGGGCTTAAGGCTTCAGGGTTTCGGGATTAGGGTTTAGGTTTTAGGGCTTAAGGTCCAGGCTTCAGGGTTTAGGGAGTTCAGGGTTTGGGTTTCAAGGGCTTTGGGTTCAAGGGCTTAGAGTTTCGGGCATGGGGTTTTGTCAGGGTTTACTGAAACGGATTTTGTGGAATTTTACAAGGGCTTTGCAAGTTTGTACTCAGGACTCATAAGATGTTTGTATGTGAAGCCCTAGCCCAACAAAACGCCAAATCCCTAACCCCGAAATACCGGAGAACCCCTAAACCCTAAACCCTCAGCTCCGCCCCTCAACCCATTACTCTATCTATGATTGAAGATGCGTTGTCGAGTCTGGCACATGGGTTTACTCTGTCGATTTTGCCCGAACCCCATACCCTGAACCCTAAGCGCATAAACTAACTCGTGAACGGAATTGGGACCTGCTTGATTCGGGTTTGCGGGCTTTTGGTCTGGAGGGATGGAAGCACCAGAGGTGCTGGCAGAAATGCCGCTATCAAGCAGGATTTAGGGTTTAGGGTCTGTGTCGGATGTCAGAGCAAAACACCAGACGCACACCCAACATGCCCAAATCCTGGTTTGAGACCCTATCTCAAACCCCCTACAATCGCTTCAAAGCTTTAAAAGACCAATCATAAAACCCCGAAGCATTAAACTATGACTTCTGAATATTGCAACAAGCTTACTAAAGGATCAGTGGCGAAATCCAGTGAACTTCTGAATTGGATTTAAAAGTTCACCATACGCTAGTTGCTAAGTCTCGAAATTCGTTAAGTAATCGTGAACCCAGGCCCTTCACCCTCAAGCGTTAACCCTAAACCCTAAATCCTACCAGGACCCCCCAATGGCCCTTTAATGGATGCCATATGGTCCTTAATAGTGGGTATTTGGGGTATATTAGAGGGTAGTTGGGGGGTCTAGGTACACCCGAAACCTTCACAGCAGCGGTCTCACGTCTTATATGGCCGTACGAATGCAGGGTATTTCGTTTTCGTTTCTGGGTTCCTTTACGGGCCCGGGCCTAAACCTCCAGGTAGTTGGCTGCCGGCTATGATGGGAACACGGGATGCTGCGCACCTGGCAAGGGCTGGCGTCCGAAATCCTTCTAACAGGTTTAGGCGTTTAGGGCCTAGGATACCCAGTAACCTAAGAATAAAAAGGCCTCTCTTTTTGGTATTGGGTAACTTTATAAGGAACCTAGGACTACAAAAAGGGAATAAGGGTACTACTGGGCATCCTAGGGGCTGTTTTTTTCAGGATTTTTTGAGGACCGTTTTCCGAAGGCGGAGGTCACTCTGCTTGGGTTTCGGGGTTTAAGGTTACTGTAATGGTTTAGGACTTAGGGATTAGAGTTTGGTGCTGAACCCCTGAATGACGCTTACAAGCCACACGAGCGCAACAGCACAAAAGCCCTGCAGCCTTATCGTGGTGGTTAGGGTCAGGAGTTCTGGATTTTAGGATACAGTGTAGCTCCCTAGCGCAACTTTGGACCCTATAGGGATGAGGGGGTATAAACCTTAAACCCTAAACCCCAACCCCACTAGATTCTCTAAACGTGTAGCCTGAAACCCTACAGCGAATCCTGTGCCCCAAACCTCCAAACCCTGCACCGAAAGCCTGGCCCCTAAACCCCAAATCCTAAACCTTGAAGAAGTGAAAGGATCCTTTAACCCATGATCCGTTTAAAGGTTATAGAGCTCATCAGAATCAAAAGGAGCCCTAAACCCTAAAATTCTAAAACCCTTTCAGGAACCAAAACCTGGTAAAGGGAATCCTTCTAGAACTTTCTGAAGGAGCCATTGTAGAACCAGTCGGAACCCATCTATGACTTCTTGAAGGAGCCCTGTAAGGATCAACCCTAAACCCTTTAAGGGATCCCCCTACAGCAAGCCGCATAAAGTTGGACACCGGATTTAGGCCAAACAGTGCTGGGATTCCCCATATATTGCTCTTAAGGACTTAGGCTATTGGGTTTGCAACTTTTGGGCTTCTACTGTCCCTAGACTCAGACCCTAAACCCTAAACACTCAACCCCTAAACCCAAAACCCTAAACACTTTCATGCATCCCCCTATAGTACCCTTTTATGGCTACTTTGTAAGGATCCCTTAGAAGCCTTAAAAGCCCACAGGTCGCCAGGGCACGGGAGATGCGGAGATCCTCCTGGAGTCCCTCGAGGTCCCAATCTTGCGTCGCCTGGCAAAAAAGGGGGCTTCTAGGGGTTTACAGTAGAAGCCAGAAAGTTGGAATATGATTATCCTAACCCTTCTATGGTAAATTATAGGGTATCCTACCATGAAACCATATTCCAACTTTCTGGAGTTCCCTGTAGGGTTGTTAGGGGTTTACGGGTTTAGGGTTGTTAGGGGTTCGGGGTTTAGGGGTTTAGGGGTTTTGGGGTTTGGGCTTTGCACATATACGGTTAGGGTTGTAGGGTTGGGTTTAGGTTCAGGGCTCAGTGTTAAAGGGGCTTTGTAGC
Source organism: Symbiodinium sp. CCMP2592 (assembly GCA_905221615.1). Lineage (NCBI taxonomy): Eukaryota > Dinophyceae > Suessiales > Symbiodiniaceae > Symbiodinium > Symbiodinium sp. CCMP2592. Next base: position 699,735 of record CAJNDT010000535.1, read on the forward strand.
TACTAGAAGGTATGTAGTCTTCATCGCGGTTTATAGTGTACTGGGGGCCTGACTAAACAAGTCGACTCGGATTTTGAGGGCCTCTATGCGATATCCCAGGATGCCCAGTTAACTAAGAATAGAAAGTGCCCCCGTGTGTGTATTGGACAGTTTTGCAAGGAACCTAAGAGGTTCAGAGCTGGGCGTTTAGGACTTTGGGGTCTGTCATGTTGATGCACGTGCTTATATGCACAAGGGTTGAAGAGGTTTACTGTTCGGAGCCCAAAGCACCTTAACTTATGGAGTGCACTTTACCCTCCATTTGTGGTTTGTACTTCGGCCTTAAACCATATACCCCAAGCCCTAAACCCCTAAGCCCTGGATCCTAAACGCTAAACCCTAAACTGGGTTCTTGTTGACGGATTTAAAACAAGTTACCATAATCGGGATCTATAGTAAATGACATGGTTTCCTTATTGCGGGAACTTAAACCAAGTCCCCTAACAAGAACCAAGTAAGCCACATTGCTTCGACACGTATCATGTACGGTTGATTCCCGACTTAGGGGCGTTGGACACTCTGGGAAGCCCTGAGCTGAAGTCTACTCCTCCAAGGCTTTGTGCGAGCTAGACCGGCCCAAAGACCCGAAAATCCGTGAGCAAGGAATGTTCCTGAAATCATAACGGGGATCATTAGTATGATTGAAGGGTATTCCTTGATTGTAAGGTTTCTATGGGGGTTCTAGAAGGGGTTTATGAGAACACTGATTCGGGAAGCTGTGAGGACAGGGGCTGAACATGTAGCAGGAACATCCTGCAGATTTTCTGCTGGTCTTGCACGGTCTCATCTCCAGCGCTGGTGCGCATGCCGGCTAGAGAGTTGTTGTAATCGTGAATGATCCGCTCAAATCAACCCGACAGTCTCTTCGTTGTTTAGCATCTTGTCTACGTAGTAAAAGTCGACATCCAGCTTTGGACTGAACCCCATTCGCAATGCTTCGCTTCACGGCCGCCACGGGTAATGGGGCCTCTGGCCATGCCATACGAAGCCGCGAGCTTGTTGAGCGTGTAAGCTGCTTTTGGCGGAGGCAAGTAAAGAACCCAAAGGGTCCTAAGTACCTTTGTAGTAGAATGCAGAGTTTCTAGATTAGGAGTTAGTCTTATGTTTAGGGAAGTATCCCCCGCTGACACTACACAGGACCCTTAGGGGAAGCAAGTTCTCCACAGCGTCGGCTTTAGCCTTGGTCAACTGGAACTCCGTGACACAGGAGCGGAATGCCATGATCTGCTCCTTTGAATCCTCCTCGTCTGACGAGATGATCAGCTGTTTCTTTACTTAGAGGATCATGGGACTTAGTAACTGGGTTTATAAGTAAGGTAACCACTGGTGATATCTTTAAGCCGATTAACATACACATAACCCTACTTACTAAGTCCCATGATCCCAAAGTATCATCTCTGCATCCACCCGCTTTCTGCCATTTCGGTCTGCTCCACAGCGGCTAGCCGGCGGCTTTCTATGCGCGCATCTTCTTCTGGATTTGGGAGTTTCCAAAAATTGAGGGTACCTGATTTTGGGGTCCGTATGATAAGGCTCTTACTATTTAGGGTACTACATTAGGGTCCATTATTTTCGGAAACTCCCATTTGGTGAAGGAGCGTTAGGGTGCTTTATAAGGTCTGAAGCACGAAGCCCTACAATATCAGACTAGAGTTCTGAAGATTCTGAAGTGTAGCACAATAGAGTTATACTGAGGACTGTACGGGAGTAATATTGCTGATGTCCTTGTTGACAACCCCAACGGCCAAACGGCCCCAAGTACCTGCCTAGAAGAAGGTAGGGTAAAGGGTGTAGGAGGTAGGGTTGAGGGTTCAGGGTTCCATATTCAGAAGTTAAAATTGTGAGTATGCATCTTTTCGAAGTATCAGTTGTGTATGTGCATGGGGTCAGGTAGAAAGCCAGTTGACAAGCTTCAAAGCCCCAACCGCATACGAAACCCTTCCACGAACCAGCGGACAATCTACCAGCTGCTTCGGAAAATTGTCTGAAAACCCAATGCCTTCCTCAGTCCTCGAGAATTACGAAACCCCAAACCCATCCCTAAACCACTAAACCCCCAACCCGAAACCCCAGGCCTCGAGAAATGAGAAGCTTTACATTCCAAATTGTCATCAGCAAGCTCCGAAGCCTACTCGGGAGTTTAGCGTTTAAGGTTTAGGGTTAAGGTTAACAACTAAGTTTCTGAATACCTCAAGCGAGGTTATCAACCCCTAACCCTTGAACCAAGAGAGCTACAGCTACCTTAGGCATAACACTACTTATGACCTTGTGACCCTAAACTCTAAACCCTAAACGATCTTTTAAGTAAAAATCTGGCCTTTGGGCTCCATTTAGGGTTTTACGGTAATAAACAAACTTTCATGCCGTCAAGGCTAAGAGCAGGGTTCTGGGGTAGCAGAACTATTATATAAGGAACCGATCAAGGATAAAGTCAGAAAGGTATACTATACCATAACGGTTCGGGCTTCGGGTTTAGGGTACAAGGAACCAATCAAGCATAACAAATACTCGTAACTATTTACGCCCACTCCCAAAAACCCTGAACCCTAAACCCCAAACCCATCCCAAAGCCCTACGCTGCAACATTCGCCAGTCCTCGGAGAAGTAGTCTTCCCGAAGCGCTCCCGGCGCAAATTGTTGAAGCTCTCTGAAAATGCCTCGAGATGTTCTCTTTAGTCTTTCGAGAGCTTTGGCCATAAACACGAAAACCTCAATCCTATGCTCTAGATCTGAAGACATGAGCCCGAAACCTTAAATCCTGAACCCCAAGGGGCCTGCCTAGGGCCTTAGGTGGCCATAAACACCAAAGCCTCGATCCTATGCTCCAAATCTGAGCACATGAGCCCGAAACCTTAAATCCTGAACCCCAAGGGGACTGCCTAGGGCCTTAGGTGGCCATAAACACCAAAGCCTCGATCCTATGCTCCAAATCTGAGCACATGAGCCCGAAACCTTAAATCCTGAACCCCAAGGGGACTGCCTAGGGCCTTAGGTGGCCATAAACACCAAAGCCTCGATCCTATGCTCCAAATCTGAGCACATGAGCCCGAAACCTTAAATCCTGAACCCCAAGGGGACTGCCTAGGGCCTTAGGTGGCCATAAACACCAAAGCCTCGATCCTATGCTCTAAATCTGAGCACATGAGCCCGAAACCTTAAACCCTGAACCCCAAGAGGACTGCCTAGGGCCTTAGGAAGTCACTGGGGCTACCGGGGTTTTGAAATGTAGTACAGGGAACTCCAGAAAGTAGGGTTTAGGGTTTAGGGTTTAGGGCTTAGGGTTTAGGGTTTAGGGTTTAGGGTTTAGGGTTTAGGGTTTATAGGAAACTCCAGAAAGTTGGAATATGGTTTCATGGTAGGATACCCTATAATTTACCATAGAAGGGTTAGGATAATCATATTCCAAATTTCTGGCTTTTACCTTAAGGGCTTTCACGGTTTGGGGTTTGGGGCTTGCTGCGCAGCTTTTAATGTGTTGCGGTGTCTTCACGACTTTTGGTGTGTTTAGGGCTGTGCGGGACAACTAATGCTGGAAAGAAAGGTACGACGCTGAAGGATCTTGAGGAACATAATCCAATAGTACGAAAAATGTGGCTTCCTTATTGCAGTAACTTAAACAAGTCAAGTTACCAAAATAAGGGAACCATACTGCTTTGCTACATATAGACCTCCATTACGGGTCATTGCATTCCTAAAAGCAAAACGCAGGATCCGCACTTGAAGGTTTCCAGGCGAGCAGAGTTTGCGAACATTCCTTGATTATCAGGTGCTTGACCGTACAGCACGACTCATGTGAAAAATCCAAGGCGACCCCATGTTCCCGGGAAAGCTCTGTAATGGCCTCGAACGGCGGCAGAGCGACACCCTCATTCATATCGCAACAGATATGGTCGACTCCGTGATCGTGACAGGTGTCGGGCAAGCGTGGAATTGCATCCACGGCCACATCCCTCTTCTTCGCCCACTCCCTGAAAAAGTAGATTGTTTTGGGTTCCAGGTAGCCCCTAACCCAGATGTCACCCATGACCCAGAGCTGTGCAAACTAATCGGCACATTGGAGACGGAGTTGCTGACGCTGGCACCGAATGTGGAAAATCTGACTGAGCATACCCTGAAATTGAAAATACCGGACTTTAAAACGCCCTCTTGCGGATCTACAGGGCCCTAAAACCCTAAACCCTACACCCATCCTCATGCAGATTTACAAGGTTTTGCCTCCTGTAGGGTTTGTGGATTGAAGGTTACTCGCGGACGCTTGTAGCCTACTCGTAACCGTAGCAGAACCCCCAATTACAAGTCTCCTATGTCTGCAGAGATGCGGTTGCCAGGAACCGACCGAACCTCTAAGAATTTTTCTTAAGCCCTGATCCCTAAAACAATCTCTAAACCCTAAACCCTAAAACAAAATCCTAAACCCCAAAATAGATTCCCTGAACCTGCCTTCCGGGTCCTGCTTTTCCTGCTGTCCCATGAGGAGCAGATCCTAAAAGCGAAAAGCTGGTACAAGGATTCTACAGGCTTTGGGGTTCAGGGCTCGAAGTTCCAGGGCTTAGGGTTTTGGGGTAAGGTTGGCGTTTGCGACTAGCTGGGCTAGGAAGTTCGATTAATCACAGAAAATCTCCACCGACCAGGAGAATCCCAAAACATCATCCCATGGAGCATCCCAGTAGCGGAATGGCTGTCGTTGGGTTCACATTATATTGCCGGAAGGCATTGGACACAAGATTGCTGAATTGTGGGCCGAATGCGTTTAACAGGCCTCGGAACATGCATTTAGGTGGTTGTCAAAATTATGGTCTCATGTTTCGGCACCCTAAATATTAGGTGCCGTACTATATGAGGGACCCAAAAAGGGAGCAGAATTTTGACAACCCCCCGGAACTCAATTTGAGCAGATGGTGGGTTGCTGCTGAATCGGGACAAACACCCCACCTAAGCGGGGCCACTCCCCCACCCCCATTCAAGGATTTCGGGTTGACTATCCCGACGCCTTGAAAACATGCATTTTCGGCTTGGTTGAAGCCCAACTTGGAGCGTGTTCGGGTGTAGGGGCAGCCGTGAAGATTTGGAAGTTCCCGAAAATGGGGGACCCTGATATAGTACCCATAAATAGTAGGATCCTCATTATAAGGACCCCAAAGAAAGGTACCCCTAATTTTCGGAAACTCCTATTTGGTGAGGCCAGCGCCAACCCTCCTGAAACCCTAGTCCACCAGCGACCCCGAGCTTCCAACGTCGAAGGCTGAAGCCGACACAATCCCCAAACTGACAAGCCTACGCCCCGCACTAAAACTTAAGTTTCAAGAACGACATGACACATAACCAACATCTGTGTATATATATATATATATACACATCTGTATATATATACACCCTATATACACATATATATATATATATATATATATGTATATATATATATATATATATATATGTGTGTGTGTGTACGCACACACATGGTTGTGAGAATTAGCAGTACGATTACCCCTACGACTGAATCATAAGGCCGGTCATGGGGAATATTCTTGTGTCGACGATTAAAACCGCTCGAGTTATCAAAATGTTAGGAACCCTACAAAACTTCACTGCTCTTAGAGTCTACCCCAAGGCCCTACACAAGTTCTGCCAGCTGAGTCCTACGTGTCGAGTATCCTGGAAAACTGATGGTTAACCGGTGGCAGTACATTGGGACTATATGATAATTAAAGTACCCTTAAAAAGATCAAAGGTTACCTACACTGCTACTACGGTTGATGATATAAACCCTGCATTACCTTAATGAGCATGTAATAGACTATGGGAAATTGATGGTATATTCCCGTATTGTCTGTAATGCACGATTTACATATCAATCCCTAAACCCTAAACCCTAAAACCCCATTATAGATCCCTTAAAGAGCCCTTAAAGGTAGCCTTATAGATCCCTTTGACGGTACCCCTGGCATCAACAGTGGGATTCTAGAGTTCGGACTTCCCGGCTTTGTTTCTTGGCTTCAAAGGGGTGTTCAGGTCTCAGGTTTTGGTGCTTAGGCGAGGTTTCCGGGATTCTCTGCGTTGCATGGGTGCACAAACGGCGTTGTTCAGCCGCAAGCGCGTGAATGTTGGGTTTAGGGTTGAGGGTTTAGAGTTTAGGGTTGAGGGTTTTATGGCTTAGGGATTTAGGGGTCTAAGAATCCGAGCTCTGTTGGAATTTCTGCCGAAATTCAGGCAGCTCAACCGTATATGTATACTTGATTCTCTCTCTCTCTCTCTCTCTCTCTCTCTCTATATATATATATATATATATATATTATAAATATATATATATATATATATATATATATATATATACATATGTATATATATATATATATAATTATGTCTTCCACGTACATACATACATGCACGCGTGCATGCATACAAACATAAACTGATATCATCGGCACTTAGCTTGCTTAGTTCTACAGATAGAAGCAAACAAACTGCAAATGGCGCCAAGCTTGACAAGCCCACAAATTCGATCATGGGGCTTCTTGCATGCCCTGCATGTCCCAGGTGTTCGTGGAGGCATCGTAGTAGTCTTCCTGCACTTCGGGGGCTTGGTAGAGCTGGTAGCCCAACACTTGCACAGTTTTAGGGTTTTTGCCGAAGGCTTACAGAATCAGAAATGTTCAGGAAGAGTCCTCAAGCTATAGAGAGACCAGACAATGCAAAAACGCACCAGACCGTGGAAAGGGTTTAGATGTACCGAGCGTAATATGTACGTATTGCTTGAAAAAGAATCTATGCACAAGGTCCAAAGTGAGGCAAATCCAGTGAGATGAACAAGACAGGTAAAAAAAATCCGCCATAACCCGAAACCCTACATTCTTAAACCCTAAGCCCCTCAACCCTAAACTCTAAACTCTAAGCCCTAAACCCCAAAACCCTAAACCCTAAACTCCTGAATCCGACGCCCCCCAACCCTCAACCCTACATTCTTAAACCCTAAGCCCACGGAACCGTATGCGAGGAACCCAAGACATGATGAATCTTCTCTGAAAGCCCCGACCCTGCACCCGAGCTGTTTCGGGTCTGAGGTTTAGGCTTTAGGCTTTAGTTTTGTTTTTTTGTGGTTGGGGGCTCTTTTTCGTCTGCTTGCGAATGGAAATCTCCAATGTTGAGGGAGCCTCTGGGCTTTAGGGTTTAGGGTTTAGGGCTTAGAGTTTAGAGTTTAGGGTTGAGGGGCTTAGGGTTTAAGAATGTAGGGTTTAGGATTGAGTTGGGATTGAGGGTTGAGGGATTAGGGATTTGGGCTTAGGGATTATGGTTTAGGCTACAGGGTTCCAGGTTTAGGGCTTAGGGGGTTAGGGTTTGGGGTTTTCGCTTTAAGCTCTGGGGTGTAACCCCAAGGGTCCAAGTACCTCAGAATCATATACTCTCCAAAATCCTAACCTACATAACTACTATCCTAAAACCGTATACCCAATTATTGGGTCCTTTGGACCCCTAGGGTAATACTGTCAGCACCAAAAGCCTCCTGCCAAGTATTACAACGGTCAATTTGACACGTGCCTTGGCGATGGACGAATCGACAGATCGCAGTTCCTTGTTCGTTATGGCGATGGTAGGATGTTTTGCAATAGTTAAGCAAGGAGGCTGCCTGAAAGCATAGAGGGCAATTGGGGGTTTCGGGTTGAGCAATTCAAGCGATGGATTTGGACCTTAAGTTGTACGAGCGAAGATGATCACGAAGAACATCACACAATGCTGCTCTGTTACTACTAGACAGGTATTGCTCCAAACTCTAAACGCCCAAGGCACCAAATCCTAAACCCTAGACCTAACCCTAACCCGTAAAGCCTAAACCCTAAACGTGTCAGCCTTGCCCTGATGTTGCTCTTACATTACACTTCTCTATGACATGTCACGTTATATAATGTACGATAATATACGATAGGTATATGGGAGTTTCCGACAATAGGAGACCCTAACTAACACAGTACACAGTACCCTAAATAGTAGGATCCTTATTATAAGGACTCCAGAAAACGGCACCCCTGATTTTCGGAAACTCCCATATTACTATATTATACGGTTTTTGAAGCTTCTACGTCGCTTGCGGCTCAAAAACCTCTGAACGCCAGGGGTGGATCATCTTGAGGTTGGGAGTTGCTTGAGACCTTCAGGGCTTCGGTTGGGGGTTTAGGGTTTAGGGTTTAGGGTCGGCTGGGGGTTCTTGAAAAGGGCTCTGCAAAGGTTTATGTTGAAGGGCTCCAAAAGGGTTCCTTGAATTTCCAGGGCTCTACGAAAGGTTCCTTGTAAAGGGCACTGTTAGATTTCCTTTTGAAGGGCTCTATAAACGTTCCTTTTGATTAAACGGCTCTATATCAGGGTTCCTCTTAAAGTCTTAAAGGAGAGGGCTCTATACGGGTTCCGTTTAGCGGGCTCTAGAAGGGTTCCTTCCAAAGGGCTCTCCAAGGGTACTGTAAGGGTTTAGAGCTTTGGAGGATTTTGGGCCGGCAGCCTCAAAATTTGGAAGGCCTGGCAAGCACTTGGAAGTACGGCGATAACTACCTGCATTGGGGCTATAAGTACTTATAACCGTAGTTACCTCATATATAAACCCCAATGACGAAAGTCCCATGATCCTTGAAGTACCCTCCTAAATAAACCCTTATAGTACCCCTATAGATCCCTTAATGGGACCCCTTAAGGACCCCGATGACTATGTCCCATGACCCCTACACCCTAAAGCCTTAAAGATCTCTTATAGATCCCTTTTAAGGAACCCCTAAACCCTAAACCTTTAAGGATCCCTTTAAGGAGACTAAGTCCCATGACCCTTCACAGCAAAGGCGCCTCGAAGAGCTTTGCACCCGACTTCTCGCCGTTCGATTTGCTCGCGCCGTTCACGCCGTTGAGGCCGTTGCGGCCATTCACCTGTCCACTCCAGTACTTTTCGGATCTCTTTGAAGGGATCTATAAGGGTCCCTTTAAGGGCTCCTGTAAGAGTTAAGGTTTAAGGAATGTGGGGTTTAGGATGGTTTGGGGTTTGAGGTTTAGGGATTTTGGGGCCATTCACCTGTCCACTCCAGTACTCTGGGACTTAGTAGTTGGGGTCCTTAAGGGGTCCATTTACTGGAATCTATAGGGGTACTATAAGGGTGTAGGGTTTAGGGTCTACTTAAAGGATCATGGGACTTAGGAATTGGGGTTATAAGTAAGGTAACTACAGTTATAGTTACTTATAGCCGAGCCCCAGTCAAGGTACTTATAAACCTACTTACTAAGTCCCATGATCCTCCAAATAAGGCTGACCTGGCCAGCGGAAATTTAAGCTACGGCTGCATCTTGACACCCCAAAATACACCAAAACGAGGCCCTGCTGCGCAGGCCTCAACTATGAGGCTTGAGTATATTAGTCTGCAATTTGTATAGGAATACGAAACCCTTAGCCGTAAACCATGCCCTACTCCCTTATAGTGCGCTGAACACGGTGAACAACCCGAAACCCTGAACCCCTAAACCCATGGCCCATAACCTCCAACCCTTACCGGTGAAAGCCCATGATAGAACTTTAACAAACACATACAAAACCCGCATAAATGCTATACGAACCGCACAAAAACCATCACCTGCAAGAAACATCTTAAGCCCTTAAGAAACCCTTCCTAAAGGATCATGCGACTTAAGAAGTAATGTGACCCTGCTTGTAATGCCTTGTAACCCCAATAACGCGACAACGTACGTATTTTGAAATTTAAAACTGTACCTACTCAGTCCCATGAACCTCCAAGTGGCCCTGAACCCTATAAACTTTAGCCCTAACCCCTAAATCCCGACAGAGCTCTTTTCAGGAACCCTTTGAGGAGCCCTTTGAGGAAGCCTTTTGAGTTTGTTTAGGATTTAGGGTTTCAGGTTTAGCCCTTGTCAGAGTCAGATCCATCCTACTGAAAGGATCATGGGACTTAGTAATTGGGGTTATACGTAAAGTAACTGAAGTTATAGGTACATATAACCTTACTTAAGGTACTTATTACCCTACTTACTAAGTCCCATCATGGTCCTCCAGGCAGACTCCAAGTCCCAAACCGGCCCAAACCCTTTGCCTCCTAACCCGCAAGCCCTAAGCCCTATAGCACCATTCAAGGAACCCTTCAATGAACCCTTAAAGGAACCCGCAACAGAAGCCCAAAAAAAAACAAAATCCGCACCTTGATGGTGGAGGCCTCTAGCTTCTCAATGGCCGAGCCCTGGGGTTTGGGGTTTAGGGATTTTGGGGGTTCAGGATTAACTATACTGAACTTAGAACCCTAGCAAAAATTAGACTTTTAGCTGTTTCTTAGGGATTGTAATAACCAAAACCTAAAAATTAGTTCTAGGTACCCCTAAGTTCAGGGCTTAGGGTCCAAAGGGCTCCTTTTGGGTTTGGGGCTTCGGCCTCGAGGTTCTCGGGCAGTTGCTTGACAGGGTTTAGGGTTTTTTTTTAAGTGCAAAGGCGTCTTTCTGGTGCACAGCTTCAGAGCGTCGCCTGCCACACCTACGGGGCGTGCACTGAGAAGCGACCCATGAGACCTTCCTGACCTTACCACCAGGGCAATCACAGATCACTGACAAACTATACATCATCGTCTCGGCTCCTACTACGCTCAACACGGGACTGCACTCGCCGACGTCGTGTTCCACGACCCGACATGGGCAGAGGTTTAGGGTTTAGGGATTCGGGGTTTAAGGTTTAGGGCTCAGGTTTAAGGTTTAGGGCTTAGGGTTTACGGCTTAGGGCTTTTTTTTTTTAAGTGTGTTGGGGCCTTTCTCCTGCCGACGTCCCACCCAGTGTTTGGGTTCACACTACAAAATCAAAACACGACATGCTCGGCTCAGGGTTTAGGGTTTAGGGTTTATAGGGCTTTTGGGGTTTTAAGGCTCTGGGTAGGGTCCAGGATCGAAGGTCGATGGCTTTACAGGCGCACGGTGCCGGGCTCAGGGTTGCTTAGGTTTAGCCCTAAGGGCCCAAAAGACCTAATAATTAGGGCTCCTTTCAAGGGTTCTATACGGTTCCTTTAAAAGGGTTCCTTTAAAGGGGATCTATAAGGTTCCTTTAAACAGGGTTACTATAAGGGTTTTATTATATGGGCCTTAATAATTAGGTACTCGGTTTTTGGATAGTAGTCATGTAAGTTAGGATTTTGGAGAGTATCTGATTATCAAGTACTTGGACCCTTGGGGTCGCACTTCAGGCTTACTTGAAGGATCATGGGACTTAGTCAGTAGAGTTATAAGTACCTTAACTTGGGTTATAAGTAATTATAACTATACTTACCTTACTTATAACCCCAGCTACTAAGTCCCATGATCCTTTAAGTAGGTTCTTTCTTTAATAAGGGCTGCTTTTCGGTCGGCATATCGCCTCACGAAAGCCCGGTTGGGCGAGCAGGTCACCAGGCCAAGGCTTTAGGGTTTGGGGCCGTCTAACTTTACTATACTGAATTTAGAACCCCAGCTTTTTGTTATAACTTACTTATAACCTTACTTACTAAGTCCCATGAGCCTTTAAGTAGACTTTAGTGGCTTCTATGCTGAACTTAGAACCCTGGCAGAAATTATACTTTTAGCTGTTTCTTAGGGAGTATAATAACCAAAAATTAAAACGTATTTCTAAGTACCCCTAAGTTTATTCTTGATGATACCGCCCCACACCGGGGCATGTGAGTTCGGCAGATCCTGCGACAAGCGATTTTTTTGTGTATTGTAACAAAATGCGCTGAAGTCCGTTTTGCCCGCGCACTGTGACAATAACCCACATTCAACCGGGCCTTTCTTGAGGGCCTTCGTTTTAGGTTGCCGTCGTGAGACTTAATCCCTAATAGCCCAGAACGGGCTACGTTCGATGTTTAGGGTGTAGAGTTTAGGGATTTAGTGCTTAAGATTTTGGGCTTGGGTCCAGGAGAAGGACCATTCTAGTGTTGCTGATTCTCCTGCCCTGAAGATCACATTCAACCCAACAAATGTCAAGCATGCACGGATGTCGCAAGACAGGAACGATGAAGAAAGGAACGAGAAGCTGCCACGAGGAAAGATAGAAGAACTGAGTTCCGATGCGTGCAGACTTGATAAGAGAACGACGAAAAGGCACAAGCCAAACTATGACTTGCAAGAAGAAACGAACTGGCAACGGCAAGTATAAGAATAGCGAAGAAATTCGCGGATTCACTCGAAACCCTAAACCCTGAACCCCGCCTTCGCCAGGCGCAAATCCGCCTCAAGACCTTCAATGTCCCAAGTTCGTGAGGCCGCATCGAAGTAATCCTCCTGATGCCGGGTTCAGGGTCCTAGACCCTAAACTCTAACTAAACCCCAAAGCCAAAAGCCACAAACCCTAAACTAGCCCTAACCCTAAACACCAAAGCCCTCCTCTGTGTGAGTACACTTCCTTATTGTCGGGCACCAGAGGCTACAAACGCCTGTGGAAGTAGCACCAACAAAGAACTAACAGCCCTCCTTGTTAACTTGAATTCTAAACCCAAAACTACTATTTGCTTAAGAACACCCAAAAAATAAAAAATATATTCCTTATGGGGGTATTATAGGGATTATTATTTTTATTTTTTGGGGGTTTCTTAAGCAAATAGTAGAAAACCCCTTAACCCTGAACCTTCAGGCTTCTGACTTTCAAGGATGAACACTGCTTTGTCTGGGGGCCTGCACAATTATAGTAGAAGCCAGAAAGTTGGAATATGGCTTTAGGAGGATTAGTGCTAGAATCCCTTATACTTTACCTTAAGGGCATGAGGAGTCTGATGTTCCAACTTTCTGGCTTCTACTATAGGGTTTAGGGTTTCGGGTTTACTCGGAGGATCATGGGGCTTAGTAAGTAGGGCTATAGGTACCTTAACGAGGGTTATGAGTAATTTTAACTGTAGTTGCCGTACTTATGACCCCAATTACTAAGTCCCATGATCCTTTAAGTAGCGTTTACGGGAGTAGACTAGCGTTTTGGAGCCTATTCCAGTCTAGTCCTTTTCTCAAGCATACCATACTATTTTGGAGAGCTGAAGAGGGACCTTAGTTTGGAGAACTATCATATAAGGACTGTGGGGGAAGACTGCGGCTATTTCTTCAAACCTCTGTTTAGGGGTTAGGTTTCAGGCTCCAGAGGTCAAGGGTCCAGGCATACTCTTCCATAATAGGGCTTTTGGGGGTACTTCTGGGGTTCTTGTTGAGGCGCATACCTTAAGTTACCATGATAGGGATGGTTTCTAGATAAGCTCGCTTCCTTATTATTAACCTTAAAAACCCTAAAATGGCTTGTCGCGCGCGCTTTTCTCAGCTTTCGCGCACGACTTGCTGAAACCACGTTTCTGCACAACAATGTTCATTTTCGCGCGAAATAATGTTTGACAAAATCCTATTAAAACATAGCAACTGCCATAGCTATGGATCGGGTGGGGTTCCTTTACAAGAACCCATGCAAACCGCCCATAGCACCGCCCCTTCCCACCGATCATGGGACTTAGTAATTGGGGCTGTAAGTCAGGTAACTACAGTTATAATTGCTGATTACCTCGGTTAAGGTATTTGTAACCCTACTGACGAAGTCCCATGTTCCTTAAACCCTAAACCCTAAACCCTCAACCCTAAACCCTAAACCCTAGATCTCTTGTAGAACCCTTTAAGGAAACCCGTAAGGACCCTACTAAGTCCCATGATCCTCCAAGTAGCGTACCAAGCCCTGAACCGAAGCCCTAGGCATGGCCTAGTATAGGAACTAGAATAGGGTTCCTTTAAAGGGCTCCCTTTTACAGGGGCTTTTAAGGACGACTTTCAGGGCTATTATAAGGATTTAGGGTAGGGGCCTTAACAGATTAGAATAGGGTTATGGGGCCCGTTATACTATGATTAGAACAAAGAACCCCCAAAACAGTTTTGGTACTTATTTAGGCCCCTATAGTAGCGGAAGCACGCACTTCTCACAGCGGATTAGGGCAATCCTGGACACAAGAGCTGTATTTTCTCCCCGGGCTGCATACTAATGTCGAATTCTGCATATTACCCCGCTTGCTTTAGCCAGGCTTATAGCGGGGATCCGAAATTTAAAGTTTTTAACGCCTGAAAGAAGTATCCCAAGACATCCCAAGACCGCACCCAAGGCTGTCGAACCTTCGTGACGGTACTGTCATAAACACGCAGCTCGGCTAACCTGCGGCGGGAAACCCCTTTCCCCAAACCCTAAACCCTCAACCCCAAACACAATGACGGCATCCACAAGGTACAAACAGGGTATCATAATGGGATTTAGGGCTCAATTCCGGCATGAAGCTTCAACCCGAAGCCCGAAACGTTAAATGCTTGATAACCCAAGACACAAACAAGTCCAAACACTCCAGCATGAAGAGACCGTTCCTAACCTTGGACTTGTGACTTAAGACTGCTTGAGGTTTATATTTCAGAGACTCCAAAACACATTCATGTACCGCAGACGTGTAGAAAAGAAAGCTAGATCCTGAGAAATACGGCTGCAAGCACCGTATTGGGAATACAGTTCCTCATGGGATACGCAGCTCGAATTCCACCCAGCTGACTCCTCAGTTACTGAAAAGATAGATGTCCAAACAGCAAGATTCTTTCCCTGTAGATTTCATGCTGTGGCTGCGCTGGGAGTTGTGACAAACAATGTCACCTGATTCGTCAACCTCGTACATCCAACTCTAAACCCTGGGCCCTGTGCCCTGCTATAACCTTATAAACCCCAAAGCCTAAACCCTGGGGCTCATTTCGAACCCAGTGGCAGCGTCGAGCCATCTGCGGCTGCAGCCGCAGCGGTCTGAGTAGTGCGTAATTAGATGTGGCTTGAGGGGGCTATAATGCTCAGCGCTTCGGGCTGGGTTCAAGGTGTAGGGTCGTTGTGCTTTAACCCCCACACTTCAAGGTGCACTGGCCGTAGCAAGTTGTTTCTGATTTGGAGATTGTACGTGTCCAACAAGACAGGCCATGAGAACTAGAAACCAAAGGATGAAAAGCAGGGCATTTGTACTACAAGTACTTGATTTATAAGCTCAAATTAAGCCGATCATAACTTTACTTGCTACCTACCCTGATGATCCGAAAGGTGAAGTTGCCAGGCTCATGATGGGGGTTACCGAAAGACTCCAATATCCCTTAACTAGGGACTGTACCCTAAACTATAGTAGGATCCCCAATTTTTTTAAGGAACATTCCTTCTTTAAGTGATATTGGAACCTCTGGGTGGCCAGGATTCAAGCAATGACTGCTTGACCGGAAACCCCAAGCCAAGTCCCGAACGCACCGGGTGTGGAAACGATCTCAGATTTGGGGTCTACTTAAAGGATCATGGGACTTAGTACGTCGGGTTATATGTAAGGTAACTACAATAGTATGTATTTATAACCCAAATTTAGGTACTTATAAACCAGCCTACTTACTAAGTCCCATGATCCTTGAAGTAGGGTCCCGGGTACGGATTTGCAGTCCGGCTTACGTAATCTGTCAACGGGATTGAGAATCACTCACCTTGCAATCTCTCCCGCTACACCTCAAAAAACCTGCACACTAAACCCTAAGCTCATGCAGCACTGGCCGAAAGCGTAAACACCTTTGAAGACGGATGCCTTGCTCAGTTGCGCACGTCGCAAGGCAAAAGCGAGGCAGAAACACGGAACAAGCTGTCGTTTTTTTCTGAACATGTGTTTTTGGAGACCGTTTCAAACAAGGGTTTGGGATCTAGCTTGAACTGCCTTTGAAGCAGGTCAAAAAACTGGTAAACACGAACCCTTACAGAATGATGTCATGTTATGACATTATGAAGTCATCGCAATCAGGTTCCAAAGCGGGCATATGCGCCACAATACCTAGACGCACTGCTAATCTTTCACTTGACTTCAACTGAACTGGGAGGGACCCTCTTGATTTCCAAGGACGTGGTACAACTGGCATATGCAACTGCACCAACCCTAAACCCTGAACATCCCTAAACCCTAGACCCAAACCCTAAACATTGGGTTTAGGGTTTAGGGTTTAGGGTTTTGGGTTTTGGGTTTAGGGTTTAGGGTTTCGGAACAGTCTTAGAGGTCGCGGCAAAAATACGCACGATCCAAGCGTTCACTTGGAGCTTCGCTGCTCGTGTATTCGGAGGTGGTTTTCGGGTGGCTACAAGTCTTGCTCTTCTACCATACTTACCCAGAGGGTCCATATATACTACCATTATGGAATTAGGTCCCCAAAGACCATCCCCATTATGGCTTTGGGGGCCTAATTCCATAATGGTAGTATATATGGACCCTCCTGGTTAGTTGCTTCCAGAATTAAGCCCCAAACCCGGAACCCAGGGCGTCAGATTTCGGGATTCCTACACGAGGGGCTCGACTGACAGACGATTTAGGGTTTAGGGTTTAGGGGACGATTTCGGACTTAAGATTGAAGGCTTTGCGTTTAGGGATTGTCGTTAAGTGTTTATGGGTTAGCGTGGTAGTGAAGCGGCCCTTAACGACTTGGCGCAACTTGTTTGCCTGCTCCTTACAGATGTGATTCAATCTGCAATGTGACCTCTGCATCCTCCTCTATCAGCGAAGCAAAGCCCGCATTAAATTCAGGGATAGCCATCACCCTACTACACCCAAGAGTAACCTAGGAACAAAAAGGGTGCCATTTCTGGTGTAAAGGGGCTTATAAGTTATAAGTGAGCCCTAAAGAAGGGAATCAGGGCCATTGTAGGTCCTAGCCTAACAGCGCCACGCTCCGTGGGGTCTGAAGCATCAACTTCCCAGTGCGCTAGCTCCACGAACCAAAGCCGGCATGGTCTGTTGATAGCTGTTGCCTACTTGTCAGATTTGGGCGGTTTAGGGTTTAGGGGTTAGGGTGTTGGTTGTCGATGGCTTATGCTTAGGCCCTATACCTCTCAGACTAAACCCAAACTATGCTTAGGTGACTTATCGGTCCCTAACTTAGTTGCTCAGTTGCCCAGCTCATAGGCTTCTGTTTTGACGGCCGGTTCGAGTTGTTTTTGGGTGTACAATTTCGGGTTGAGGATGACTCGCACCTTTTCTATTCGCTGTGTTGAGTTTAGGCGTTGATATAGGGACGTTAATATCTCGAAAAGGGTTTAGATTTATCACATTTTGGTATATTTGCAAATTGTATAAATATTCAATGAGGAACGCAAGGAATAGCTACTGAGCTTACCTTGCATAAGAATGTACACCCCTGGTTAATGAGCCCCCCTCCCCGAAATGGTTTGTGCAGAAATCCTAATGTTCTGGTGGGTCTAAGACAAAACCCTGTCAACACCCTGTGAACCCTTCTGCGAACCCTTGCAGAAACCCGTATCATGATTGCCCCGATGTACTACAGCAGACTATAACAATTATGAACAACCTCTAAACCCGTCTCAACACGCTTATCAGGACGCCAAGGCTTGCCATCGAGCAGCTGTGCCAGAGGATGTGGCCTCCCAGGCAGAGCCAAGGGGCAAAAAAAAGGTCTACGGTCGAGGATTAAAGTTTTCAGTTTTCGGTTTTACGTAGACCATAAAGAACCTACCTTGTTAAGGACTTGTACAAAGAAATCATAATACGGAGCCCTGAAAAGGTAGGTTCTCTAGTGTCCAGGTAGGGTTTAGGAGTTTAGGGTTTAGGAGTTGGGATCCGAGAGCTGGTTTTTATGCAGGTCGAACTTAAGGTCTACTTGGAGGATCATGGGACTTAGTAAGTAGGGTTATAAGTACCTTGAATAAGGTGAAATGTAAGTATAATTAATTATAACTTCAGTTACCTTACTTATAACCCCAATGTCTAAGTCCCATGATCCTTCAAGTAGGGGTTTGTTTCAAGGTTTAGGGTTTAGGGTTCCGGCTTTCTCGGGGGTGTAGGGCTTAGGGTTTAAGATTTAGGGTTTAGGATTCCGACTTTTATCGGGGGTTGTAAGATCACTAGAAGAGCCCTAAACGGATTTCATACGGGTTTATGCTTGCGCCAAGAGCCCGATGTGGCCATAAAAGGGTACTCAGGATCGCTCATGTTCCTGATGCTTTGGAGGACAGGACTTAGGCCTCCTATAAGGCCCTATGTATATAGCGACCTTAATTGTTTTGACTGGTTTTTGTGTGCAGTACCCTAACGGTCCAACAGACCCAATAATTAGGTAGTCGGTTTTGGGACAGTAGTTGTGTATGTTAGGATTTTGGGGAGTGTATGATTATCAAGTACTTGGGACTCTTGGGGGTATAGTATACTCTATACTAAGGAACAAGAAACACTCAGCACTACGTGGTAACTATTCCCACCCCTCACTCAAGCCAGAGTGGCCTGAACTCTAGGGCCCTGATACCCCTTTAACGGAACCCTATTCTGAGTATACAGACACCTAAACCCTAAACCCTGAATCCTGAACTCTGAACCCTAAACCCGAAACTTAAAGAAGCACTATTCTAATCATGAAGGCAACTATACTACCACCGGACGACGATCTGCCTACACTCCGCAAGCCTGAGAAAGCCCGATGCCGTTCCGCTACACTTCCTAATCGGAGGATCATGGGACTTAGTATGTAGGTGGATTTAGGGTTTAGGGTTTAGGGTTATAAGTACCCTACTTGGGCTTATAAGTAATTAGAACTGTAGTTGCCTCACTTATGATGACCCCAATTACTGAGTCACATGATCTTTTCTGTAGGGTTGGGAGTTTGGAGTGTTTGGTGCTGCGGTAGCCTTACTAAACCTAAATGACGAAAGCCCCAAAGCCTAAACCCTGAACTCCCAAAACAGTTGTGAAATCCTCATAGTTGAAAACAACCTCCCAACTCTTTTCTCCGACCTTATTAACAACAAAGACCATACAATCCGTTAATTTCCAACCAAAACCTCGGAAAGACGCCTTATCAAATCAAAAGAACCATGCTGTAGTTGAGGAATATGCCATAAATCACGCTCCCTTAATTAAAGGGTTTTGGCATGTCTGGTGGAGCTACAGGCCACTACACTTGACCCACCTTGAACCCTAAACCCTTAACTAACCCTAAACCCTTAACTAACACTAAACCCTTAACCTTTAACCCTAAACCCTTGACCCTGAACCCTAAACCCTTCACTAACACTTAAACCCTTAACCCTTAACCCTTAACCCTGAACCCTAAGCTCTAAACCCTAAACCCTAGGCCCTAAACCCTAAACCCTAAGCCCTAAGCCCTAAACCCTAAACCCTAAGCCCTAAACCCCAAACCCTAAACCCTACCAGCGACTCCCTGCTCGTCGCCTTGGCCAGCCGCAAGTCGTCTTCGAGCCCAACGACATCCCAGAGGTCAGAGGCGGCATCGTAGTAGTCTTCCTGGCTTGGCTTTGGGGTTTAGGGCTTATAGGGCTTAGAGGGTTTATACACCCCTAAACCTTAAACCCCTAAACTCCTAAACCCTAAAACCCCAAACCTCTAATTAAACCCTAAACCCCTAGACCCCTAAGCCCTAAACCCCTAAACCCCTTCATGGTTTCGGGTTTGGGGGGTTTAGAGTTCAGCGCTTGGTTGTGGGCTTTGTGGGATCGGCGCCTTGAGGGCTAAGGGTTGTGAGCTTCAGACGGTTACTTAAAAGATCAAGTGGTTCAGGGCCTACTTAAAGGGCTCCTTAAAAAGCTCCTTAAAGGGGATCTATAAGAGATCCATAAGGGTCTAGGGTTAAAGGATCATGGGACTTAGTAATTGGGGTTATAAATAAGGTAACTCCGGTTATAGCTGCTTATAACCCCAATTAAGGTACTTATAACCATACTTACTAAGTCCCATGATCCTCCAAGTAGGGTAAAGGCGGTAAAGCTTTCAGGGCTTCTGGCTTCAGCCTACAACCTAAACAGCCATGCACGTAAAACCCCTATAGTCTATAACCATGAAAACAATAAAAGGCATAGCTCAATGGACTTACCTGGGGATCCAAAAACCTATCGTTTTAAGGGTTCTAGCCTCTAATTAAGGGTCATAACCTGCTATTTTGTAGGGTTTGGGGTCACAGGTAGGAGTAGGCTTGCAAGGGCCCTCCTTCGGGCTACTGGCAAGAACTAATTTGCTGCCATGTTTCGGACCCTTGTAATGACGCCCCAATTATGTACCCTGATCCTGTGCGTTATATTTCTCTAGACCCTAACCCCTAAACCCCTAACCCTAAACCTTAAACCCTAAACCCCTGACCCCCCTCCCTCCCCCCCTCTCACCCCCGCTCTTGTGGGGCCTGGACGGCTGCTGGATCAACTGCCTGGAGCTCGAGGAAGAGCTGCTTCGGGTTTTTCTCGCCATTCGCCTGGGCTCGAGTTGGTCTTTTGGGAGCTTACGCTTTACGCGTTTAGGGTTTAGGGGTTTAGGGTTTAGCGTGTTAGGGTTAAGGGGTTTTGGGTTTAGAGTTTGGTGGTTAGGGTTTGGGGTTTACTTACTAGGTATTCCTACCCGTGTGGTCTTTTGAAAGAGCTTTGTTACAGGAGTTTCATAAGGACTAGACCTAAGAGTAACCTAGGAATAAAAAGGGTGCCCTTTTTGTTTTAAAGGGTGTTATAAGGGAACCTAAACCCTAAAAAAGGGAATAAGGGCCCACTCTGGATCCTAGAGGATCTTCAGGGTGCAGGGTGCAGGGCTTGGGGCGGAGGGCTTACGGCTGGGGTGCCCAAAACCGAACTCGCAAGCACCTCCTAAGCCCTAACCCGGTTTAGGGTTTAGGGTTTAGGGTTTAGGGTCTAACCCACCAAAAGCCCCTCAAAATCCCCCAAAGCCTAAACCAACACTTTAAAACTTGATCCGGAAACCCGCCACCCCCACAGAAGCATCGCCGACTTGCCGGCGCCTAGACAACCCTGACTTCAGGAGTAGACCTGAAACTGAAGAGGTATCCTTAATGTGGCTGGAGGCACAGTCCTCAATTAAGGGCTTTCCGGTTTCCTGAATACGGTTAGCGGTGCCTTCTTTATGGGGTCGTTATGACGAACGTCAGTCTTTTGGGGGTCTTGAAAATTGGGTTTAGGGTGCAGTGCTTAGGGTTTAGGGCTTCTGTTTAAACCCCGACCCCGGACCCCGCCCAACCCTGAACCCTAAACACCGAACCCTCCACCCTAAACCCTGAAGCCTAAACTCCAAGCCCTGAACCCTGGGCACCAAACCCGGATTCCTATACTCTAACAACCCTTGTCCGGCAGCTGGGGCACGGGTGGCACGTCCGGCGCTTTCGGATCCTTCCCACCACGGCAACTGCGAACCCTCAAAAACAAGGTTTAGGGTCTACCTGGTAATCTAGAAACCCCATGGCTTTAGGGGTTAGATATAACTGAGGCATCAAACTTATTACTATTTTATGAGCAGTTTAGGCTTAGTGATTCATGGGCAAATGCACAGTACCGAAGCTGGGTGAGTGCTAATTATAAGAGCGATGGCTAAAGGAGAGCGCTACCCTAAACCGCAAACCTTAAACACCTTCTGAATACACTATGCCCCATGACATCATGCCGAGGTTAGTATCTCTAGACGAAGAAGGTCCCAATAGGTCCCCCAAAAGCCATCCTTATTATGGCACTGGGCAAAGATAGCCATAAAAATGCATATGTATGTGTATATATGTATGTAGGCGTCTATATAACTATATGCATATACATATATTTTATAATGATATATATATATATATATATATACACACACGCGTATACACACACACACACACACACCTATGTATATGGACCCTCTTGGGCGGTGTCATGTTTCCTGAAGGTCAGCCTCGCTTGTCACCGCAGCCCAAGGTCCCGATGATTCCCGGACTAGGGTTTGGGTGTAAGGTTTACCCAGACCCCCGGGAGGGTCTAGAAAGTAGATCCCCTAATTTGGGGCCCTATACTATTAAGGGTACTTTATAGGAACCCCCATTAAGGGATCTGTTTTTTTGTGGATCCTCCCGGGGGTCTGGGTAGGGGTTTAGGGATTTATGTTACAGGGCTCAACGACCATGGATGAAAGAGGCCTTGTTTGGCGAGCCAAGGTAGCCAGAACAATGTGGTAACGAGCGACTGAGGTAGCTTGGACAACACCCTAAACTCCAACCCACAAACCTGAACCTCGAAAATCTATCCAACCCCCGAATCCTATGCACCGCCCCCCTACGTAAACCCTTAGCCAAAACCTCAAACAAACACCTCAACTTGTAAACTTCCAGATCCCTCATGCCTAAACTCTACAAACCCTCAACGAACCCGAAACCTCAAAACCCAGGCCCTAAGCTTGAAAAAAAAAACAAACAAAAACCACGAAACAAAAGCTCCACCGAGCCTTCTTTGTGAGACGAAGATCCCTGGGCGGCTCCTGCTGTGTACTTAAAGGATCATGGGACTTAGAAATGGGGCTATAAGTAAGGAAACTACAATTATGAATACTTATAACCCTAGTTACTAAGTCCCATGATCCTCCAAGTAGGGGATTCAGGTTTTCAGGTTTAAAAACCCAAAGTAACCTGCCTAAACCCTGAACCCCAAACCCCAAAACTCTACACCCTAAACCCTAATTATGTACATAGGGTTTAGGGATTTCAGGCCTTTAAAACCCTCTAAGCCGGCGACTCGACAACCTTGTGTAAGATTTGGGGTTTAGGGTTTAAGGTTTAGGCATGTAAAATCCTTAAAACCTGAAGCCCGACACCCTTCAGAAGGATTTGGGGTTTAGGGTTTAAGGTTTAGGTATCTAAAACCCTTAAAACCTGAAACCCGACACCCCTGAAAAGGATTTGGGGTTTAGGGTTTAAGGTTTAGGCCTTTAAAATCCTTAAATGCTGAAACGCCCTTTAAGCTACTAAGTCCCATGATCCTTTCAGTACTCTTAACCCTAAGCCCCCTAAAGAAGCCTCATAGAACCCTAAAAGGGACCCTTAACCGCACTGACTAGAGTAGAAGCCCAAAACTTGGAAACCCCATAGCCTCAATCCTCAAGAGTAATGTAGAGGGAATCCCAGCACTATTTGGCCTCAACCCGGATTCCAACTTTATGGGGTTTACGATAAGTCAAGCAGGCGGCGTCGAGGACAGGAAATAGGTAGGTTTTAGGTACGGCCCAAATACAGTAAGAGTTTAGGGTTTAGGGTTTAGGGGTTTAGGGTTTACGGTTTAGGGTATAATAGGGCTACTATTAAGGTCCTACTATATCTATATTATGAATATTCAATTATTACTGAGTGGGGGCCGTACCCAAGGTAGGTTTGTCAAGGTCCCGGTACACCCGAAACCCAAACCTTAAGAGGCTCTTAAACCCTGAAGAGAGCTCAAACCCTAAACCCCGAAACCCCAACAACACTGAAGCCCTAGCCTCGATAAGCACATATATGCATGGTTTTAGCATCCCCCAAACCCTATTAAGATGATTGTGGCTCAACAGCTGCAACCTTGTCAAACCCTGTAAACCTCGTTTGAAAGAACCCCATTGTTATTAATTAAGGGGGGTCCCACTATAGAATCCAGCAGTGCCCTTAAAGGAGCCCTTATTAAGACTTGACAAGTTCCTAGCTCGCCGAAGCGCCTTGAGGGCAGCTGAATTGCTGTGGCCATTCACCTGAGCCCATAAGGGTAGTTCTCTGAATTAGGGTCCCTTCTACGACACTACCTGGATCCTAAAGAACCTGCCTTTTCAGAGTGAGTTCCTTCTATAAGTCCCGAAAAAAGGTAGGTTGTGCATGCAGGGTCCAGGTAGGCCCTAAACACCAAGCAGAGCAAACTGCATAATGTACTTGGAGGAGCAGTAATTGGGGTCCTTAAGGGTTCCCTTTAAGGGGTCTATAGGGGTACTATAAGGGTTTAGGGTTTAGGGTCTACTTAAAGGATCATGGGACTTACTTAGTATTTGGGGTTGTGAGTATGGTAACTACAGTTATAATTACTTATAATCCCAACTAAGGTAGATATAACCCTACTACGTACTAAGTCCCATGATCCTCCAAGTAGGGTTCCTTATTTTAAGTAGAATACAATATACACCAAATCCCTGTTCTGATTATTTAAGGCCCCTGTAACCCTGTACTCAATATATTAAACACCGTATACCCGGAACCCTGCCCCTTTCCTTGATAAACACTAGTCCACTTTGATCTAATACGCAAATCATGATCTGAACCATGCGCTAAACTACTCTAACCCGAAAGCCTACACTCTCAATCCTGAGCCCCAAACGCTACGCCCTCCACCCTCAACCCTTAACCCCATACTCTACATCCTAAACCTAAATCCCAAACCCCAAAACCCAAGGGTTTAGCGGGAAAGGGGGATTGGGTACCCGGTTCCGTCTCTCAAGCCCAAACCCCAAAAAAACCCTAAACCCTACAAACTAAACCTAAATCCCAAGCCCCAAAACCCCAGGGTCCGTCTTACTACCGCGAAGAAGTAACCCAGGGCGAGAACCTCTGTGCTTCCGACCACGAGTTCTTTAAGGGTTTAGGGTTTAGAGGGATCTAGAAAGTAGAACTACCGTTTTGGGACCCTATACTACTAAGGGTACTTGATAAGAACCCCCATTAAGATAAGGGATCTACCTTCTAGATCCTCGGGGTCCAGGGTTCCGGGTTTCGGGTTTAGGGGTTTAGGCTTTAGGGTTTAGGGGTCTCAGGGTTCAGGGTCTAGGGTCTGGGGCTTTAGGGTTTGGGGTTTAGAGGTGGGGGTGAAGGTGTGTTATAGGGTTTTGTGAAGCTTTGTACTTGCAAGATGCTGTTACTTGGCAGGTTTTTTACAGGGTTCTATACGGTAGGCTTATCTGGTTTCTGGGGGGGGTTTCAGCAAGGGTTTGTATGGCGATTCAATGGCTGCTGTGGGACTTTGCATGCTTTCTGTAAGGCTTCTATATGTTTCGTTTTCACGAGGGCTGCATACCAGCTGCAAAAGGCTTCTACAAGGGATGGATACGAGCTTTAGATGCTTTTACACAAGGGCTGCAAGAGAATTGATCATATGGCTTGTATAGACTAACCAGTGGTTTTGGGGTCCCTTGGCGCTTTAGCTCCTTATTTGATAGGGATTATCATCATCCCTGGCTCCTTGGCTCCTCCAATATCAACGGTTAGTAGAGGTGTTAGCCGAAAGCAGCCTGCTTGGCAGGATAAGGATATCCCATATAAACCCCCCTAATGAAGCCCATTAAGCCAGGGATATCCCTATAAAATGCTTATTCTTATGTGCCTTTTTGGGTCCCTATATAGAGGTTTTAGCCGAAAGCAGCCTGCTTGGCAGGCGCCGCAGGCGATCTTGCAGCCGCCGCTGCGGCAGGAGCAGTTGCAGCCGATGCCTGCATCTACTACTTAAAGGCTCATGGGGCTACTATAAGGTCCTTAAAAGGGACCTATAGGGTTCCTTACAGGGATCTATGGGGTTTAGGATTTAGGGTCTGCTTAAAGGCTCATGGGACTTAGTAAGTAAGGTTATAAGTAGGTTATAATTAGGATAACCCCACTTAGGGGACTTATAACCCCAATTATAACCTATTTACTAAGTCCCATGATCCTTTAAGTACAAACCCCTAAGCCCGAAACCATGAGCATGGAACTCACCAGAGACTCCAATATCCCTTAAATAAGGAATATACCTTAAATCATATTAAACCCCCCGGAGACTCCAATATCCCTTAATTAAGGAATATACCTTAAATTGTAGTAGGATCCCTAATATGATTTAAGGAATATTCCTTAAAGGGATATTGGAGTCTCTGGCCCAAACCCATCTCCAAACAGCTTCCTTTTGGTATCGGGTCATTAAAAAATCGGATTTCGGAAGACTGGGACCTTCGCACCTCTACGGCGATCTACGGCGCGAAACAAGGACATGACTCCTCATGTGCGGACAGTAATCAGAAAGATGATCCTCATAGACTTTAGGGCGTTGGGATAGAATATAGAGTCATGGAGTTTTGGGATATGTCATAGTCTGGTTTTGTGGACCATAAAGGGAGAATGTTTTCACTTCTTCAGATCTCATCTACAGAATGAAGTGGGCCCCAGTATTACAGGTCTTGACTATAAACCCTCAACCCTTAAACCTGTCGTGCTCAGGAGTTTGTTAAAACCCTCTCAGGAAAACAGGAATATCTTCGCTCCCGTTTGCCGCGCCCAAAAGGAATCCTTTGAAGCAGCACTCAAAGAAGCCCAAGAAGGAACCCTGACAGGAGCCCGGAAAGGAGCCTGTAAGGTAACCCTGAAAGGAACCCTGAAAGGAACTCTTAACGGAATCCCTATGGGTTCTAGCAGATAAAGCTCTGCTTAATAGCAGGCCAGTAGTTCTTCGTACTTCCGGGAGCACGGTTCCTCAGGGTTTCATGCAGCTTGAACGATGCCATCGTCTCAA
This sequence comes from Symbiodinium sp. CCMP2592, assembly GCA_905221615.1. NCBI lineage: Eukaryota > Dinophyceae > Suessiales > Symbiodiniaceae > Symbiodinium > Symbiodinium sp. CCMP2592. Next base: position 726,067 of record CAJNDT010000535.1, read on the forward strand.
ATGTATGTTCTGAGGTGTGAACTTATACAGCTTAACGAGACTATGCACGGGCTGAAGGGTTTGGCACTTTAGGATTGGGAGGTTCCAGACGTTCGGCTTGGGGCTTAGGACTGGTATTCACTCCAAGCAGTGAGTAGGGCGTTGCATTCTTGTTGCCGGGTTCCCACTCCACCTTGGCCAGGCGCAAGTCGTCCCGGAGCCCCTCCACATCCCAGAAATCAGAAGCAGCGTCGTAGTAGTCTTCCTGCACATGCGTTTGTGAGGGCTAACTAAGCAAGAAAGTACCTGGGAGCAAGCCTAAGTCAGAAACCGAAAGCCTACACCCTAAACCCGAAACCGAAAGATTTCAATCCTTAAACCCTAAACCCAAAGCCCTAAACTAAGGTCCAGTCTTGGGTCATCTCAGAGCGGCACTTAATATACCAGGACCCCCGAGGGCCCTCCAATACAGTCCTTATGATCCTTAACAGTGGGCATTTGGGGGTATATTACAGGCCAGTTGGGGTGTCGAGGTATGGGACCCTAGGAATTAGAATGAGGATTTGGGGTTTCCTTTCCGGGTTCTACGACGGATCTGTGGTAGGGTTCTATGATAGAGGGCTTTTGGGTATATTAATAGTATAGTTATAGTGAAGAACCCCCAAAATAGTACTGATAATGTAGTTAAAATTGTAGTTCCTCTCTTGTGTTAAGCAGTTCTATGCTATGGGTCTTAACAGGGCTCCCTGTTTTGCCTTTCTAAAGATCGCTTTAGGTAGTTAATCAAGACTTAACGGTGAAACCGGCTAACCAACAAAGGAGATACCATGGAGACTGATTATAGGAAAACCTTCTTCCCGACCACTTCCTTTCAAACAACCAGAACTCACTTGTGGGCCTTCACAACTAGAAGAGGTACGACTTCTTTAAGGTAAAAGCCAGAAAGTTGGAATATGATTATCCTAAATCCTTTATGGTAAATTATAGGGTATCCTACCCTGAAACCATATTCCAACTTTCTGGAGTTCCCTTTAAGGGTACCAGAAGGGACGACGCAGTACAGGGCCGACCCGGGGCCTATATCTGAAGATCTGTTCTCGACAGCGATTCCGTCATGAATCAATGTGAGTATGCCATGCTGTACAGGTACCTACCTACTTGGAGGATCATGGGACTTAGTAAGTAGGGTTATAAGTACCTTAATTGGGGTTATAAGTTTAATAAGGTACCAACCTCGAGCACACGTGCTGAAAAAAGATTGCATTGAGGCCTTGTTAGCTGCTTGGTCCACGGACTTGAGCTCGTCGAAGAGCTTTTGTGCGTCGCTGGCAGCCTTCAGCTAGCTCGGGATCAAACGACGTGTCTGAATCTGAACAAACCCTCCTGGCCTCTGAAGCTCGTCCAGCCAACAATCACGATCCCTGTCCAAGCGCAAATGCCTGTAAGCCGAACAAGGACGCCTTTGTTCAAGGTGCAGATCCCCGAAAGATTCACTGGGGTCTGCAGCTGCGAAGACACGCTATCCATCAGAATCCTCAGCCGACCGGGGACGAACCTGGTTAGCTGGCGCCGCGGCCGCTGATGGCGCAGAAGGGGTGGCACTGGCTGCAGCAGGCGCGCTAGCTGTAGCCTCCATGGTGTGCCGAGAAGAATTTGTGAAGAAGGGCAATGTCAAAACTCGAAATCCAACGCCATGGCATCGATGGCTCCGAATTTGTACTGAACCGTTCACAGCAATCAGGTGCTAAGGAGGATGCTAACAAGGATGTGACCTGCTGCTCTGGCACCTTTGCCAAGCGCAAGTCGTCCTCGAGCCCCTCGACATCCCAGAAATCACCAGCTGGGTCGTAGTAGTCTGCCTGCCCATGCAAACGGCGAAGAATCTTGTAGGCGATCCTCAAGAACCCCGCGACCCAACCCTCATTTCGATTTCTTCATCCGGAAGCCATCTCACAGACCCTAAAGAAGTGCAAGAACGAATCTAAACACCCAGATCCAAACCGACAGCTCCTCAGAACAGTATTAAGCAGCTCTGCACTGATCAAAACGCTGCACCCTCCCAACCACTCCCCCTGATCAAGAATTCCTTAAAACAGCCCGGTGCACTCAACGTCAGATCCTGAACAGACAAAGATTGCACTGAGGCCTTTTCAGCCGCAGGGTCCAAAGACTTCAGCTCGTCAAACAGCTTTTGTCCGCTGCTGGCAGCCTTCAGCTAGCTCGGGATCAAACGACGTGTCTGAACCTGAACAAACCCTCCTGGCTCCTGTAGGCCATCCAAAAACAACACAGCCAACAATCACGATCCCTCTCGCAGCACACATGTCCGTAAGCCAAACAAGGACACCAAATTCTCTAAAGCTGCAGATCCCAAAAAGATTCCCTTGGGTCTGCAGTTGCAAAGACACGCTATCCCTCAAAAAACCTCATCCGACCCGGAACGAACCTGGTTAGCTGGCGCCGCGGCCGCTGATGGCGCAGAAGGGGTGGCACTGGCTGCAGCAGGCGCACTAGCTGAAGCCTCGCGTGTGCGCCGAGAAGAAGTTGCGAAGAATGGACATGCCAAAACTCGAAACCTAATGCCATGGCATCGATGGATCCTAGTTTGTGCTGAACTGCTCGCGTTCGCAAGGTCAGGTTCTAAGGAGGATGCTAACGAGGATGTGACCTGCTCCCCTGGCACCTTTGCCAAGCGCAAGTCGTCCTCGAGCCCCTCGACATCCCAGAAATCTCCAGCTGCGTCGTAGTAGTCTGCCTGCCCATGCAAATGGCGAAGAATCTTGTAGGCGATCCTCAAGAACCCTGCGACCCAACCCTCATTTCGAATTTCTTTGTCCGGAAGCCATCTCACTGACTCTAAAGAAGTGGAAAAACGAACCTAAACACCCAGACCCAAACCGACAGCTCCTCAGAACAGTATTAAGCAGCTCTGCATTGATCAAAACGCTGCACCCTCCCAACTACTCCCCCTGATCAAGAATTCCTTAAAACAGCCCGGCGCACTCAACGTCAGATCCTGAACAGGCAAAGATTGCACTGAGGCCTTTTCAGCCGCAGGGTCCAAAGACTTCAGCTCGTCAAACAGCTTTTGTCCGCTGCTGGCAGCCTTCAGCTAGCTCGGGATCAAACGACGTGTCTGAACCTGAACAAACCCTCCTGGCTCCTGTAGGCCATCCAAAAACAACACAGCCAACAATCACGATCCCTCTCGCAGCACACATGTCCGTAAGCCAAACAAGGACACCAAATTCTCTAAAGCTGCAGATCCCAAAAAGATTCCCTTGGGTCTGCAGTTGCAAAGACACGCTATCCCTCAAAAAACCTCATCCGACCCGGAACGACCTGGTTAGCTGGCGCCGCGGCCGCTGATGGCGCAGAAGGGGTGGCACTGGCTGCAGCAGGCGCACTAGCTGAAGCCTCGCGTGTGCGCCGAGAAGAAGTTGCGAAGAATGGACATGTCAAAACTCGAAACCTAATGCCATGGCATCGATGGATCCTAGTTTGTGCTGAACTGCTCGCGTTCGCAAAGACAGGTTCTAAGGAGGATGCTAACGAGGATGTGACCTGCTGCCCTGGCACCTTTGCCAAGCGCAAGTCGTCCTCGAGCCCCTCGACATCCCAGAAATCACCAGCTGTGTCGTAGTAGTCTGCCTGCCCATGCAAACGGCGAAGAATCCTGTAGGCGATTCTCAGAAACCCCGCGACCCAACCCTCATTTCGATTTCTTCATCCGGAAGCCATCTCACAGACCCTAAAGAAGTGCAAGAACGAATCTAAACACCCAGATCCAAACCGACAGCTCCTCAGAACAGTATTAAGCAGCTCTGCACTGATCAAAACGCTGCACCCTCCCAACCACTCCCCCTGATCAAGAATTCCTTAAAACAGCCCGGCGCACTCAACGTCAGATCCTGAACAGGCAAAGATTGCACTGAGGCCTTTTCAGCCGCAGGGTCCAAAGACTTCAGCTCGTCAAACAGCTTTTGTCCGCTGCTGGCAGCCTTCAGCTAGCTCGGGATCAAACGACGTGTCTGAACCTGAACAAACCCTCCTGGCTCCTGTAGGCCATCCAAAAACAACACAGCCAACAATCACGATCCCTCTCGCAGCACACATGTCCGTAAGCCAAACAAGGACACCAAATTCTCTAAAGCTGCAGATCCCAAAAAGATTCCCTTGGGTCTGCAGTTGCAAAGACACGCTATCCCTCAAAAAACCTCATCCGACCCGGAACGACCTGGTTAGCTGGCGCCGCGGCCGCTGATGGCGCAGAAGGGGTGGCACTGGCTGTAGCAGGCGCACTAGCTGAAGCCTCGCTTGCGTGCCGAGAAGAAGTTGTGAAGAATGGAAATGTCAAAACTCGAAACCTAATGCCATGGCATCGATGGATCCTAGTTTGTCCTGAAGTGCTCGCGTTCGCAAAGTCAGGTTCTAAGGAGGATGCTAACGAGGCTGTGACCTGCTGCCCTGGCACCTTTGCCAAGCGCAAGTCGTCCATGAGCCCCTGGACATCCCAGAAATCACCAACTGCGTCGTAGTAGTCTTCCTGTCAATCCGGCTGGTTTGATGCTCCTGGTGCTCTTTAGACCTCGGGTTACATGCAGCCTCTTGGCATCGCGCTCAGCAGTCTCAGCAGCAAAAAGCAAGCATTATCAGAAGTTTGATATAAAAAAAAGCCCTACATATTCCGACATCTATCTTCGAGAATTTCGTTGGCTAACATGGTGCATTGTCCATCTTTCCGGAAACTTCACACAAAGTCTCAAAGGTGTTCACATGTGGTGTAACACATGCACTCCCGAAACTGCTGCTCTGCCTCAGCCTCAGAACCCATATCCAGAGATCCCAATACCCCTTAATTAAGGAATATACCTTAAACCACATTATGAAGGCCCCTATAATTGAAGGTAGATTCCTTAATTAAGGGGTATTGGGTTCTCTGGGTACCGTACTGGACATAGAGCTTGCATGCATGAAGGTGTAGGCAGGTACGCAGGGTTGTGGGTTAATAGGTACGTATATATGCCACGGACAACCAAATCTAGATGCAGATCAATTCGTGAACGTGTACTGATTAAGTACGCAGGCATGCAAGTGGAAACATGTATGCATGCTGAGTTGTGCCTGGAAAGGGTGCTGCGCCTTAACTTCATACGATGGTTCGCATGACTGATGTCTTGGCTTTCCCATGTCTCGTCTAAACATGAGCTCGCGTGTCGTCCCTCACACATTGCCTCTCCAGAGATGGATTGCTCAAACAAACCAGTTGGAGGAAGCTCAACACACATTGGTCATAATATCGCCGAAAAAATCACCTTCACCGACAGTATGCTGCATGATGGTATCCTGATGATGAACATCAGGCTGCTCTAACCGACCCAAAACAACGAATCCAAAAACCTGCAAAACGAAAAGCTGTTCAGAAACCTTGTAGACGTCGTAACACCCTGGCAACCACTGTACTACCAAACCCTAAACCCCTCGACCCTGAAAACCCTCATCCCTGAATCCCGCTCTAAACCCGGGGACCCTAAACCCCGAAGCCCTAAGCCCCCTAAACCCCTCAACAACCCTAAACTAAACCGCGAAACCCTACACCCCAAAGTCCTAAGCCCCGAGACCCCCCCAACCCCTAAACCCCGCAACCCCTAACCCCTAAACCCTGTAGCATCCTCAAATTCCATCAGCGACTCCGATATCCCCTGGTTCGGGGGTGTTTCCAGTCTTTAGGAACCCCTGAAACCCTCAACAACCCTAAACCCCTACATCCTACGCACCCCTAATTTCAAAGAACCCTTAAAGGAACTCCTCAAGGAACCCTAAACCTTGAACCCTAAACCCTGAACCCCAAACCCCTGCCCGGCCTTGCTAACAGCCGGATCCAGAGCTTTGAGCTCAGCGAAGAGCTTCATGAGGTCACTCTCGCCACGAGCGCTCGTCTGGTTCAGGGGCTTAGGGCTTCGTTTTGAGGATTCCTTGAAGAGTTCTTTCAAGGGTTCCTGTAAGGATTCTGTCAAGGGTTCCTTTAAGGGTTCTTGGTGAAGTTAAGGGTGCTATACATTAGAAGGGGCCCCCACCCTGTAATAGTGACCATAACGATTATATAGGATTATATTAGGGCCCCATTATATTCCTACTATACCACCATTACAGGGTGGGGGCAGCTTCTAAACTATACAGTTTAGGGTACCCAAAACCCTAAACCCTAAACCCTAAACCCTAAACCCCTAAACCCTAAACCCTAAACCCCTAAACCCTAAACCCTTAAACCCTAAACCCAGTTTAGGGTGGCTTAGGGCTTAGTTCAAGGCCCTGGAGGTTTAGCGGATTAGGGTTGATACTTGGAGGCCCTTTTGACTTAGTAAGTAGGGTTAGTAAGGTGGGTTATGGGGATTATAATAGGGTTTCTAGGGGATACTAAGTAAACTTACTAAGTCAAAAGGGCCTCCAAGTATGGGGGTTGTTCTAAATTAGGGTCCCTTTTTGGGTACCCTTTTTTTAATAAGGACTATACTACTATAGGGCCCAAAAAGGGGCCATAATTTAGAACAACCCCCAGAGAGGGAGCTCGGGGCTTCAGGGCTTTCGGGGTTTCTGGGCTTAGGGGTTTAGGGGTTTAGGGTTTAGGGTTTCGGGTTTAGGGTTTCGGGTTTCGGGTTTAGGGTTTAGGGTTTAGGGTTTAGGGTTTCTGGTTTTAGGGGTTTCTGGGCTTAGGGGTTCGGAGATTCGGGTTCTGATTCATGCCGGAGCCTCGGAAAACAAGGTAGGAGGCTAGCGAAAACAAGGAACCAGAAGATAGCCCCAACCCTAAAGCCCATGGTTTAGGGTTTAGGGTTTAGGGTTTAGGGACCCTAAACCCAGATCCACAACTAGGACCCATACTTGAAATTGTCCCCAGGCTCGTTTTCTGCAACTCCGGTGGGGCCTAAAAGCTCTGGGGCTTAAGGGGTTGAGGGTTTAGGGTTCACGGTGTTTAAAGCTTCAGGGCTTTAGGGTGTAGGACTTTAGGGCTTTAGGGCTGTAGGGCTTTAGGGCTTAGGGTTCAGGGCTTTAGAGGTTTGGGCTTAGGGTGTGGGGCTTTAGGGTTTGCGCCTTACGGTTTGAGGCTTTGGCTTTTCGGGCTCAAGGGGAAAACGGCTTCGTGCCACCACAGAGACCACGCCATGCTTTCCCTTCATAACGAGGGAAAGGCTTGGTGCTTGGCGTGAGGGTTTAGGGGTTTAGGGCGTCTCTGAACCTCCAGTGTTTAGGTGATGGTTCAGAGACTTCAGGTGTGTAATTTAGCCTCGGTCGCCGGTGGGCTGCCGGCGATTAGGGACCTTAAATCCGAGCCCTACTCAAAGGATCATGGGACTTAGCAAGTGTAATAGGGACCCTTACAAGTGCAGGGGGAGGTGGAGTTTAAGGAAGTATAGTCCCCTAAAGCCCTCCCCCTACCCCCCTAAGGGTCCCTATGAAATTAGGGTTAAATTACAGTAAATGCAAATATAAGTACTTGTAACCCCGCTTAAGGTACTTATAACCCTACTTAATAAGTCCCATGATCGTTCAAGTAACAAACCTCTGCGAACCCAACATCCTTAAACCCTAAGCAAGTGTCAGTCTTGCCTCCAAGTTTCGAGCAATACCCCAAATCCCTGGTCCAACTTAAACCGTGGCAATCCTGGTCCTGGGATTGAGGATTGAGTGTAGATTGAGGGTCAAGGATGTAGGATAAAGATTTAGGAGTTTTTTTTAAGGCTGCCATGTGCTCCCGACTGTACATTGCAGAGTTAGGGCATAAGATTGCGGGTTTAGCACAGGGGGGTTGTGAATAAGATTAAGGGGTTGTACCACCACCATTTAGAAATCAACTGGGAGGCTGTATAATCACTCGCTATGGTTGAGCTATGGCGAGATATGAGGAGGTTTCCAAAAATACGGGAACCCTAGTATAGCAACCTAATAGTAGTACCCCAAAATGAGGTACCCCTAATTTTCGGAAACTCCCATGAAGACCCTACACCCCAAACCCTTTCAGCAAATTCGAAGCTCTCCGACTACAATGCTGAGCGACTAAACCCGAAAAACCCTAAACCTCAACGTCCCAAAACCCTACTTGGAGGATCATGAGACTTAGTAAATAGGGTTATAAGTACCTCAATTATGAGTTATGAGTAATTATAACTGTAGTTACCGTATCACCCCAATGACTAAGTCCCATGATCCTTAAACCCTAGACCTTATAGATCTCTTATAGATCCCCCTTTAAGGCGCCCCTCCAAGAGCCCTTTCAAGATCCTTTAAGTAAGAACGACGCCCCTAACCCTAAACCCCAAAACCCCTAGGACCCGAGCTTGCTGCACCTTGGCCCACCCTTGTCCTTTTGGAAATAATAGACAGAGCCCTATACCTATATCCCTTAGTAGGAATTATTTAAGAAGGTCTACTAGCCGGTCTGTGTAGTCTTTTGGGGAACCATGAAAAAGGACAAGGCTGCCTTGGCCAAGCGCAGATCATCCTCAAGACCTTCGATGTCCCAAATGCCATCGCTGGATACGTAGTCCTCCTGTTGCAAAGCTTGAAGCTTCAGCCAGGACTTAGATTTCAGGGTTTAAGGTTGAAGCATGAAAACTAAGCTTTCAGACTTTATGATTGAGCTTCCAAGGTTTTTGGGCTCCAGCAGCTTCAGAAGATAATCAATCGAATCTAGTCCAAACCCTCAACCCGGCTAAACCCAAATCCCTACCCCAACCCCCAGACGAAACCCTCCACCCTAGACCCTGTGACAAACCCCAAACCAACACCCTTGACAGCACTTAACCCGAAATCCCCGTCCATGCCCTAAACCCTACAGTAAATCCCCGTTACAAACCCTACGGCGCCTCGTTGACGGAGGAGTCCAAAGCACTCAGCTCCGAAAAAAGCTGCTCGGCAGTTTTCGCGCCATAAACCTGCTCTGGTGATTTGTGGTTCAAGGGTTCTGTAAAAATACTATAGGTTTACGGTGGTTTAGGGTTTTCGGGTTCAGGGCTGCGGGTTTGTGGTATTGGGATGGAGGTGTCGGGCTTCGGGCTTAGAGGTCTAGAGTCCTCTAATTGGGCACGTTTGGCTCTGGTAATACCGGGTATGGCTTGAAGTGTTATTATGCACTCGTTATAAGGAACCTTCCCAAACCCTTTATAGAACCCTTCAAGAACGCACTACTCATTAATGCAGGGGCCTTAACAATTCGAATAGGGTTTTGGGAGTAATTATACCATAGTTATACGAAGGAACCCCAAAACCCTATTCTAATTATCAAGGCCCCTACACTACCTGGATCACATTATAACGAAGCCCCAACCCCAATCCTAAGTGTCCTCACTCCCGAAAATCCCGAAAGAACCTTACAACCCTAACTCCACAGACCCCAAAACCCAGAGACTCCAATATCCCTTAATTAAGGGATATACCTCAAACATATTAGGGATGCTACAATAGCTTAAGCCATATTCCTTAAGCAAGGGATACTGGAGTCTCTGGGAACCCTTCTCAAAACCTTCCTTTTTTACGGAACCCTAAAACCCTTACATCCTAAACCCTAATCCATTAAACCCTTAAACCCTAAACCCCACCTCCCAACCCTAAACCCTAAACCCTGAACCCCTAAATCCTGAACCCTAAACCCCTCCTAAACCCTCAACCCCTAAACCTTGGGTACTGCCCCCCATACAGTAACAGTCTATAATAGGGCGACTATTAAGGTTCTAAGATGTCTATATTATGAATATTATCCAACTGTTACTGAGTGGGGCCGTACCCAACCGAAACCCTTAAACCCCCCGCGATGCCTCCTGGGCTTTCACCGGCTCCACCACGGGTGCGGCTTCTCTCGGCGAAGCCTTCGGAGAGACCTCTGAAGACACTCCAAGGGCAAAAGGAGGGACCCTTAATAAGGACCCCTAGGTATATACCCTTAATATTGCTGTTACATACCCATAATATAGCCCATTATAGGTCCCCATTGAAGGTCCCTCCTTTTCCCCTTTGAGACACGAAGATTTGGGATTTAGCGGCTCTATGGCTTTAGAGGTGGTTTATATAGGGGTTTTTGGGTTTAGGGTTTAGAGGTGTAGGATTTTGTGAGCTTGCGAAAAAGAGGGGTACTCTGAAGATACGAAGATTTGGGATTTTGGGACTCTAGGGCTTTACTGTTCCGGGTTGAGGGTTTAGAGGTTTAGGGTTCGGGGTTTAGGGTTTAGGGCTTAGCGGGTTTACGAAGATTTAGGATTTTGGGGTTGTAGGGGCTCTAGGGCTTTAGGGGTTCTAGGGGTTTTGGGGTTTAGGGTTTAGAAGTTTAGGATTTTGGTGATTTCCGAAAATTAGGGGGTACCTTATTTTGGCTTTTAATAAGGAGCGTACTGCGTCCTACATCCTACTTCTACTGCTACTGCTAGTGCCACTGCTACTTCTACTGCTACTGCTACTGCCGCCTTCTGCTTCTGCTTCTCCTTCTCCATCTACATCTACTTCTACTGTGGCTGCTGCTGCTGCTGCCGACGACGACGACTCCCCCTCCTTCTTCTTCTTCTACTACTACTTCTACTACTACTACTACTACTACTACTACTACTACTACTACTACTTGTACTGCTACTGCTACTGCTACTGCTTCCACCACCACTACGACAACCACAACGGCCACGATGACAATTACGGCTGCGACTACAACTACCACTACGACTACTACTACGACTCCTGCGAAGTCTACGACAACGACTTCTCCTCTGCTGCGGCAGCTGCGGCTGCGACTTCGACTACGAGTATTAACTCTTGAAAACATCCATCAAGAACAGACCTTACTGTCTTGCTCATATTCATACATATATATATATATATACATATGTATATATATAGGTATACATACATATGACAGTCTTAATACTACGACAGTGACAACTCCTCTTCATATTGTTGCTGCTACTGCTCTCACCTGTAAGATTGAAACTCCAGGGCTTCATAGCCACGCAAACCCAGCATCATTGCTTCTTCAGATGGGGGCTGTTCTAAATTATGGTCCCTTTTTGGGTACCCTATATAATAAGGGCTATACTACTATAGGGCCCAAAAAGGGACCATAATTTAGAACAACCCCCAGATGAGCTTCTCAGCAACCTTTCACCATCCTATCAAGTCGTTTAACAAGTCCTCACAAAGGGTTAACCGTTTATGTAGTAGGCAACCGGGTAAGGCTCTTAAACAATCATAGGGCTGCATTTTAAGAGCGTTCTGAGGTCTATATGAGACAGAACAGCCCCTGAACCCAAACCATAAACCCGAACAAAGCCCCTGCAAAGGAAACCGCGTTTTCAACAACAAATCTTGCAAAAAACGGCCAAGATCCCCTTCACTGCACCCGAGCCAGCGGACCTCCCTAGTCGCTTCCGCTCTGGAGTGGTCCTTCTTCGCCTGAGCCTTCGGACCAGCGGCATTAACTTCGGGTCATGAAAGGACTAGTAGTAGGGCCCGGAGGTATATTCCTAAACTCTAAACTCTCAACCCAAAACCCTAAACCCTAAAGCCCTATTATACTACTGCTACAGAGGGACGATAAGGAAACAACACTAGTAGCTATTCCGAACGAGTCGGGCTAAAAATAGCTTTGGTATGTGGGTTTGGGTGCAAGGTGTAATTTACTTGAAGGTTCATGGGACGTAGTAATTGGGGTTCCGTTAAGGCGTCCCTTTAAGGGAATCTAGAGGGGGTACTATAAGGGTTTAGGGTTTAGGGCTTACTTGAAGGATCATGGGACTTAGTACTTGGGGTTAGAGGTACGGTAACTACAGTTATGATTACTGATAACCCCAACTAAGGTACTTATGACCCTGCTTACTAAGTCCCATGATCCTCCAAGTAGGGTAGGGTTTCGGTCTTAGTTTAGGTACTGCGCCCATACAGCAAGAGTCTATAATGGGGCTACTATTAAGGTCCTAATATGTCTTTGTTATGAATATTATTCAACTATTACTGAGTGGGGGCCGTACACAAGTCTTAATGTTCTGGGTTCAGGGGTTAGGATCCTTAAACCCAAGACCCTGAACCCTGAATCCAAAATCTCAACACTAAACTTAAACCCTGAACCCTGTACCCTAAGCTCAACTTACAGCCAACGTGAACCCTAAAATTGGGGGCCTTAATAATTAGAATAGGGTTTTGGTCCCCATTATACTAGTAGTTATAATAAGGAACCCCCAGAATAGTATTGGTAATTATTTCGGCCCCTATATTAAGTTTAGGAATCAAGGTTAGGGCTCAAGAACTTGTGAGCCTGAGGGGCTCTGAAGCTCAAACTCTAGCATGGGGCTTAGGATGAAGTGGTTTAGGGGTTTAGGGCTTTCGGGGTTTAGGGGTTAGGGGTTAGGGGTTTAGGGGTTTAGGGTTTAGGGTATAGGGGTTCAGGGGTTTAGGGTTTAGGGGTTTAGGGTTTAGGGGTTAGGGTTTAGGGGTTTAGGGGTTTAGGGTTGAAGAGGCGGTAACGTAGGGGTGTTGCAGCATTACAATATGGGATCCCCAAACCACTCGGCACAAGGCCTCTGGACACTCCTCCGGACTGCGGAGGCTAATGACACTGATGAAGAAACCTTGGGCCTCTATTACAGGCCCAGGGTTTCTTAATCAGGTTCCGACATTACCCCAAACACTCCGAGTTCAATTCAAGCTCACAGTAAACAAACCTTCTGGATGAGGAAACCGATTCCGATATGCGGACGATTGCGCAACGACCAACCATGGATCCTGCCCCAATATGAGTAGTAAGACTAATATCCACGGAATAATGTGGGTATGTAGTTATTTGGGCCTCTACATTCCAGTGGGTTGGGGTCGAGGCCTAACCCCCGATCGAGGTATACAAAGGCAGAAAAGGCCCTAAATTGGAACCACTAACCCCAAAAACCTGAGATAGCTTCAACCAGATTTAGGGTTGATAGGGTCTATAGGGCTTAAAAGGCTTAGGGTTTATTTATAAGGTTTAGGGCTCAAGCGAGCGAAGGGTATAGTAGGCTTTGGCCTTCAAGCTCATAAATGAAGATGCCGTGCACGAAGCTCAGGGGCTTCACGTAGGCAAGACCCTGAACCCTAAAAGCCCTGGAGCTCTAACTCAAAAAACCGGAAGCCCATAGCCTCGAACCCCCAAACCCTAAAACCTTGAAGCCCGATACCCTGAACCTTGAACCCCACACGGCTTTTGCAACATAATGACAATATAACAGACCCAAAACCCTACTCTAACTATTGAGGCCCCTATATTCACCTAAACCCTACACCTGATTATGAACGCCCCTATATTAACCGAACCCAAACACACCCTATAACCCCGTAATGGACCCTTTAAGGGAACCCTTGCTTAGAGGATCATGGGACTTAGTCATTGTCGTTACAAGCAAGGTAACTACAGATAGAATTACTTCTGATCCCAAGTAAGGAAAAAAGCGCTTATAACCCTACTTACCAAGTCAGATGATCCTACAAGAAGAACCCTAAGCCCTAAACCCTTATAGTACCTCTATAGATCCCTAAAAGCACCCTTAGCCCGTCACACCATCCTCCCAAGTAAGGCTTAGGATTAATCGGGGCCCTGACTGCCTAGAACCCTTAGAGGAGTTCCCACCTGCAAAGGAACCCTTAAAAGACCCTTTCAAGAAACTCTCACACTTGGAGGATCATGGGACTTAGTAAGTAGGGTTATAAGTACCTTGATTGGGGTTATACGTAATTATAGCCGTAGTCACCTTACTTATAACCCCAATTACTACGTCCCATGCTCCTTTAAGTAAGCCCTAGACCCTAAACCCTTACAGTACCCCTATAGATCCCCTTAAAGTAGACCCTAAACCCTAAACCCTTATAGTACCCCTATAGATCCCCTTAAAGTAGACCCTAAACCCTAAACCCTTATAGTACCCCTATAGATCCCCTTAAAGTAGACCCTAAACCCTAAACCCTTATAGTACCCCTCTAGATCCCCCAAAAAAGGGACGCCCTTAAAAGGAAACCCCACGGCGTGGGGGGCCTTTGCCAGCGCCAGGTCCGAGCCGAGACCCTCGAGGTCCCACTGGCCGGTGGCTTTGTCAAAGTAGTCCGCCTTCCGGGGGGCTTACTTAAGGGGTTAGGGGTCCCTTTAAGGGATCATCTATAGGGGTACTATAAGGGTTTAGGGTTTGGGGCCTTCTGCGGGTGGGACATTAAGGTAGTCCGCCTTCCCGGTTCCTTAAAGTCCTTAAAGGGATCTATAAGGGTTCCTCTCAGGGATCAGTAGTCCGCCTTCCGCGGGGCTTATGGTAAACCCCTAAAAGCTTAGGGTTTAGGGTTTAGGGGTTTTAGGGGTTTTAGGGGTTTTAGGGGTTTTAGGGGTTTTAGGGGTTTTAGGGGTTTTAGGGGTTAGGGTTTAGGGGAAAGTAGTCCGCCTTCCCAGAGACTCCAAGATCCCTTATTTAAGGAATATTCCTTAGGGTTCCTTAAAGTCCTTAAAGGGATCTATAAGGGTTCCTATAAGGGATCTATAGGGTTTAGGCTATAGGAGACTCCAATATCCGAAAAGGGTTCCTTAAAGGGATCTATAAGGGTTCCTTTAAGGGCTCCTACAAGGGATGTATAGGGTTTAAGGGACTCCTTCCGCGGGGCTTAGTGGCTCAGGGCTTATAGCGGCAGGGCTTATATGGTTTAGGGCTCGGGTTCAGGGTTTCAGGTCTAGTGCCTTCCGCGGGGCTTACTTGGAAGGGCAGGGGACTTAGTAAATAGGTGATAAGTAGAGTTATAAGTACTTTAAATGGAGTTACCCCAAGTATAACCCATCCAAAAGTCCGAACCCAGAGACTCCAATATCCCTTAATTAAGGAATATTCCATAAATCGTACTAGGGATCCTACTATAATTTAAGATATATTCCTTAATTAAGGGATATTGGGGTCTCTGGGTTCCGCGGGGCTTAGCGGTTCAGGGCTTGCTTAAAGGGCTCCTTAAGGGGCTCCTTAAAGGGGTTCTATAAGAGATCTATAATGGTCTGGGGTTAAAGGATCATGGGACTTAGTAGTTGGGGTTTTAAGTAAGGTAACTACACTTACAATTACTTGCATAACCCCAATTAAGGTACTTATAACCCCAATTAAGGTACTTATAACCCTACTTACTAAGTCCCATGATCCTTCAAGTAGTGGTTTAAGGCTTATGGCGGCTGATAGGGCTTATTAGGCTAATAGGGTTTAGGGCTCGGGGTTTAGGGTTTAAGGTCTAGGGTGTTTAAGGGTTTAGGGCTTATGGTTTAAGGCTCAGGGCTTAGGGCTTTGCGTTCAAGGCTTAGCGCTCAGGGTTTAGGGATTAGGTTGATAACGGGCCTTAATCAAACTAGGGTCTCGGATTATATAATCATGATAACGACCTCCCTCTCGACTGGGGGTTAAACCCTGAACCCTTAAGTCTAGCCGGGAGTTTGAAGCCTTTGGGAGGTCCCCGCCTTTAAGGTCTCGGCAGTAGGCCTAAAACCTAAATCCTAGGAGTGTTTTTGTTAAGGTTTAAGGAAACCTTCAACCCTGTGGTTTGAGGTTCCCGGGTTAAGGTACACTGTTCATCCCAAAAACCGAGGCATTAGGCTTCAGGGTTTAAGGTTTGGGGACATTTGAAGGCTCATGGTTACGGGTGTACCTGAACCCCCCTTCAACTTGCATGTCGAGGGCTCCTTACTCCTAACATTTGTATACCAAAATCCTAAACAAAGGTTCTCAAGGATTTTTTAAGGGCTCCTTTTCGAACTGCAGAGTGCTTACCGAAAGGTTCTTAGGGTTTAGGGTTGAGGGTTTTGAAAATAAGCTTTAGGCGCTACGGCTTATGAGCTAAAGTTTGAAAAACCTTCCTGCTCGTTGAGAGTTGGGGGCTGCTTGAGGTCCTCATGTGTGGAGGGAGCAGGGCCAAGGTTGGGGTAAGGGTTTAGGGTAAAAAAAATTGTATTGGGTTCAGGGTTTAGGGTTTAGGGTAAGGGTTTCAGCTTAAACCCTACTTAAAGG
Organism: Symbiodinium sp. CCMP2592; assembly: GCA_905221615.1. NCBI lineage: Eukaryota > Dinophyceae > Suessiales > Symbiodiniaceae > Symbiodinium > Symbiodinium sp. CCMP2592. The sequence goes on from CAJNDT010000535.1 coordinate 742,065, forward strand.
ATCATGGGACTTAGTAAATAGGTAATTGGGGTTATAAGTCCCCTAAGTGGGGTTATCCTAATTATCACCTACTTATAACCTCACTTACTAAGTCCCATGAGCCTTTAAGTAGACCCTAAATCCTAAACCCCATAGATCCCTTTAAGGAACCCTATAGATCCCTTTCAAGGACCTTATAGTAGCCCCTTAGGGATTAAAATTTAGTATTGGGGTTCAGGGTAAGGGTTTCAGCTTCTGGCTTCAGTTGCGGTGTCCGGGCCCGACACAGGTCGTCCTGCTTATCACACTTGGAGGCCCTTTTGACTTAGTAAGTCTACTTAGTATCCCTTAGAAACCCCATTATAATCCCCATAACCCACCTTACTAACCCTACTTACTAAGTCAAAAGGGCCTCCAAGCATCTTATCACAATACCTGAACTCTGCATACAAGTCCTTGGTTACAGAAAGTACGAACGTGAACTGCTATCACGGTCACACGTTCATTACATGAACCCTATGCCCTAAGTCCTAAACCATAAACCCCAAATCCTAAATCCTAAACCCTAAACACGACAGCCTTGGCAACCCCAGTCGCCCTGGTCCTCCTCTTCTCCCTCACCGGTTTAGGGTTTTGAGGTTTAGGGAAACCCTCCATCATGACCATCAGCATCATCAGAAACCTCATTATGATAAGAGTAGCAGTCAAAAAGGTTGAACAAATTTTAATGGTCATAATAATAGTAATATTCCGTTTAAACCAAGAACTAGAATACAAATACTGATCATAATACCAATAATGGCAATATAAGTCATGGTAGACATGAATGACAAAACTGTTCACGCGCGCCCTTCAAAGGATGAAGCAGTAGGTTTAGCAGGATTACATGGCAGGCGCAGCACTTTCGCTCTATAGAACGTTGGACGTTAACATGGTTGGCCCCATGAATGCTCGGCGTGAACGGATGGGGACTGAGTGAATGTCAACATGGTTGGCACATGGGTGCTCAGCGTGCACGGATGGGGTGTGAGTGGCCCATGGATGCTGCACGTGAACGGATGGTGTCGGAGTGGAAGTTAACATGCTTGGCCCATAGATGCTCTGGACTGAACGAAACCCTCCCGGAAAACAACGGCAAGCACAACGTTTTCGGCAAGCCATACCGATGCGTTCGGGGTCTTCACACCCGCACTCCCCCTCCCCCCCCGAAGAACGCGACAGGCGAGACATTTTCGGCTAGGAAGCCCACGAACTACCGTAAAAATACCGAGGCGGTCGGCACGTGCGCGACACACGTGAACAGGCCGTTGCTACCAATAGCAAGCACAATCAAAATAACAGTCTTAATAGCAATTACAATACCAGAACCAGCAACAAAAACAACAGCAATAACACTATCAATTACTCAGTACCAGTAACAGTAATCGTAACAAATAAGCGTAACAATAACCCAGCAACAGTCATCGAACAATAAAAGGAACAATAACAGTAACAATAAGAATGAGACTAGCAGTAGCAGTACTAGCAACATCGTCAACAGTAAAATAATGACAACAGTACTGGTACTGCTAACAAACAACTCTTAGGAGTAGTACCAATAGAGCACAATCGCAGTGAGACAAATCTTCATAATTATACAAATCTGTCACAAACAACTATGACTAAAATCATCGAGTACTGCAAGTAACTCAACCGTAAGCATGTTGTGCATACCAACCATGATAACCATAAAATCTCAGACAAAAATCTGTTTTATAGCAAGTGATCATCGGAATAATGGCAAAAATCTTCATTATCGTAACAACCATAATGAATGAACTCGGTATCAAACATTGACAATTAGCAATAGCACATCACTAGAACATCATGATCCACGTCCACACCAACATCGCTATTGCCATTACCGCTGCCTGCGCCACGAACTCCTCCATCACCGATGACTTCCAGTTTCAAAAGCTTACGTCCCCCGCGAAACCTGCGCTAAGCTAGGATTTTTGCTGAGAGTCTTTCACCCGTCTGGCAGTTCCTGGTACGAATATGTACGATTATGAATGTAGCTGTTTTCAACTTGTATTACTTTTGATGTATCTTCTGTAGCCTGAACCTAAACCGGAAAGCCCAGACCTTAAATCCGAAGCTTTATACCCAAAATCCTGCGCCTCTGACGACAACCAAACCCGTACGCGCGAAAACCGAAGCCTCACATAAACCCTGCAACCTTATTGGCATGGTCCCTGCTGCGCCTCTGCTGCCTCAGAGTCGTAAACCCGCAGCTCCGCTAGCCTCGTTGGAAGGTGGCGATTTGTGGGTTTAGGGCCTAGGGTTTGGGATTTGGGGGTTTCTGAAATGTCAAACAAGCCTGCTAGAGGGGTTTGGTGGCTTCTTAACATTAAGGTTCCCTTACTTGGCCGGCTGTAAACATGAGCATCAAACAAATAAGGCTTAGAGTCTGCTACTACTATTACAACAACAACAACTACTACTACTACTACTACTACTACTACTACTACTACTACTACTACTACTACTACTACTTCTACTACTACTACTACTACTACTACTACTACTACTACTACTACTACTTCTACTACTACTACTACTGCTGCTACTACTACTAGTACTATTACGACGAGTACTACGACGACTACGACTACGACTACGACTACGACTACGACTACGACTACGACTACGACTACGACTACGACTACGACTACGACTACTACTACTATTACTACTACTACACCTACTACTACTACTACTACTACTACTACTACTACTACTACTACTACTACTACTACTACTACTACTACTACTATTACTACTACTACTACTACTACTACTACTACTACTACTAAGGGTTTTGGTTTAGGGCTTAAGGGCTAGGTCAGGACCTGGGCTTTAGTCGAATGGGATCCGACAAATGCCTTGCTTGTCCAGCCTCCTTGGGAAGTAGAATGTTGGCCTTCAGGGTTTGAGGTTTAGGGTAATATGGCAAAACAAGGATTCTAGCACCCCCGAAGGTTGAAGGTTACCTACCCTACTGCTCTACTGCTAGCAATTAAATGGCCCCGAAAGAACCCCCGAGAGCGACCAACCTTGATTCATACACCGCATACCGAGGGATCAAAGCAGGCAAGTTAAGGCCCCCCTTTTAAAGAGCCTTAGTAGAGTTTAAGAAACATTCCTTCGGGTCTCTAGGTATGAGGTCCCTACAACCTAACTCCCAAACCCTTACTATAAACTGCGTTCGGAAATTTTAGGAATGACTTGTGGAGCTGCAAAGACTGCTTCTGAACACTGACTCGGCTTCACAGGAACACGACTACACTCCCGGCCGAGCTATACATAATCTTGGGGCCTGAATCGTTGATAGTTGGATTAGGGCTTTGGGGTATGTTACATACTGTTGTAATTATGTGCCTCCTTTGTAGGAGCTGACGGTTGTGTCAAGGCGACACTAAGCCAAGAAGTTGAACACCAATTCAATTACTCCTCCACTAAGCTAGAGCTCGCCTCAACCCTACAACGTGCACCCGGAACCATAGGCCTTAACCCTAAACCTTAAACCCTAAAGCCCTAAACCCTAAACCGCTAAGCCCTAAACCCCTAAACCCTGAACCCCTAAACCCTAAACCCCTAAGCCCTAAACCCCTAAACCCTAAACCTCTAAACCCTAAACCCTCAACCCCTAAGCCCTAAACCCCTAAACCCTAAACCCCTAAACCCTAAACCCCTAAGCCCTAAACCCCTAAGCCCTAAACCCCGAAAACCCTAAACCCCTAAGCCCCAAACCCCTAAATCCTAAACCCCAGAACCCTAAACCCTAAACCCTCAACCCCTAAGCCCTAAACCCCTAAAACCCTAAACCCCTAAGCCCTAAACCCCTAAATCCTAAACCCCTGAACCCTGAAACCTTAAGCCCTAAGGCCCTAAACCCTAAACCCCTAAGCCCTAAACCCCTAAATCCTAAACCCCTAAACCCTTAACCCCTAAGCCCTAAACCCCTAAGCCCTAAACCCCTAAGCCCTAAACCCCTAAGCCCTAAACCCCTAAACCCTAAGCCCCTAACCTTTTCAACCCTAACACGCTGCAGTCTAAAGCCCGAGAACCGCAACCCCAAATGTCTAACGTTTATTCAACCCTTATGGGTGGTTGTCAAAATTAGGGTCCCTTTTTGAATCCTTATTGTAATACGGCACCTAATATTTAGGTTACCCAAAATGGGGCCATAATTTTGCCAAACAACCTTATAGAACCCGCCTCAAATTAAAGGAACCCGTAGAGGAACCCTGAAAGGAACCCGAGTATGCAGCCGGACGGCATCGTCGGGCCATTCGCAGAAGACTTCGGCTGCGAGGCCTCCTGTGGCGAATCCCTGGGGTTTAGGGTTCCAGGGTCTTGGGTTAAAGACCTCTAAACCCAAAGCGTGACAAACTCTTGGGTGTACTTAAAGGATCATGGGACTTAGTAATTGGGGTTATAAGTGTAAGATAACTATAGTTATAAGTACTTATAACCCCAATTAGGGTACTTATAGCCCTACTTACTAAGTCCCATGATCCTCCAAGTAGACCCTAAACCCTAAACCCTTATAGTGCCCCTATAGATCCCTCAACGGGACCCTAAACCCTAAACCATAAACCCTAAACCCCTATAGATCCTCCAAAGTAGGGTTTATGGTTCAGGGTTTGTAGGGGTTCGAAGGCTCCAGCACCGTAGGAGTAAATGCGAAGTTTGGGGTCGTCCTAACGTCCTACGGTGGATGATATAAATCCTAAGGTTCCTTTTAAGGGATCTATGAGGGTACCTTTAAGGGGTTCCTTTAAGGGATCTATAGGGGGTTTAGGGTTTAGGGTTGATGATATAAATCCTGCATTATCCATAATAAGGAACTTACCACAGTTCCCATAGCTTGGGGTCCTTAAGGTAATGCAGGATTTATATCATCAAGCGTAAGCCCTACAACTTTGTGTCCGAATCTTTCATCGCTTCTTCGAAGACTTTGACACCATCAACCCATTCTTCTGCCTCGCGCCAGAGCACTTGTCCGGAGACTTCCGGCTTTATCAGTAAAGGTCTGGGGAACTTTGCCTCAATGTACTTGGAGGATCATGGGACTTAGTAAGTATGCTTATAAGTACCTTAATTGGGGCTATAAGCAATTATAACCGGAGTTACCTTATTTATACCCCCAATTACCAAGTCCCCTGATCCTGTAAGTACAGACCGGCAAAACTTGCTGCAGTGATTCCGCGATGTACCTTCCGCTCACAACCCACTGGCCAAGCAATTTGACGGGCCAGTAAGCAGCAGATGCCGCCGGGAGGGTCTTTCTCGGTCTCCTGCACGATGGCGGCATGCTTGTCTTTGTCGATGGCCACTCTGTAGGTGGCCCCCAAGACCTCGTGTTCCTTGCAGAGTGCCATGGCCTCGATCTTCTCTACATCGTTACCTTGAGCTCCCAGTAGCTCGAGGGCTGGTACTCCCCTTCGGTCGAAGCCTCAAAAGTCTCGATCCTTTCCCGGATGATATGCTGCTCGAAGGGGAAAAGGAGGGACCCTTAGTGGGGACCCCTACCCTATAATGGGCTATATAATGGGTATATCATAGCTGTATTAAGAGTATATACCTAGGGGTCCTTATTAAGGGTCCCTCCTTTTCCCCTTGGAGCTGCTTCAGCTGGGCCCGCATGCGAGCATAGCTGAGGCGACAGTCGTTCTTCTGCAGCTCCTCCCGCTAGCGGCGTCCACCCTAAACCCTAAACCCTAAACCCTAAACCCTAAACCCTAGATAACCGACACGTTTGGGGTTCCCGATTCTCACTTCCTTTGATAAGTCCTGAAACAGGCAGGTTCTTAGAGGTCCAGGTAGGATTGACGGGTTGAGGGGTCTACTTGAAGGATCATGGGACTTAGTAATTGAGGTTTTAAGCAAGGCCCCGGCAACTACACTTATAATTACTTATAACCCCAATTAAGGTACTTATAACCCCAGCTACTAAGTCCCATGATCCTTTAAGTAGTTTTGGAGGTTCCCTTCTCGTGGCTTGAGCATGCCGACAAGACTAAGGCCAGGAAGGGCTTCAATGGCCCCCTTCATCCAGGGCTAACACCGCCTTCTTCAACAACCGAGCCACAAACTTTCTAAGACTCTGAAATTGACGAAATATCAAAAAGGCCATAAAGTTTAAGGGTTTAGGGTTTAGGGCTTAAGTTCTTCACCTGCCAATCTAAAACTAAAAACATAAGACCTCACAGTGGTCGGGGGCAGTCTAAGGCTGTTAAAGCTTCAAAGTGCCTTCCCGTAATCCCCAAGGCCCTAAACCCTAAATCCCTAAACCCTAAATCCCGAAACCCTTCAAGCCCAAAGCCCCAAAGCCGCTACTCCCGAAACCCTTACACTCTACTTGGAGGATCATGGGACTTAGTAAGTAGGGTTATGAGTACCTTAATTGGGGTTATAAGCAATTATAACTGGAGTTACCTTACTTATAATCCCACTTACTAAGTCCCATGATCCTTAAACCCTAGACCCTTATAGATCTCTTATAGGTCCCCTTTAAGGAGCCCCTTAAAGAACCCAAATTACTAAGTCTCTAAGTCCCCATGATCCTTTAAGTGGCCCAGGTCCTCCTTGCTCGAGGCAAGGTGTTCGATGAGATCTGCGAGCATCTGCCCAGCTTTCGCATCTGCCCTGCGCAAGGCCGGGCAGGAAGCTTGCTCGGCGCCTCCCTGTATCCCCAAACCCTACAAAATGGTAGGTTAAGACCCCTTAATTAGAGGGTGTAACGGTGTAACGCTTAGAACGGTAGGTTTTTGGATCCACAGGTCAACCCTAAACCCTAAACTTGGGTTCAAGGTAATGTCCGGTAGGATACTGGACCCGAGGCCCCTGAACCCAAAGCCCAGAACCAGAAACCGTGGAGCGTGTTCGCCCGATGACCCAACATCACAACAGGTCAAACCTATACTGAACTTAGAACCCCAGCAAAAATCATAATTTTAGCTGTTTCTTAGGGTTTCTAAACCAAAAATTACAAAATATTTCTAAGTACCCCTAAGAAACCCGTGTCTTTTCCAAGGAGATCCTTGTCTCAGATTCTTGCACCTCGAGCTGCCAAGATCTACCTTTTTCCTAGGCTCCCCAGAATCTCTGCATTGGGGTTTATCGTAAGAACCTGCAAAAGTGATGTTCGTGATTATGGTGATTTAAGGTATGGCTTGCTGTCACAACCCGTGCGGTTCAGACATTCAATGCACCATGCACCCTCCCTTCCTCTTGTGCATTGAAGTCTCTTAAGGCTTTATGTCCTAGATTTTAGGGTTTTCGGGTCTGTCTCTCTGAAACTTCCCTCACTGCACCGAAAGCAAGTCTTTCGACCGTGAAAAATCGGAGAAAAAGCCGACGATTGAGTTCTTTATACAGCCTCAGCAAACTGGAGCCGCATTCCTGTCTCATCCCCCATCTACTGGAACACCATTTCGAAAAAGCTGTCCTGGAGTGCCTCACGTGATCACCTCCTGCCTGTGCAACTACTCTGAAAACCTTTTTAAATAGTCATTATCAGAGCGATGGAAAACGGAATAGTAGTCTGATGTAGTATAGTAAGCACCATCCTTTGCACAAGCTCCCACTACCTAGACGAATTACTACAGGAGTAACAACAAAGGCTTGAATGCACCCCGATGCGGGCCTGTTTGCATCGGTGGTCTGGAGGCCCTGCTGTCGCAGCTGCGACGCCAACTCGGAAACAGTCCTTCGGCACAGATAGTACGGGCATGGAGTTGCGGGGTATTCTATGGCAGAAGTACAAAAAGGAACCTGAGGCAGAGTACTAGAATGTATGCAGGCTTGTATGTTATCCTTCCGAATCCCAAACTGTCACACTCGAAGGGGCTATAGGGATGTTACTAGACATTGGAACCTCTTCATTACACCTTCAGATCCAGCCTGAACCTGGGAGAATTGGCCATTGATGTGGGGGCTTCCGAAAATAGGGGACCCTAATATAGTGCCCGAAATAGTAGGATCCTTATTATAGGAAACCCCCAAACAGGGTACCCCTAATTTTCGGAAGCTCTATAAACCCTTATAGTACCCTAAAAAGGAACCCTTATAGTAACCCTTTAAAGGAACCCTAAAGGTGTCCCAAATTTTCGGAAACTCCCATGTGTAGGGCCGTCTTGGAAGCTTCAGGTTCGTAGATCGTACTTGAAGGATCATTAGACTTAGTAATTGTGGTGATAAGTAAGGTAACTACAGTTATACTTAAACCCTAAACCCTAAACCCTAAACCCTAAACCCTAAACCCTACTTACTAAGTCCCATGATCCTCCGAGTATCACCTTCGGAGCCAAGGGTTCCAGGTTCCTACGGTTGATGCTAGGGGCACCTTCAAAGGGATCTTTTTCGGCTACCTTTAATAAGGGCCCTTTAGGGGATCTATGGTAGGGTTCTAGGGCTTAGGGTTTAGGGATTGATGATGAAAAGTTGCATTACCCATCATCAGGAATATACCATTACTCCCATAGTTTAGGGCCCTTAAAGTCATGCAGGATGTATACCATCAACCGTACCGTTCAGGGTTTAGGAGTTCCGTATCCTGGGCACTAAAGGATGACCTTTCGGAGTATATAGGGATGATCGTACCCCAAAAAGGTTGAAAGTTTCCTACTCTAGTACTGGGGCTCTAGTGGTTTAGGGTTTGGGGTTTATGGAGTCTCAGCGCCCACCGTCATCCTAAGCAGCAACAGCAACAACTAAACAGTCTAATGTAGTATAACCCTAAACCCTAAACCCTTAACCCTAAACCCTGAACCCTAAACCCTACTGCTTCATTCAATTCCAGACGCCCAAGCCTCGGATCTGATGTCTGGGCCTGAAGAACTCAACGGAGATTTGGGTGCCTCTAACAGGGCCCCCAAAAAAACACATAAGCAACAACAAGGATAGGGACATCCCATATAAACCCCCTTATAATGCAGCCCAAGGAGGTAGGGATATCCCCATGTAATGCTTATGCTTATGTCCTTTTGGTGTCCCTAATCTAAGGGTCTCTATCGGCTTACAGGGCTTTTTGGCATACGGGCCGTAATGTTAAAACCAATGTTTTGGGATACAATACTTGGAGGTTCGGTATAAGTGAGCGTATAAGTAGGGTAACGAAAGTCATAACCCATGTTAAGGGGCTTATAACTCCACTTATAACTACCCATGAACCTCCAAGTATAGAATAATCATCAGGGACCAAGGGACTAAAAGGCTGGTTCCACAAACCTTTAAACCCCGAAACCCCTAAGCCCCTAAACCGTAAACTCTAAAATCTAAACCCTGAGCACAAAACCCACAACCCCTAAGCCTTTGCCCTAACCCCCTAAAACCCTAAGCCCTAACCCCCTAAACCCCTAAACCCCAGGCCCTCAAACAGCGCTCAAGGCGCATTTCATCGGAAGTGGCACGCAGGCGCCAGTTGGAGGTGCGGAGTGATCTCCGTGTTTGCTCCGTGGGCCTGCGAAGCGTTGAGGGGTTTAGGGTTTTGGGGGTTACTTGGAAGGGCAGGGGACTTAGTAAATAGGTTATAAGTAGGGTTATAATTGGGGTAACTCCTTTTAGGGTACTTATAACTCTACTTATAACCTACTTACTAAGTCCCCTGCCCCTCCAAGTAGACCCTAAACCCTAAACCCCATAGATCCCTTTAAGGAACCCCATAGATCCCTTTAAGGAGCCCTTTAAGAACTCTTACTAAGTCCCCTGCCCCTCCAAGTAGGGGGTTAAGGGTTTATGGGTTTGGGCTTTTCTGCTCCCTGGGCTTGCAAAGAGACTCCAAATATCCCTTTGACGGGACCCTTTAAGGGTTCCTATGAGGATTCTTTAGGGTTTAGGGTGCCCAGAGACTCCAATATCCCATAATCGAGGAGTATTCGGTAAATCGTATTAGGGATCCTACTATAGTTTCAGGTATATTCCCTAATTTATAAGGGATATTGAACTCTCCGGGTGCAAAGTCACGGAACTGACAACAAAAGGTTAATTAGGATTTAAGGGCTTAGGGCTTCGGCTTAGGAGTTTAGGGTTTAGGGGTTTAGGGGTTAGTTATAGGGGTTTACAGGTTTGGGGTTTAGGGCCTTTAGGGTTTTCCTATCGTCTCCATTGTGTTGCGCTGCTTCTCCGGCACGGCCTCTACCAAGGACCTGCATGCACAGGCAAAGCCAGCAAGGTGTGCAAGGGGGACCTCTCTGAACATGTGCCTCCACAAGGACGAAACCTTCCACATTTGGCCGGCTGCCGTCATAGAGAAGCCTGTCCTCAGAACCTGCGAGCAGAAAGTCCTGTATAGGCCACCATCATCGGATGGTTGGGATTCGAAGAAGTCAGAATCATAAGGACCATTGGGGGGGTAGGGGGAGGGAGTAGGGGGCCTTAATACCTATAATAAGGACCTAATAAGGCCAATTTAAGTATAGTCCCCTACCCCTCCCCCCCCCTATGAGACAATCGCAGACACGAAGAACAGCAATCGTGGACGGATGTGCGACCCCCAGCTTCCTGAACGGGCTCTTGCTCCACACTCGCAGAAGAGCTCGTTGGGGCTTTAAGGTGCTGTCTGCTTAGGATTTGGGGTTTAAAGTTGAGGGTTTTAGGGTTTAGAGTTGAGGGTTTTAGGGTTTAGGGTTTAATACATTTAAGGTCTTGTCGGTTCAGGGTTTTAGGGCTCCTTTGAAGGTTTCTCCAAAGGTTTGTATACAGAGGGATTGCGACAATGGGGGTGTCACGAGACCCCAAAACCCTTCGACTAAGGACTATACCTGAAATTACAGGGGGGGGATCCGCAATATGATCGAAGGTATACTCCGTAAATCAGGAAGTTGGTTCCATTGGGGGGGGGGGATCCTGAAAATGATCGAAGGGCTTTCTGCAAAGAAGCCTGGGAGCCCCTGGAGTTAATCTCTGCAACGTTGCAGCCGCCCAGGAAAAACTTGGACCGCCTGCGACGACAGTTGGACACGATCAAGCTGACACGGATCCGGTGATGACCGTGAAATTATCGAAGAAACTCGTCATTTCTACTGCAAATCTCGACCTGCCCAGGGACTAGGGTATTGGGGCTTCTTTGGGGCAACCCCTAAACCCTAAACCTCTAAAAACCCCAAAACCCTAAGCCCTGAAACCCCTAAACCCGAACCCCCTGAACCCCTAAAACCCCCCTAAACCCTAAACCATGAAACCCACTAACCCCCAAACCCCCGTGAACCCGGGATCCTCCAATGGGTAGTTCTCTAAATTCGGATCCCTCTGTAACATCCCAATACTAGGATACCCAGTAACCTAGGAAATAAAAGGCTCCCTTTTTGGTACTGGGTAACTTTATAAAGAACCTAGGACTACAAAAAGGGAATAAGGGTAGTTCTGGGCATCCTAGAATATGAGGCGGCTCCCGAAAAAGGACCCTAATTTAGAGAACGACCCATTTCCAAGTAGGGCCAAACCCCAAGAGTTGGATTTAGGAATATGAGTGCTAGGATTCGCTGTACGTCAGGGTTTAAGGTTTAGGGGTTTGGGTTTCGGTTTTTGTTGAACGCCTTTAGGCGTTTAGGGTTTAGGCTAGGGCTTTAGCGTTTAGGCCATGAGGATAATGATGTTCCAACTTTCCGGCTGCTTCTGCAGATAATGTGCCCCAAGACTCTATTCTAATTACTAAGGCCCCTTTATTATTCAATCCTTATCATGGCCCTTATAGCAGCCCTTATAGACCCTTTTTATGGGAGCCCTTTAAAGGAACCCTATTCTAGTTACTGCTTGGAGGTTCATGGGAAGTTATAAGTGGAGTTATAAGCCCCTTAATATGGGTTATAACAATAACCCTACTGAAAGCCCAGTTATAACTACCCATGAACCTCCAACTAAGGCCCCGATATCAAACAGCTCGGCTCGATCCCGACCGGCCTCGAGCCGAGCACGAAGCCCCGGGGCCTGATGCAGGGCAGCCAGAGAACCCAATATCTCTTAGGGTTCCTTAAAGGGCTCCTTAAAGAGATCTATAAGGCTCTGAGGGTTCTATAATTAAGGGTTTAGGGTTTAGGGGTTTAGGGGTTTGATCCAGGGTACCCAGAGAACCCAAGACCTCTGAATTAAGGAACATACTTTAGTTATAGGGGCCTTAATGTAATCATTCAAGGTATATTCCTGAACAAAGGAGTATTGGGATCTCTGGGTAGCTTCAAGAATTTGGCTTAGGGTTCAGGGCCAGGGTTTAGGGTTTAGGGTTTAGGAGTTTGGGGTTTAGGGTTTAGGGGCTTAAGGGATTTGTTTTCCGAGGGTTAGTATAGGGTTTTGTATTGGGGATGTAGGGCTTCAAGAACTTGGCCGGAAGCTTCCATGCTTGGAGGATCATGGGACTTAGTAGGGCTCCTTACAGGGTTCCTTAAAGGGTTCTATAAGAGATCTATAGTGGTTGAGGGTTTAAGGATCATGGGACTTAGTGACTTAGTGTATAAGTATGGTTATAAGTACCTTAATTGGGGTTCATGGGGAATTATAACTGGAGTTACCTTATTTATAACCCCAATTACTAAGTCCCATGATCCTTGAAGTGGTTTTTAGTAAGCCCCAAAACTTGGAAACCGGATTAAGGACAAATAGTGCTCGAATTCCGTGTACATTGCTCTTAAGGTTTGAGAATCCTTGGTTTCCAACCTTTGGGCTTCTATCATAGGGATGTTTAGGGCGCACTGATTGGGAGCTTGGGGTAGTTCACAGGCTCTTTGAAGGGCTCTCTCAGGTTCTACTCAGAATCCTCGCTTGGGAAGATGCATATACCCTCAACAGCAGACAGGGTTTGGGGTTTGGGGTGCTGGGTCTCGGGTTTCGCCCGCAACACGCAGCCTGATCCCTACAGAACTGGTGATCCGAAGCCAAAACCCTGAAGTCTAAGGGTTTAGGGTTTAGGGTTTAGGGGTTTAGGGTTTAGGGTTTAGGGGTTTAGGGTTTAGGGTTTAGGGTTTAGGGTTTAGGGTCTACATCCAAGCCGACATCAAAACTCCCAACCAAATTTCAAGTTTTTCTCACCTTCACGCGCTAAACTTCGCTGGTCTAGGACCAGGGTTTACGGTCTGAGTTCCTAAGCGCTATTTATGCCCGAAGATCCCACATTATCTCGTCAGTCCTGACGACCCCAATGGCTCAAATAGTGCCGCTGCCCTGAGTAAGAAAACCGTGAAAAGCATCAGATGAAGCCAAGAGATAAACATCATTACAACCCCAATGCCTTCTACTGCAAACCCGAAAGCGCCAATGCCCCAGCCGAAACCGTACGCCCTGAAAGCCTAATCGACAAGCAACTCGGATCCCCTTAAACCCCCAAACCTCCTAAACTCTAAGCCCTCAACCCCCCCAGCCCCGAGAACCCCTTACCCCCTATTTTGCCTAGACCCGAAACCCCTAAACCCTGAACCCTACTCCCCCCAAATCCTCAAACCCAAAACCCCCTTAAACCACTAACACCTCAATTCCCCTAAACTCTAAATCTCCCCAGCCCTACTGAGACCCCCGGGAGGATCTGGAAAGTAGGGTTTAGGGTTTAGGGTTTAGGGTTTAGAGTTTAGGATTTAGAGTTTAGGGTTTAGGGTTTAGGGTTTAGGGTTTAGAGTTTAGGGTTTAGGATTTAGAAAGTAGATCCCCCAATTTATTGCCCTATACTACTAAGGGTACTTCATAGGAACCCCCATTAAGGGATCTTCGTTTTGGATCCTCCCGGAAGATCTGGGTATATATCAACCCCTAAACCCTCGGCCCGCAACCCCCTAAACATTCATCTCCCTGGTTCCTAGTAGTGAATGGGAGAATGGATCCTTATGATAGCCCCCTTTGCAGGTCCCTTATAATAGTCCCAAAAGCCCATCGCCACATTCCCTACTGCCCTAAACGCTAAACCCTAAAACCCTAAACCCCAAAAATCCTAAACCCGAAGCCCGAAACCAGGCACTACCTGGACCCGAAGGAACCTACCTTTTTAGGGCCCCCTAGTATGATTTCTATATACAAGTCCATAAAAAGGTAGGTTCCTTAGGGTCCAGGTAATGGACATTCAACGATGCCTCGCCCAGTCATTGCTACGGAAGAGGGCTGCAAGCAGCCTCGGCCGATGAGTTCGTGGGGCAGCTGCGGACTAATATGGGGGTCTTCTTGAAGGATCATGGGGCTTAGTAAGTAGGGTTAGAAGTACCTGAATTGGGGCTGTAAGTAATTATAACTGTAGCTACCTTACTTATAACCCCAACTACTAAGTCCCATGATCCTTTAAGTTAACAATTAGAATAAGGTTTGGGGGCCATTATCGTTCTCTGACAACCTCTTCCAGAATGCTGGATCCACAACATGACTAAGTATACACCAGGTCCACACTGGGAACTTACCCTGTATCATGCTAGTTTTAGTCATCTTAGTAGCCAAGACGTTGTGCAAAGTCGTCTTTCGACTTGGCACACAGAAGGTTTCAGATTTTGGGTCCAGCTCTACCCGTCCGTAGCTTAGAACCCCGAAACAGATCCTTATACGAGCCCTTAAAGTAACCCCTATACACCCCATTCAAATCAAGGAACCCTCAAAAGGGAAACATATTCTAATCACTCAGAACCCTATACTAAGGCTCTTGTTCTTAGCTCCAGCCCCTAAGCCCTAAACCCTGAACCCTAACCAACTCGGGGGCTCTACTTCAAAGGGGAAAAGGAGGGACCCTTAATGGGGACCCTTACCCTATAATGGGCTATATAATGGGCATATACTAGCTATATCACGGGTATATACCTAGGGGTCCTTATCAAGGGTCCCTCCTTTTACCCCTGGACTACTTCTTAGATCCTTTCGGTGGCCTTGGTTCTGCAAGCTGAAGCCCAGAACCATGGGCCCTACCCCAAAAGGGATGCTAAATGGGGTTATGATACTTATGGGTGGTCAAAATTATCGTCCCTTTTGGAGTACCCTAAATATCAGGTGCCGTATTATAATAAGGACCCAAAAAGCGACCCTAATATTGACAACCACCCTTATGACTCTATAAAATGACTGCATACCGAACCCCCGCCACTCCAAGTAGGCGTTTGGGCTTAGGGCTTAAAGGTTTAGTGTCCAAATCCCCAACAAAGCCCAATGAAACCCAAAGAACCGCCGAAGGCACCAACTCCCACAGCGCCCACATGTGACCCTTACCGCTGCCAGCAGCATGCGAGACCAGAGCATTTTCCAAATTCAGTGCCACCACATCCGAGATCCTATAGATATAAATCATAAACTCCCCTAAACCCAAATTCCGAAACTCTACACGCTGAATGCGGTGTGTATATAATGTCTGTATATACATTTTGAATGCGTATATATATATATATATACACACACACATTTATATATACATATGTATACATATGTATATATGGAAAGATCTGTATACATGCTTTGTATACATATATATATATATATGTATACATATGTACACATAAGTATATATAGAACGATCTGTATAAAAATTGTCATATACATATCTATATATATATACACATGTATTTATACATGTCTCAGACATGGCCGGGAAGCCCAAACAGGACCCATAGCCGGAGCGAAGCGCGTCGCCGAGCCATGGCCATTTCACTCCGAGACAGCATTGAGCTGGGTGAAGTTATACAATAATGGTCATAGTAACTAGTATTTCATAGTAAATAGTAATAGTAATGCTCATGAGTCACAGTAAGTTATCATACATATATATTGGTAAAATGCACTAGTAATAGTAATCAGTATTCGTGCTACGGTGGTTGCTGCAACAACCAAAAAAGTGCTTCTAAGGTCTATACGGTGCAGAGCGATGCCATTTTGGCTGCAGGATGCAGTACGGACAGTCTGCACTGATCTACTTTGCCCACCTACTTGCTGGTCTGCTTCCGGCACTGTGCTCCAAATCGCGAACCTGAGCACCAGCAAGACTTAACGTAAAGTAGCGAGCGCATCCTGAACAGTGCATGTTTTGCGGCATGGGCGTTAGACATCCCTCAAATAAACCCCGGAGCGGTGAAACCCTGAAGCTTTGAAACAGTCTCACAAAACTCGGGCCAAACAGCAACGAAGGAACAGCGCAGATCTCATCGTCAATATGACGACAATCCATCAGCCAGGCTTCTGGTTTAAGACCGAGGGTTTAGGGTTTAGGGGTTTAGGGTTTAGAACTTAGGGCTAAGGGTCTCAAGACTTTCAGGCTTGCTGTGGATTTTGTAAGGTTCAACTTAAAATAAGAAGCTACAGTAACCCCCTGGTCCCTAAGCCTTATACCCTAAAACCAAAACCCTCTGCCCTAAACCCTTATAACCCTTCATGATAGCCCAAAGCGCTTTTCGAGCTGCGGGGGCCGCTGAACCCCCCGCAAAATAAGCGAAATGATGGAAGGAAGCCTTAGGTGAATAGCCCAATTTCAACCCTAGACCTTAGACCCTAAACTCTACGGCCCTAAACCTTTTAAACCCTTAGCCAGCCCAGCCTCCTACTCCCGGAAATACAAGTAAGAGGAGCATCTTGAAACCCTGTAATGTGGGGATTTAACGATTAGAAGAGTGTTTTGTGGTATGAGGAACCAATACTAATGTAGGGACGAGAAGGAGATAGCATTGCACATGCGACCGACAGCTAAAACTGGTAGCCTGACCCTGAGAATTGGCCAAGTGCGAAACTGTGAAAGAGGCGCCGATGTTGTCGGAGTCCAGGTCCTGTGGGTGAAAGCTCGGACAGCACGACCCTGGCTTGGAGTTGGCGTTCAGAGTCCAGGCTTTAGCGCTTACTAAACCCTGCTTGGAGGATCATGGGACTTAGTAAGTATGCTTATAAGTACCTTACTTGGGGTTATAAGTACTTATAACCGGAGTTACCTTATTCATAACCCCGATTACTAAGTCCCATGATCCTTTAAGTAAACCCTAGGTTCTCGGGCTGCAGGTTTACATATTTCAGCTCTAGGCTGGCTAAATTCTGAAGCCCAACCCCCAAACCCTCAAGGCTGTATCCAGAGCCGAGGGTTGAGGTGCCTAAGCCATCCGCCATCCAACCTCACAAGCTCTTGTCTTCCCCTGCTTGAAGGATTGGTGGACTTCGTCATGGGGGGCGTCTAAATGAAGCTATATGCGGGCCCAACAGAGTAAGGTACTTGTGCTGACCACGAATATCACCTACTTACTAAGTCCCGGGCCCAAAATCCCTAAACCCTAAACCCTAAACCCCCAAAACCCCAAAACCCCAAAACCCCAAAACTCCGATTCCATGAATTCCCATGATCCCGTGCACAGCCCAACAATCGATCACCACCGCTGTAAAGCCCGATAACCCCGTCTACCCTCGTAAACCTTGAAGTTTCGACAAGCCTCTGGGTTAGTGCATCATAATGCCCATAGGCCAAGGCAGTTCCTTTTTTTGGGGCTCATATTTAGAATCCTAGAGGGTAATCCCAAAAAGGAACTGCTATGGAGCCTATGGGTGAGCATGACAGAAGAGTTTTCCGAAAGATGACCCCAGCAGTGGGACCCACCTCAAGTATTGGGGATCCTAGAATCCCTCGCAAAAAGTCTGTCGCAGAAAAGGCCCTCCGTTGCCTCCATGAGTCCGAACTCTGCGAAAAGCTCGGCCAAGACAAGACCTTCGCGACTTCACGGCTGAGGGCGGTGGACGAAGAAACGGTAGCAGCAGTAGCAGTAGCAGTAGTCGTAGTAGTAGTCGTAGTAGTAGTAGTAGCAGTAGTAGTAGTAGTAGTAGTCGTAGTAGTAGTACTAGTACTAGTAGCAGTAGTAGTAGCAGTAGTCGTAGTAGTAGTCGTAGTAGTAGTAGTAGCAGTAGTAGTAGTAGTAGTCGTAGTAGTAGTACTAGTAGTAGTAGTAGCAGTAGTAGCAGCAGTAGTAGTAGTAGTAGTACTACTACTACTACTACTACTACTACTAGTAGCAGCAGCAGCAATAGTAGCAGCAATGGAAGTACTACATGCTGCCCTAACGGGCTCCTAGCGTTCTAAGGGCCTCAGGGCTTGAAACCAGGGATACCTTAGAAGGGGCCCCGACCCTTTAATAGTGGGTATTATAGGAATATACTAGGGCCCTAATTTGAATCCTTATAGTCAGTATTACAGGGTGGGGGCAGCTTCTAAGGGATACTGGTGTCTAAGGGGCGTTTAGGCTGCAGGCGGTATACTCCCTGAACCCTTAACCCCAAAGCCTGAGCCGTCTAGCATGAAGAACCCAGAGACTCTAAAAGCGCTTCATTAAGGAATATTCCTTAAATCATATTACGGATCCTACTATAATTTCAGGAATATTCTTCATTTTCTGGATCTCCAGGTCGTCGCGCAGCATCATGTCCTCGCCTTTGGCCTTAGTCCAGACCTACAGCTGCAGGTCGCCGAAGCCTTCGGGCACAACTTTCGGGTTCTTGAGCTGGATGGTGCTCACTTCGATCAGGACCCACTGCGTGCCGCAGAATTCGGGATGTTAGCCATGGATTGAAATCTGAAGGAACGCCAGGCCCAGACCAAAGTGGAAGTTTCGAAAATTAGGGGCACCTTTAGGGTTCATTTACAGGGTTACTATAAGGGTTCCTTTTAAGGGTACTATAAGGGCTTATAGAGTTTCCGAAAATTAGGGGTACCTTATTTTGGGATCCTTATAATAAGGATCCTACTATGTAGGGCACTATATTAGGGTCCCCTATTTTCGGAACATTTAGGGGCCGTGGATCCTTATAATAAGGATCCTAGGGCACTATGTTAGGGTCCCCTATTTTCGGACACTCCCAAGTAGTTCCGGGCTCGGAGGTCAGGTTTAGTCTCGGGTTTCGGGTTTAGGGTTTTGGGGGTTCAGGGTTTGGGGTTGAGGGGTTTGGGGCTTAGGGTTCTGGGGTTTGGGGTTTCGGGTTTAGGGGTTTGGGGTTTAGGGTTCTGGGGTTGAGGGTTCTGGGGTTTGGGGTTGTTCTGGGGTCTGGGGTTTACTTGGAGGTTCATGAGTATTTATAAGTGGAGGGTAACTATAGCTATAACCCTCATTAAGCGACTTGTAACCCACTTGTAACTACCCATGAACCTCCAAGTAGGGTTTAGGGTTTGGGGTTCTGGTGTCTAGGATTCCAGGGTTTAGGATTCTAGGGTATGGCGTTCTAGGGTTTACGCCGTTGAAGGCTTCGCGGTGTTGATTTAGCGCTCATCTGACTTGGAAACCTGAAGCACAAAACGCCTAGTGTCAAGTTCAAAGTACTAAACCTAAGCCCTAATTCCTAAACCCCCAAAAACTAGCCCAAGAGTAACCTAGGCATAAAAAGGGGTCCTTTAAAGGGTACTATAAGGGTTCCTTTACAAGGGCTTTTGGCAGCTTTCTCCTGCACATATACTAAGGGACTACGGCATAGTATCACGAATTTTCAGGCCCATCATATAGTACAGCTGAAAGCCACGACTTAGAGCATCAAAGCTCGAAGGCGCAAACCTTTGCGGTGAAACACGACGCGCAGTTTGGGGTTTAGACTCTAGGACTTCAACGGTTCTCCTCTTTCGTCTTCAAAGCTGACAAGGCTTCAGGCGGCAAGTAGCCCTAAACCCTAAACCCTTATATGGGAGTTTCCGAACACAGGGGACCCCAATATAGGCCAAAAATAGTGGGACCCTTATCATAAGGACCCCAGAATCAGGTACCCCTAATTTTCGGAAACTCCCATATAGCCAAGAACCACCTTCGAAGATCCCTGGCCATGAGGTCGAAAACCTAAGGCCCAAAGCCGCAAACTCAAATCCTCGTGCAGCAGCCGCAACCCAAACGGTAGGTTTAGGGTTTAGGGTTTAGGGTTTAGGGTTTTGGGTTTAGGGTTTAGGGTTTAGGGTTTAGGGTTTAGGGTTTAGGGTTTAGGGTTTTGGGTTTAGGGTTTAGGCAAAGCAGAAAGTTCACTCAGCAGATCACACTTGGAGGGGCGGGGGACCTACTGATAACCTAATTACTAAGTCCCCTGCCCCTCCAAGCAATGCATCGGAAAAAAGAACGATAAGCCTACCCTTAGACCCCAAACTCGAAACCCGAAACGCGAAACCCCTAACCCCTAAACCTCTAAACCCCTAAACCCTAAAGCCTGAACCCCAAACCTCTAAACCCCTATAAGCCCTAAACCTCTAAACCCCTATCTCCTAATCCCCAACTCCTCTCATCCCTGGAACACTCAAACAGCTGAAGCCTCGTTTTCCCGGAAGAAAACCCAGAGATCCCAATATCCCTGAATTAAGGAATATACCTTACCTAACCTAAGGCCTATTCCTTAATTAAGGGGTATTGGGTTCTCCAGGAAGATGAACCCTAAACCCCAACCCTTAAACCCCTAAACCCTAAACCCTAGACCCTGAACCCCTAAACCCTGAACCCTAAAAGAAAAGAATGACGCCCCGGGGCGCCGTGCGCAGCACACCCATGTCCGAGCAATCCCCATCGAGCCGCAGGCTCCTCCCCGGGGTTTTTAAGGCTTTAGGATCCCAGAGACTCCAATATCCCTTAATTAAGGAATAGTATAATTTAAGGTATATTCCTTAATTCAGGGATATTGGAGTCTCTGGGATTGGATTCATTCAAAGGGATCTATAAGGCTTCCAGTAAGGGATCTATAAGGGCTCCTTTAAGGGATCTATAAGGGTTCCTTCAAGGGATCTATAAGGGCTCCTTTAAGGGATCCATAAGGGTTCCAGTAAGGGATCTATAAGGGTTTAGGGCTTAGGGTCTAGGGTTTAGGGCTAGGGTTTAGGGTCTAGGGTTTAGGGCTAGGGTGTAGGGTTTCGGGTTTGGGGCTTAGGGTTTAGGGCGTAGGGTTTCGGGTTTGGGGTTTCGGGTTTAGGGTGTAGGGTTTCGGGTTTGGGGTTCAGGGGTTTGCCGTAGAGTGGCGCATAAGCGGAAATATCTTGCGACAGTGTCATGTCTAGTGCGTCGGACAATGACGACCTGTCGGTGGCGCCAACGCCAACCATCCAAACCTATTCCTTTTCGGGTTTAGCACCGAAACATGTCTTCAATAATAAGGCAGAAGGCAGGGCCAGGCCGCAGGATAGGGGCAGGGGCGAGAGGGCAGGGCAGGGAGAAGGGCAGGGCAGGGCAGTGTTTTTACATTAATAGGGACCAGTACTGTTCTCGAAGAAGAACCTGCTCCGGTACCGGGCCTGACGTGGGACCCCCATGTCTGTGGGAAGGCGGGCAGGTGTATTGTGCCATGGAGGTGGAGGGGCTGAAGCGCCACCCACCCATGGAGATGGGCGGCCTAGGCCCTGAGT
Organism: Symbiodinium sp. CCMP2592; assembly: GCA_905221615.1. NCBI lineage: Eukaryota > Dinophyceae > Suessiales > Symbiodiniaceae > Symbiodinium > Symbiodinium sp. CCMP2592. The sequence continues at coordinate 763,354 of CAJNDT010000535.1, forward strand.
TTGGGGTTTAGGGTTTAGGGTGTAGGGTTTCGGGTCTAGGAAGCCTTCATGAGGGCGTTGAGGGGGTTTGGTCTTCAGAGGCTTTGCTTGCAGGATCATGGGACTTAGTAACTGGGGTTATAGGTAAAGTAACTACAGTTTAACAGTTTAATTACGTATACTCCTAGTTCAGGTACTTATAACCCTACTTACATGATTCTCCACGTAGCGCGTAAGGCTTCAGGGTTCGGGGTCCAGGCTTTAAGGTTTAGGGTTCCCAGAGACTCCAATACCCTTTAATTAAGGAATATTCCTGAAACCATGTTAGGGATCCTACTATAGTTTAAGGCGTATTCCTTGACTAAGGGATATTGGAGTCTCTGGGTTTAGGGTCTAGGGTTTAGCGTTTAGGGCTTATGGGCCTCATGAAGCGGTAGTCGGACGATCCAGGCGAGAGTGACGCAGGGATGGGCTTTAGGGCATTCAGGCATTAGTACTTACGGCATCAGGGTTTCAGGGCTTTACGGTTTAGGGTGTTAGGGGTTTAGGGTTTGAGCATACTTGAGGTTTTGAGGCGTATCTGTGGGTTTGGTGAATGCCTGTTTCCGTCTGCCTAGAAGCCCTTAGTCTCCATGTACCCATATAGTAGGTGCTTAAGCCTTAAAGCGGCCCTATATGGGTACTTTAAGGCCTAAGTACCTACCATATGGGTACATGGAGCCTTTGGGAAGGTAAGGCAACCAGAAGGCTCATTGAGCCAAGGGTGTAGGGGTTAAGGCTCCTCTCACGTTTGGGGCTTCAGGGTATAAGTACCAAGATTATGCCCTAAAACTGATAGTTAGTTGTAGAACATATAACAGAACCAGGATGAAAAACAAAAACAAAAACCCTGTTCCAATTGTTAAGGCCGCTACACTTAGACTGGGTTGAAGGCTCTTCTCACGTTCAGGGCTTTAGAGTACTTAGGGCTTGAGGGCTTGCTTTAGGCCCTTGGGGCTTTTGGGGTTTAGGGTTTTAAGGTTCGGGGTATCAAAAGCTGAGGATTTGGGAGATTCCGATAGGGGACCCTAGTATAGTACCCTAGATAGTAGGATCCTTATTATAAGGACCCAAGATAAGGCACCCCTAATTCTCTGAAACTCCCATGTAGCGTTGAGTATAGGAGGCTCCTGGGCTCGATCATTCCTTTGCTCTTTCTCTTTCAAGGCCAAGGGGGGCTTAGGGGTTTAGGATTTATGTAGGGGTTTAGGGGTTTAGGGTTTAGGGTTTGGGAAGGGTTCGACTTTCCAGACTTTGCCGCACGGAAAACGGCGAGTCCGCTCCTGGCCGCGTTCGCCTTTCTTCTGAACTCCTTTTCTCCCAGAGCTGCAAGCAGCTCTGGCTAAGACCATACGGCCAGGAGATGCTGGCACCAACGCGACATACGGCGGTAGTTCTTTTACGGTTGAGTTAAGGCTGAGAACTCAGCATGCAGGGCTTAGGATTTCAGGTTTAGGACTTTGCGCGGGCTGGGGATTTAGGGTACCTGGGGTTTCAGGGGCTTCAAGATTTCCCTTGAGCTCTACTAGTAGGACTCTGAGGCTTCGGGGCTTTCAGGTTTAGGGCTGCTCGGATTTGGGGGCTTTCAGGGGCTTAGGGTTGCATAGGTTTAGGATATAGGGTTTAGGGTTTAGGGTTCATAAGTATTACAACAAGGCGTCTATCAGGCTTCTTTCAAGGTTTCATAAGCTTACCAGGACCTTTATGAGGGCGTTTAGGGCTTCGAGTGTTCGGTCGTCAGGGGCCTAAACCCCAAAACCTAAAACCTAAACCCTGAATCCTAAACCCTAAACCCCATACCCTAAACCCTAAACCCTAAAACCTAAACCCTGAATCCTAAACCCTATTGGTCTTTGGAGTTTATTGCAGGCTCCTCGCGAGCGCCCGCAAGCAGGGAAGAAAGTGAAGCTCCTTGGCTCTCACGCTCAAAGCAGCTTCCCAGGGACTCCCATATCCATCATGAAGGGATATAATTTAGGGTTCCTTAAAGGGTTCCTTAAAGGGATCTATAAGGGTTCTATAAGGGAATGAAGGAATATACCTCAAACTATGGTAGGATCCCTAATATGATTTAAGGAAGAATATTCTCAGTTAAGGGATATTGGAGACTCTGGGTTAGAGGCTTGAGTGAGTGCGAGGCTTCGTGCTTGCCTCCCAAACCCTACACAGCCTAATTGCCTAAACGCCTAAACCCCAAAGCTCTCGTTGCTGTACGGCGCTATGGCATTGAAACTTAGGGCCTACTATGAAGGACCCCCCCCCCCTTCCAGTCTTACAGAACCTTGTAAGATCCGACAGCACCTCCTTCCGTGACTCAAGAACCCCCTGAAAAGCCTGACTCTAATACCTTAAACTCTAAACCCCTTCTATAGATCGTGTTTTAAGCAGCCCAGCGGCTCGCTCGTTGTTGTCATCCCAGTACCTGCTTGGTTAGGGGTTTAAAGTGGCGCTAGAGGGGGTTTTATACAGCCCCAAGGCTCCAAGTACCTGACATATACTCTCCAAAATCCTAACCTACATAATTGCTATCCGAAAACCGAGAACCCGATTATTGGGTCCTTTGGACCCTTCAGGCAGCTTCTACGGATTTAGGGACTTGAGAGCTTAGGGTTGAGGGTTTTAGGGAAGCTTAGGGGTTTACGCTTGAGGGTTCTATACGGGAGTTTCGAAAACAAGGGGTACCTTATCTTGGATCCTTATAATGAGGATCCTACTATTTAGGGTACTATATTTGGGTCCCCCTATTTTCGGAAACTCCCATTCCGTTTTGCACGGGTCCTAAAAGGTCGTCCAGGGCGAAGGAGCTTCAGGTGTTAAAGCCGAGGGTTGCGGTTTAGGGCTTAGGGTTTAGGGGTTTAGGGGTTAGGGTTTAGGGGTTAGGGGTTTAGGGGTTTAGGGTGTAGGGGTTCAGGGCTTTGGATTTGAAGGTTTTTAGTGGCTGAGTCCATAAGCCCCAAAAAGTGTACACGTTCAGTTTCATAGTGGGTAATAGTATCCCCAAAAGTGTAAAGTGTATCCACTCAGCTACTAAGGCTTGGGGTAGCACTTGGTGGTCAGGCTTTAGCGTGTATTGGTGTAGGGTTTAGGGACAGTTAAGAGGGTGCAGTTGAAAGTTTCGGGTTCAGGGTGTAGGGCTTAGGCCACCCAAAGTAGACGACATTGACATGCTAGGGGCGTACTAATGTTGTACTCTGCTTACATAATAACGGGGTATCCGAAAGAGCGGCAAGGCTTCATCCACAGAACCTCGAGCAAGGGAGGCCATACCTCAAATGAGGGTTTAGGGGTTTATACCTGTAGCCGGAAAAACCTGCCTTTTTAGGGTTTCTTATTATAGTTTCTATATATAGTTCCTTAAAAAGGTAGGTCTTTTCGGGTACAGGTAGGGCTTAGGGTTACCGAGGGGGTCCAAGTACCCAAACAGAATGGCTTGGCGTAGGGTTTTAGATGCCCAAAACCGTTCAGAGCATAGTAGCTGGGACGTAAAACCCTGAGTAGCTACGACTTTGGGAGCCTTTACGGTTTGTTATCGATGAGACTCAAGGATCCGGACTACCCAGAGACATTCCTGAACTAAGGGATACTTGGAGAGGCAGGGGACTTAGTAAGTAGGTTATAAGTAGGGTTAGAATTGGCGCAACTCTATTTAGGGTACTTATAATGCTACTTATAGCCTACTTACTGAGTCCCCTGCCCCTCCAAGTATTGGAGTCTCTGGGTAAGCACTCAACACTTTCAGGAGTCTCAACCAGGCCGAATGCGATTAGCTGATACAGGTTTTACTTGGAGGGGCCGGGGGTCCCAAAAAGTTGGTTATGAGTAGAGTTATAAGTACCCTAAATGGAGTTACCCCAATTAAATAACCGTACATATAAACGACTTACTAAGTCCCCTGCCCCTCCAAGTAGAGTGGCGGCTTGTGCATCTTAGGGGTACGGGTTAGATCGGTGAAGTAGTAGGGACGGCGCCGTCCAGACGACAAACCAAAAAGACACAACATACAGGCCCTAATAGTTAGAATAGGTTTGGGCTATGTTTTAGCACAGTATAACCGCAATCGCCCTAAATTCTAAAGTCCTAAACCCTAACCTTCGAACCCTTACAGAACCCCTACAGAAGCCTCCAGGACCCCTACTTAAAGGATCATGGGACTTAGTAATTGGGGTTATAAGCAGGGTAACTACAGTTATAGTTACTTATAAACCCAATTAAGGTAGATATAACCCGACATACTAAGTCCCATGATCCTCCAAGTACCCATACAGCACTCCTGCTCTAGTAGAAACTTAAAAGAAACCTAATGGAACCCTTCTAAAAGTCTAGGAGAGCCCTTGTAAGAAAAGCCTGGCTGGGGCTAAACCCTAAACCCTCATAGAACTCTAATAGAAGCCTTCAAGAAACCCTACGTAGCCCTAGTAGATCCACCTAGAACTCTGCTGGAACCCTTGTAAGAAAGCCTTTCTGAGGCCGAAACCCTAAACCCTCATAGAACTCCAACGGATGCGTTAAAGAAACCCGAATTGACCCTTCTAAATCCTAGGATACCCAGTGACCTAAGAATAAAAAGGCCTCTCTTTTTGGTATTGGGTAACTTTATAAGGAACCTAGGACTACAAAAAGGGAATAAGGGTACTACTGGGCATCCTAGAATCTAACCATCATAGGAAAGCCGTTTGCTGGGGAGCCTCTCATAGAACCCTCGTAGAACCCTCCTAAACCTTAAACCCTTGTAGAACCCTTAAAGAAACCCTTGCAGAACCCCTCTAGAACAGAGAACTCCTGAAAGGAAAGACCGCCTGAACCCTGAACCCTAAACCTCTTACGGTAGAAGCCAGAAAGTTGGAACATCGTTATCCTCATTCCCTTAAGGTAAAGTAGAGGGAATCCTAGCACTAACCATCCTAAAACCATGTTCCAACTTTCTGGGGTTTACTGTATAGAACCCTCATTGTAAAATTACCCTCCTAGAACCCTGATAGAACCCTTCTAGAACTCTGATAGAACCCTTACAAGACAGCCTTTTTGCAGGCTAAACCCCCTAAACCCGACAAAAACTCCAATTACCCCTAGTGCCCCTAGTATCCCTAGTATCGCTAGTATCGCTACGGTTGATGATAGGAACCCTGCATTACCCATAATAGGGAATACTTTCCTAGCTAGTTTAACGCCCTTAAGGCTAGGATGCCCAGTAACCTAGAAATGAAATGGGCTCCCTTTTTGGTATTGCGGAACTTCATAGGGAAGCGAGGACTACAAAAAGGGAATAAGGGTACTACTGGGCATCCGAGAAGGTAATGCAGGACTTTATCAGCAACACTAGAGCTCCTCATAGAGTTAAAAGTGGGCTTATAAGTAGGGTCACTACGGTTATAACCCATGTTGAGGGACTTATAACTCCACTTACAACTACCCATGAACCTTCAAGTAGAACTCCTCGAAGTACAGGTTCTCCTTCCCCTAAACTCTAAAGCCCTAGACGTATAAACCCCTAAACCTTAAACCCCTACTTGGAGGGGCAGGGGACTTAGTAAGTAAGGTGTAAGTAGGTTTATAATTGGGGTAACTCCACTTAGGGTACTTATAACTCTACTTAGAACCTGCTTACTAAGTCCCCTGCCCCTCCAAGTAGACCCTAAACCCTAAACCCCATAGATCCCTTTAAGGAACGCTATAGATCCCTTTAAGGAGCCCTTCAAAAACCCTTACTAAGTCCCTTGCCCCTCCAAGAAGGACCCCTAAGATCCACAACTCCAAATTCTAAAATGCCCTAACCCCTTAAATTCCCAGTAAACCCCTCAACCTCTAAACCCTAAACCATAAACCCTAAACCTCTAAACCCTAAACCCTATACCCTAAACCTCTAAACCCTTTTGGGTCCCTCAACAGAGGCCGCCTGAACCAGTTCTCACGGTTCTGCTCAAAGTCTGGGACAGGGGCTCGTGAGCCCACCTGCCAGGTCGGGATTTAGGGTTCAGGGTTTAGGGTTTAGGGTTTGGGGTTTGGGGTTTAGGGTCGGTTCTGTCGGAATTTTCGGATTTGGGCGTTTTGGGTTTAGGACCTATGGTTCTTAATTGAGCTCCTTTTTGCGCCCGCGAGGTCGGTATTTAGGGGTTTAGGGGTTTAAGGTTGAGGGTTGAGGGGGTTTGGGGTTGAGGGTTTAAGGTTTTAGCGTGTTAGGGTTTTTGGGGTGTTAGGGTTGTAGGGTTCAGGGTTGAGGGTTTAGGGGCTTAGGGGTTTAGGGTTGAGGGTTTTTTTGGCCAGGTCATTTCTGTCGGATGTTTCGGAATTTGGCATTTTGGGTTTAAGGCTTATGTCTGTTTGCTTGAACTCCTTTTTGCATCTGCCCATGGGTTTTAGGGTTTAGAGTTTTGGTGGTTTTGAGGGGTTTCGGGTTGGGTTTAGGGTGTGGGGCTTCGCTTTTGGTCTTAAGGATTTGGAACCTCATAGAACGTAGGGTTTCTCTTAAGTTCCGTACAGGGGTCTATACAGAAATTTAAGGGGTTAGGGCCCTACTTAAAGGATCATGGGACTTAGTAAGTAGGTTATAAGTGGGGTTATAAGTCCCCTAAGTGGGGTTATCCTATGTATAACCTGCTTATAACCTTACTTACTAAGTCCCATGAGCCTTTAAGTAAACCCTCAACCCGCAACCCTCAAACCCCGAGCCACTAACTCCCACGAACTGAGTACCTGAGCTCTAAATAGGTATTCCGAAACCTAGGCCATTAGCAGGATGCAAAAAAAAGATCACTTTAGGGCGTTCCTATGAAGTACCCCTTAGTACCAAAATGCCCCAAATTACGGGATCTACGTTTTGGACCCGCGGGAGGGAAAACAACTCGCAGAAAGAAGTCGGGCCAGGAGCCTGGGATGCCCAGAGCACATTACTGAGTTGTCCTTTAAGCCCTTTGAAAATTGTTTACTATTATGGTTCTCTACAAAATAGTAGGGGAAATTAAAAAAGATCCCAAAGGACAACCCAGATTATGACGGTTTAGGCTTTTGGGTTTTGGGTTTGTAGTATGGGTTCTTTGGTCCAGGTTCTAGGGTTCAAGGCCTTAGGGGTCCAAGGTTAGGGCTTTTAAGGTTGCAAGGTTTAGTGTTTCGGGTTTAAGGTTTCTGAATAGGGCCTGGAGGATGAGAATGCCAGGCTCATTTACGGGTACAATGAGGATCCAGAAGGGTGTTTGGAGGATCATGGGACTTAGTAAGTAGGTTATGAATACCTTAATTTAGTCATTTTAGCTGGAGTTACCTTACTTATAACCATTATAACCCAATTACTAAGCCCAACGATCCTTTAAGTGAGGTAGGCTGTAGGATTAAACGGCTTCTGGAAGACATTGTAGCATGATTACACAGACACTAACATGTGAATAATGTTAAAAACTATACTGTAGATATGGTGTTGGAAGATATTGTGATATCATTATACCAGGACTTTCTGGGGAATACTATTGCAAAAGATACACTAGCCATAGCATTGACAAGTGCATTGGCAAGTACTGTAGTGCAAACTATATCTGGACGCCAAGCGAAAACTATAACACAATATTCAGGCCCCTGGGCCACAGAAGACCTGCTGTCGGAGCAACAGAAGCGTTCCACAAACGCGTGTTGATTCATGGCCGAGCCATGATTTTTTCCTGATTTTATCGCCGAGACCAGACAAAGCTGTATCACAAGGTAAATCTTTGAACCCAACCGGTCCTGCAGATCTTTCGCTGCAAGCCCTGGGGATTTGTAGGGTCTACTTGTCTGCGAGCTACGGCTTGGCTGATGACCCACAGAGTCCAAAGCATGTTGAGGCTGTCATGCGGCTTTCAGTCTCCATGAGGTCCTTGAAGCACTCAGCAAGTTTCTGGTTCATGTGCTCTTCAGTCAAGAGTTGCCCATCCATTCGGCACAGAACCACGTTGCGGGCGTTGTCAGGATCCACCTTTACCCTGACGTCATCCATGATAGATTTCAAGCTCGTGTCCTTGCTGCACTGCTTCTTGAAGACCTCTTCACCGGCAAGGTTTCGCCCCAAGACTGCGACATCGCCGTTCGAGGAACTCACCTCCAGCGAAACGATGAAGTCAGGCTTTTGAGCCACGAAGACCTGCCCGTTCCTTTTGTACGTGTCGTACCTAGGCCATGCTTGGGGCAGTATTCAAAAAGTTACATGTATAATTGATATTCCTTCTTGGGTTTAAGTACCCATAGAGTCAGACATTTAAAATGCTATCCAACTATGACAAAGGTACGAAGGGTTGTCGTGGAAGAGAGGGTCCCGTTCTGTACCAGCACAGTAGATCAACCCTTTGGTAGGCTCTGCACTTCTGTCCATGGAAGGCGTCTTGTTGGCCAAAACACCCATGACTAGAAGGCGTTTCGGCACTTGCTCAAAGTAGATGCCGTAGTGCGTGGCCGATGTCGCGTGCAATGGCCTCGCCTCATCTTTATAGTTCTCGAAGAAGATCATTCGCCCGCGCTTGCCCGCAATTGTTTGCATTCCGTCGGCATACGGAAATCGAATTCCTCCGACAGAGTTGAAATACAAGATGATGGAGATGGTTGGGACGACTCTCCTGGCTTGCTCTTGAAGGCGGTTTTGAACATATTAAGATACAACTCTAGTTCTTAATAATCAGTAATAATGAGAGTCAATTATTGTTATTGTCATTACTTTCATTATCATTACTGTTGTTATTGTTATTGTCTTAATCACTGTAAAAAATTGATCAGCCGTAAACCCCAAACCCTAAACCCTGAACCCTAAACCCTAGACCGCTGAACACGGCCCAGTCTCCGTGGGTCCGAACACGAGGGGCTTTGCCTCGCCATGTCTAAGAAATCGATGGGATCCCCAGAAGCGACATCATCCACGTTGGCGTGATCCTAAAAGGGATCTTAGAGGGTTTAGGGATTGGGGTTCAAAGTTTGGGGGTTAGCATTGGTTTAGGGTTTGGGGTACATCATCCACATTGGCGTGATCCTAAGAGGGCTTTCTTGTAAAGGTATCCTAACCAGCTAGACTTTGGCGGATCTTCGAGGGTTTAGGGATTAGCGTTCAAAGTTTAGGGGTTAGGGTTCAGGGTTAGCATTGGTTTAGGGTTTGGGGGTACATCATCCACATTGGCGTGATCATAGGTTCCGAGAAACTCCAAAATATCTTTAAATCGAGGAATATTCCTTAAATCATAGTGGAGACCCTACTATTATTTAAGGGATATCCTTTAACTCAGTGGCATTGGAGTCTCCGAGTTTAGGGTTCAGGGTTTAGCGTTTTGTACATCAGCAACCTTGGCGTGATAATAGGAGGGTTAAGGGTGTTAGGGGGTTGGTTTAGAGGTTTAGCATCTAGGGTTAGGGGCTTAGCGGTGCAGGGTCTTAGGGCTTGGGGGATTAAGATCCTCCTCAGACCAATAGGGGAAATATAGAAAGACCCTCAACCGTAAACCCTAAACCCAAAACCCCTAAACCCTAAACCCTATCCCAAAGGCCGACCCAGGAACAACATGAGCATCTTGGCCACTGCCATACACTTCGGTCACCATGAAGTTGCGGTGCCCCGGTACGGCACCTGGGATTCGTTCGAAGTAACCAAGGAGAAAAAACAATCTTTATTCATAGTGTTAGGGTTTAGAGCTTAGAAACCAGTTACCACAAGAAAAGTTTTAAAGTATCGTATTCCAGAACCCAGGCACCTTCTAAGCCACAGATGTCCGAGATCCTTTCAAACAGCTCCTCAAAGAGGACACGAAGCAATGAACATCACAAAGCGAGCTTAGAGTTTGGGGTTTAGGGACTAGAGTTTAGGGTTTAGGGGTGTAGGGATGTGTAGGGTTTAGGGTTCAGGGGTTTGGGATTTAGGGAAACGAAGAAACCAAAACACACATCAAACAATGACGACAAGGATGACAACACGATCAACCAGCCACCACAACTGCTGCCGCCACCCCCGCAACAACATACCACAAAATGCAGCACGTGCCGGCAGCATCACTGCTACCATCACCACGATTTGAAACTGCATCCTCTCCGAGAGAAGTGGCAAGGGAGCAAAGCTTGATGTATGAGCGTCAAATCAGCAAGCTGACAACATGTTTGCCTACGTTCACAGTGTGTCAACACATAATTTTGGAATGCTTCGCTTTAAGCCGAGCATTCCACCTACGAAGGCTTGATCCTCAAGCTCCAAGTCCTGCCACAAGTCATCCTTCTCGAAGTCAATGTTGCGTGCCACGATCTTTCGGCCACTGTGCTTCTCCACGACGTTCCTAGTCCATGGTTGGGATAGGATTAAAAATATTTAAATCGCTATCCCGTATTGGGTTTAAGTACACATAAAAATGTAAATGTTACCCAACTATGACAAAGGTATGGACTTTTATGTCATAATGGTTCCTTTACGGAACAGGTACCAAAAAAGTACTCAAGTATGGTACTCCAAACCCTAAACCCTAAACCTAAGTAAACCCCTAAACCCTAAACCTTAAACCCTAAACTCCTAAACCCTAAACCGAAGTAAACCCCTAAACTCCAAACCCAGGATTCCTGTTCTCAGACTTGAAAGCCTCGTCTACCGACTCAAGGAACTCGGTTGAGACACTGTCATCCTTACTTGTCTCAAAGGGAAAAAGGGTTTAGGGTTTAGGGTTTAGGGTTTAGGGTTTAGGGTTTAGGGTTTAGGGTTTAGGGTAAAAGGGGGCACCTTTAAGGGGGACCCCTACCCTATAATGGGCTGTATAATGGGATATAATAGCTATATCAAGGGTATATACCTAGGGGTCCTTATTAAGGGTCCCTCCTTTCATCCTGACTTGTCCAGCACCCTGGGGGCAACTATAGGGTACAGTAAACCCCATAGAGTTGGAAACTGGATTAAGGCCAAATAGTGCTGGGATAAGGATGGAGGCTCTGGGGTTTCCAACTTTTGGGCTTCTAAAGGCTAATCTTTGGGATTCGGATTACAGTACCACACAAAAAATGCTCAGGGCTTAAAGGTTCCCTCACTCTTCTACTGTTGATGATATGAATCCTGCATTACCTTAAAGACCCTAAACTGTGGAAATTATGTGATATTCCTTATTATGGGAAATGCAGGGTTTATATCATCAACCGTAGGTTTAGGTTTTAGGGTTTAGGCTCTACTACTGCTATGCCAAGCATCCGTGACCCAGATTCGAGGATTCTCAGAGACCAGCCGGATCGAAGGAGCCATGCGACCGTGAGGAGCTCAAGCTTCGCCTAAGAGACGAAGCCTTGAACCCAAGAGTTCGACTGCCCATGACGAAAATTTGCGGGGTTTTAGGGTTTAGGGCTTTAGGGTACTACCATGACCGGAACCCCATGGTCGGTGGTGCTGGGGACTGAGCAGATGAAACTTGCTCCCTTTGCTTAGTAGGGAATGGAGGTTTAGGGTGTAGGGTAGTAGGGTTTAGGGTTTAGGATAGAAGGGCATGGAGGAATGGGGTAGAATTATAACTACTACTACTACTACTACTGCTACTACTACTACTACTACGACTACTACGACTACCACTACGACCTGTTAAACCGACACTTGTGAAGCAGGTTTCTGGAACAGCTGTCTTGTGTGCCTCGCCTTTCGCAGCACCGAGGAGGGAGGGTTGCGGTCGTGCTTGAGAAATCAGCTGACAGGGTCAGGGCTACAACTTCTGAGGACGGGGTTCCTTTCAGAGTTCGTTTCAGCCTGTGGGCAGGCTTCAACATTCGACACGTCTTCGGGGAAGACCTTTCAGCATTCAGAGGCCGGGGGCCTACTTTCCACAAGGGGGTTATAGGGTTTAGGGGCAGGTCCGGGCTATCATTTTCACATTGGTAGCGGAGCCCGGCCTGTCATAGTGTAGGGGTACACTGTGTAAACAGGGGATTTTAGATCCGAGAGAGTAGGTCCAGAATCGTCGAGCCATGGCTAGTGAAGGGACGGAAGCAGCAGGCAGTTCAGCCGGTGGAACGCTGAGCAACCTCCCCTGGCAGCAGATTCCTAAGTTCACGCCGGGAAGTACGAACGTTGATGAGTACACAAAAAGATTACAGTTCATTAGGGATCTGTGGCCAGATGAGCACATTCACTTGCTTGGTCCCAGAGCAGCTCTAATGGTCGAAGGGTCTGCCTTTCAGAAGGTGAGCCGGATCCCAGCCGACAAGCTCAAGAGCAAAGATGGTGTGAAAATCCTCGTGGAAAAGCTGGGTGGTGCGTGGGGGCGTACAACGGTGGAAGACAAGTACTTTTACTTTGAGCAGGCGATCTTCCAGACCCAGCAGAAGAGTGATGAATCAAACGACTCGTATGTTGCTCGGCATGATGCTCATTTCGAAGAGTTGATCTCTCGCAGCGTTCAGCTGGAGGAGGTCAGAGCATATGTGCTACTGCGGCACTCCATGTTGAGCCCTGAGGACAAACGGAAGGTCATCGTGGAAGCGGGTGGCGACTTGACCTACGCAGGGACTGTGAAGGCAGTGCGCCTCCTCGGGTCCCGGTTCTTTGGGGAGCTTCAAAATCGTGGTGCGGCTACTGCAGGTGCTCGCGGCCAAGAACGAAACAAAGTGTATGACATCAACCTGGCCGAAGATGACGGGATTGATGAGGTTCACGTGGCCGTGGTGCCAGAGAGCGAGCCGAGCGATGAGGAGATCGTGGCCTTTTTCATGGAGCAGAACGACGAGGATGCCATCTACATCGCGGAGTTTGAGGACCACATCGTGGATGCAGTGCAGGAGTCATCCCTAGCTCCTGTTTTCGCTACTTACCAAGAAGCTCGCCAGCGTTTGAGGGAGAAAGCTCGCAACCGCGGATATTTTCCCGTGGGTGGAAAAGGCCGCGGAAAAAGCAAGAGCGGGACGCGTCAGCAGAAGGGAAGTGCCTTCGATGGTGGTCGACGCCGCAGCTTAGCAGAACGCATTGCTTCGAGCAACTGCAAGCTGTGCGGAAAGAAGGGTCACTGGAAGCGAGAATGCCCCCAGGCTCGTGATGAAGGAAACAAGAAGGAGGTGACCTTGTACTCCCAGACCGAAAACCTCCACCTCTCCTCGACCGAGGTTCTCCACTCCTTGCCCGAGGATGCCGAGCTCTACTTCGCGACCGATGGTGATGAGGACTTCGACGAGAACCGCGGAGATGAGGCTCAGATACCGATAAGAACCGCAGCGAGGGAGAATCGAATTCAGTCAGAAGAGCAGATGTGTCTGGCGGTTTTCTCACCTAAGGTGCCGAAAAGTCCAGATTTTATTAATGCTCTTGCATGTCGTTTGTTAATGCCTGACAGGACAGCTAGACAGACAGCCACGCGGCTGACCGGCCTGGGACAAGACCAGGCACTTGCTTCTGTGAGTCGGGACAGTGAGCAAGGCTCTTGCGGGGAAGTTTTGCAGCATGGGAAGCCGTACACGTTTGAAGACCCGGTTGCTCTGGTTGTTACTCATGGTGCGGAGGGTGTCCTTGATACAGGTGCTAGCCGGACTGTTGTAGGGAGCCGTCGGGTCAACAACATTTTGCAAGGGCTTCCCAGTCAGTGTCGTGATAGGGTGCGCAAGGCACGGTCAGATGTGACATTCCGTTTCGGCAACAGTGGCACGCTGACTGCAAAACATGCTCTGCTTCTCCCGACTGCAGAAGACACTTGGATTCGAGTCGAAGTAGTACCAGGCGACACTCCACTACTTATTTCTAACCGGCTATTGTACGACGTAGATGCGGTAGTCCATGTTCGCAGGGGTGTGTTAGAAGTAGGTGGCCGAACGGTAGAGCTTAGAAGGGATGAAAGAGGCCTGTCACTGGTAGATCTCACGCAACTGTTGCTAGGGAACGTGGCGCCCATCTTGCATGCAGACGGCAGCCTGCCACAGCAACACAGCATCGACAGAACACTCTTACCACAGCCACCAGTGGATCAACACTTTTGCGGAGCTCACCCCACGACAGCAGCATCCAGGATACATGCCGTCGGCGAAAGTCAAGAAGATCAAGGAAGTGGTGGATCAGCTCCCAGAGGAGCTGGACCAGCCTTTATCGGGGGAGGACGATCACGATCTTTCCGAGGAGCACCTGGCGATCGACCAGTACTTGACGGTTCAATATGTCAAGCCACCACACATCTCGACGCTTCGCCAATGGGGGGAAGTTGTGCTGCCACAGGGCAAGCACAAGCACAAGACACACAACGAAGTATTCAGCAACGATCTGACGTATGCCATTCTCATGGCTCGGAAGACCTCTCTGACGTCGTCATGGGCGCTGTCGTTCAAGAACTACAGCCTGGCACGATTGAAGGGGATGGCTCAGGCGGCCCAGGACCAGATCAATACGGATGCCAAGAAGCCAACCACGAGTCACGGTCCGGGTCCAAAAGCCAGCAAGGGCAGAGCCAAGGGCTACAAGACGGAGGGCCGGATGCGACCGGTGGACACCGAGGGGGGCGAGTTCTCGGAGTGGAGGATTTGTGCCCCGGTGACCGCGGCAAGTTCGGAGATTGGTGCCCCGGTGACCGCCTCAAGCTTGGCGAGTGCAGCGTCAAGCCAGGAGGTGACCGCAGTTGCCAACAAGAGGGGAGCGCCCAGCACCGGGCCGTCGCCGATCAAGGCGGAGTTGACGGCCGATCAGAAGCTCGACATCATGACCCGGAAGGCGCTCCTGCAGAGGGAGCTCGAGCACCTCGAGCAGTTCGATGCGACGCCGGACCCGGCGATCACGGATCGTCAGTGAGTGAGTCGAGTGAGACTGGTGGTCTCAAGCCGTCTTGTGAGGTAGCAGCCGGGGTCGCTCACCTTTGTAAACAAATTGATGAATGTATACTCCACATAGAGATGCAACTCACTTCATCCGCGTTGACGAAGGAACCGGTTGCCTTTTCACGATATCGACTTCCAGGACTAGATGTCTTGGAGATTACTACCAGCGGTGACCAGGTCTCTAAGGAAGTATGCCGGCACAAAGGGAGGGCAATTGCTCGGAAGGAGCCGACTGAAAAGAAGTTGTGGAATTGGATCCACATGTATGAGCCTCGTCACCTTTGGATCAATTGTCCCAGCGGCAAGAATACAAGGAAATGGTGGTCTCCCAGGTTGCTTTCTGACCTTTATCATCATCAACTACATCAAGGACGGCATCTGCATATTAGGGGAGACCATGATTTCTTTGTGGAGCCGAGTGCCGAGCTTCAGGAGATTCATGAGGGGATGTTGTGTGCATTCCATTCGCTGCCGGAGCTTTCAGGCTGCCGGGTACCTCCTGGTAATAACTTTCTCCAGCAGGTGTCCTATGTCTACACCACATCCCGAACCATGTTTAATGCGGTGGATACCCGACAAGTTTCGGAGGAGAATTCGCACCGAGGAAGCTCCAGCAACCACGTCACACCGACACCACGAAAGCACTGCCACAACAGCCGACTGGCAGCACTGGCAGCACAGGCACTCATCAGTGACAAGGGGTTGCCTCTATATATGCTAGAGCTGTTGGTAGGGGAGGACCTTAAGCGCAGCTCGCCTGAGAACCCTGATTCGAATCAAAGTGCTGGTAGTGCTAGAGCTGCGACTCAACAAGTGTTGAAGCGCCGACGGTTGTGGCAGAAAACTCCACCGCCGCCAGACTCCACGACTTCGTCCGATGCATCTTCTAGTGGACAGGAGGGCTGGAAAGAGGTTCTTGCGCACTGTAGTCCTGAAGTACCGCGTAGGGCCCGAAAGGTTTTTGAAGTTGGTAGTTCAACGGTGGATAAGATTCAAGCCCTAGTGCCATTTGAAGTGCGGCATGTGGTCGCAGGTCGTGGCACCTGCCGGTATCAGCTTCCGAATGCTAAGTGGTATGCCGAGGGACGATCCAATGAGGATATTCCTATTAGATTTACGGTTGTAGTGGTGAGGGGTACCGGGGATATTCAGGTTGATGGTGAGGAACATTGGGTTAGCTTACCTAAGTACAAACAGAATCGGAAAGGAACTCCAGCGAGGATCAGTCTCACTGTGTTTGGGGCTCCGCGAGAGTCGCGAGTGCTGCAGCCACCGCCTTCTGATGTGACCGCGGGTGCAGCCCCAGATTTCGAAGCTGAGCCTCAGAGTGAGCCCAATCTCGGAACTCATATGCCTGTTGATGTAGCCCCTTTTGGTCCCCCAAAGAGTGTTCCACGGCATGGGCCGGGTTATTTTTCATTGTCTGAATCCGAGAAACGGGAACTCAGGAGGCTTCATAACAATCTGGGCCATCCAAGCACTGAGACTTTCGTCAAGTTCTTAGGTGAGCGGAAGGCTGAGCCAAAGATCATTAGGGCGGCTAGGGATTTCTGCTGTGATGTCTGTTTTGAAACCACGGCTCCAAAGTTAGCAAGGCCCAGCCACATTCATCAAGATCTTGATTTCGGCGATGTCATAGGCATCGACGTGGCCTATTGGACCAGCTCTGCCGGGAAGACATACATGTTTACCCATGTTCTTGATGAAGGCACGCTGTTTCAACAGGCCACTTCGGCAGGCCGAACTTCGCGCGAACAGTTTTCCGCACTCATGGACATGTGGCTCAAATGGGCTGGCCCTAGTCAACTGTTGTATTGTGACCCAGCGGGAGAGTACACGGGAGAGGAGTGGAGAGAGTTTATGCAGAGAGAGGGCATTTGCAATCGGATTTGCGCCGCAGAGTCTCACTGGCAAATCGGCCGGACGGAACAGCATGGCAAGCTACTCAAGAACATGCTCTCTCGCATGGACTCCCAAACACCAATCACTGATGAGTCGGAGTTTCGGTTGTGTTTAAGGGCAGCAGTCCATGCGAAGAACTCTTTGAGCAGGGTCAAAGGGTATACGCCGGAACAGTTAGTGTTTGGGAAGATGTCACGCTTGCCAGCTTCGTTAATCGCCGATGACAATGCCGCGACGCAAACATTAGCAGCCAGTAGTCTTCCAGAAGGGGTATCGTTTAGAAAGGCCTTGCAGCGGAGAGAGGATGCTCGCGTAGCCTTTGTCAGGGTTGATAACGACAATGCGTATCGGAGGGCGCTTCTCAGTAGGTCACGACCGGCATGTCAAAAGTTTGATCCTGGAGACTGGGTGTGCTATTGGCGCCGGCAGAAGAACGGGAGCCAGAACCGAGGCGAAAAGGGGCGATGGCACGGACCAGCGCAAGTAGTGTGTGCGGACAATCGTATTGTTTATCTCAGTCATAGTGGTTTCCTGGTCCGGGCGTCACCCGAACAACTTCGCCCAGCTTCTTTGAGAGAGTGGCATTCCGTAAGTCAGCAGCCGCAACAACCTACCAGACCGTCAACCAGTCACGTAGTAGATCTAGTGGGCACAGGGGTTTTACCCAGTAGGGAAGACGTAGAGGTTCAAGGAGAGGTTCCCGAAAGTAGTCCTCCAAACGCGTCCGACCTGACTCCCATCACGGACTTGCCTGTTGAAGTAGCTTTACCACCTGGGGATGCCACCATGGGTGTTCCAGAGCAACCTGAAATGGAGGTCTCCCCAGTAGTCTCAGAGGTTCCGGATGCTACGATGGAGCCTCATGACATACCCGTTCCCGACGATGAAGACGATGACCTTCTTTTCGGGGATGCCGAAAGTTTTCTGGTGCATCCTACTGGAAGTCAGGCATGGGAATTGCAGGTCCATGAAACGAGCGTTCCGTTTGAAAACCTTCCAACTCCTGAGCAATCTTTGCAGTATGTATTGCTAGCCACCGCTGAGAAAAAGAAACGCGTGGAGGTTCGTTTGAAGGACCTCAGTCCCACAGAGCGGCAGCAGTTTGAAGGGGCTAAGAGTAAGGAGGTTGGTGCATGGCTTGATCATAGGACGGTTCGTAGGGTTGCCGCAGGGACGCTTGATGATTCCCAGCTCATGCGTTGCCGATGGATCCTCACGTGGAAGCCACCGGAAAAAGAAGGAGGGCCCAAGAGGGCCAAAGCTAGGCTGGTAGTTCTAGGGTTTGAGGATCCCGGTTTAGCAGAGATACCCAACGACGCTCCAACTTTAGGGAAGGATGCACGCCAACTGTTGCTCCAAAAGGTGGCTTCCCAGCGATGGACGTTGATTAATTTCGACATTTCCACAGCGTTTCTGCAAGGAAAGGGAGATGGTAGGAAATTAGGGATTATTCCGCCTGAGGAACTGAAGCAGGCTTTGGGAATGCGGAAGGGCGAACAGTGTCAGCTAGATGGGGGTGCTTATGGCAGGGTGGATGCTCCTTTCCTCTGGTTTCAGACCCTGAAGCAGACGCTGGAGAGTCTAGGGTTTGTGCAGTGTCCGTTCGACGCCTGCACCTTCAGCCTCGTGTCGCGACAGGGTGATGGATCACCGAAGGTTCACGGCGTACTAGGGGTTCATGTAGACGACGGTATTGGTGGTGGTGACCAATATTTTTCAAAGGTGATCCAACAGCTCAGAGATATCTACTCTTTTGGGTCTTACGAGGAGGGAGATTTTACGTTCACCGGCATTCGGTTTAAGCAGTGGGATGATGGGAGCATTGAGATGGACCAGGTGAGGTACGTTGAAAAGATTGAACCCATTCAGATTTCCCGTAGTCGTCGACAAGACCCCACGGCCAAGCTCAATCCCAGCGAAGTGCATGAACTCCGCCGAATTAACGGTAGCCTTCAGTATGCTGCCGTTCATACTCGTCCGGACTTAGCCGCCAAGGTAGGCTATCTACAGTCTAGAATTCCGAAGGCGGAGGTCAGGCACTTAATCGAGGCCAATCGAGTCTTGCATGAAGCCAAAACGCATCCCGTGTCCATCATGATAGTTCCGATTCCCGAGGAGCATGTAACGTTCTGCACTTTTTCTGATGCTTCTTTTGCTACTTCGAAGGATAACAACTCGTATCAGGGGACACTCGTGATCAGTACGGATTGGCGCATGCTTCAGAATGAACAAGCCGTGGTTGTTCCAGTTGCTTGGTCCAGTAAGAAGATAGCTAGGGTGGTTCGGAGTACTCTCAGTGCAGAGGTAGTTGCCCTATGTAACTCGATAGATCGCATGTCCTGGCTCCGGTTACTGTGGGAGTGGATGAAGGACCCAAGCATTGATCTGGCCAACCCGGAACTCGTTTTAGAGCGGGCTCCGAAGTCGTCCTTGGTCACGGACTGCAAGAGTGCATACGATATTGCTACTAAGACTGCTGTGCCTGCTTGCTCTGAACTTCGGACTCAGTTAGAGTGTCTTCTTCTGAGGGAGCGTCTGAAAGAGAACTGCGCTATGCGCTGGGTGCACTCTAAGGCTATGCTAGCGGATTGTCTAACAAAGGTTATGGATGGGGCTACTCTAAGACAGGTGCTCTTAGGGGGTAGTTATGCTCTATTCGATGAGGGCGATGTACTTCGGAATAGGGCGGGTCAAAGACAATCGCTGAAGTGGTTACGTGACGCCCAGACGCAGGATTCGCAGAAGCCTGCTCAGAATATGAATACTTGAGCTCAGAAAATAATTTTTGACGAGTGTTAAACCGACACTTGTGAAGCAGGTTTCTGGAACAGCTGTCTTGTGTGCCTCGCCTTTCGCAGCACCGAGGAGGGAGGGTTGCGGTCGTGCTTGAGAAATCAGCTGACAGGGTCAGGGCTACAACTTCTGAGGACGGGGTTCCTTTCAGAGTTCGTTTCAGCCTGTGGGCAGGCTTCAACATTCGACACGTCTTCGGGGAAGACCTTTCAGCATTCAGAGGCCGGGGGCCTACTTTCCACAAGGGGTTCATAGGGTTTAGGGGCAGGTCCGGGCTATCATTTTCACAACGACCACTACGACTACTACGACTACTACTACTACTACTACTACTACTACTACCATTCTTCCATTCCCTACTAACCAAAGGTAAGACTTGCTCCAGGTCATTGCAAACTAAACTCCACACAAGCTCTCCCTTTCTCTGTCTCTGCCCGAAGCCCTGAGCCCTAAACCCTAGACCCTAAACCCTAAACCCCTAAACCCCAAACCCTAAACCCTAAAGTAAACTGGCGCTCTGTGCCTCCCTCTTCAAGGAGGGCAGGCTGTAGAGAACGAACCTCGGGGGACACCCGCGACTGAGTAGCCCCTTCATCAAGGTTTACTTGGAGGATCATGGCACCTAGTAAGTAGATTTATAAGTACTTTAATTGGGGTTATAAGTAATTATAGCTGTAGCTACCTTAATTATAACCCCAATTACTAAGTCCGATGATCCTTCAAGTAGGGTTTACAGTGGGGTTTAGCTCTCAAGGGCTTGGGGTTTGGGGCTTAGGGCTTCGAGTCTGTGTCATACGCTTCGATGAATTTTGGACAAGTTCTTCGGAGTTCCGTCGATAGGGAAAGGGCTCTTGAACTATACTTACAGTAAAGGATCATGGGACTTAGTCGTAGGGGTCAACTATAAGTATGGTAACTACAGTTATAACTACTTATGACCCCAAGTAAGGTACCTATAACCCTAGTTACTCAGTCCCATGAACCCCCAAGTAGGTCCGCAGAGCGATTTCGTATTTATCAGAGCAAGGTTTTGGCGCACATTAAAAGAACACCTATATGGGAGTGTCAGAAAAAAGGGGGCCCTTACATAGCACCCTAAATTATAAGGAAATGTTGTTTAGTTTGTTTGGGGTTTGGGGCCCTGCTAAAATATTTAGAAAAAGGAACCTCCAGAATAGTATTGGTTTTTTAGGGTGTAGGGTTTAGGGTCTACTTCGAGGATCATTGGACTCAGTAAGTAAGTAAGTAGGGCTATAAGTACCTTAATTGGGGATGCAAGTGATTATAACTGTAGTCACCCTAACTTATAACTTATAACCCAAATTACTAAAGCCCATAATCCTTTAACTGGGTTCTTGTTAAGGAACTTAATTTAAGTTACCATAATAGGGATCTATCGTAAATAATAGGGTTTCCTTATTATGGTAACTTAAATTTAGTTCTTTAACAAGAACCCAGTTAAGTAAACCATCAACCCCTCAACTGCGAACCCTGTACCCTAAAGCTCCCTGAACCCTCAAGCTCCCTTATAGATCCCTTAGACCCCAAAATAGAACCCTTTAAGAACCCTTTAAGGAACCCTTTAAGCGAACCTTCAAAAGATAAAGCCCTAATACCACCCCTAGAGATCCCTTATAGAACCCTTCAAGGAAGGAACTCTTTAAGGAGCCCTCTAAGGAACCCTTCAAGGAACCCTTTAAGGACCCCTTTAAAGACCCAAGAGTAACCTAGGAATAGAAAGGGTGACCTTTTTGGTTCAAAGGGGCTGAGAAGGAAACCCGAACCATTAAAAAGGGAATAAGGCCCTACTCTAGGTCCTAGTTTAAGGACCCCTTTAAAGACCTCTTTAAACCCTAAACCCTAAACCCTAAACTCTAAACCCTAAACCCTAAACCCTAAGGAACCCTTTAAGGACCCCTTCAAGTCAGCTCTTGGCTGGAGCATTCCCCTGGAGGGATCTTCGAAGGCTTCCCGGCTGATCTGTCCGGTCCCTGCTTTGGGTTTTGGGGGTTTGGGGTTTAGGGCTTAGGGCTT
Source organism: Symbiodinium sp. CCMP2592 (assembly GCA_905221615.1). Lineage (NCBI taxonomy): Eukaryota > Dinophyceae > Suessiales > Symbiodiniaceae > Symbiodinium > Symbiodinium sp. CCMP2592. The sequence continues at coordinate 784,840 of CAJNDT010000535.1, forward strand.
CGGGTTTAGGGCTTAGGGTTTAAGGGTTGAAGGGTTTAAGGGTTTAAGGGTTTAGGGTTTTAGGGTTTTTTGGGTTTAGGGCTTCAGGGTTTTAGGGCGGTTCCTCTAACGGGTTCCTTTAAGTGACCTCTGTTGGGCTTCAAGGGTCAAGGGTTTAGGGGGGAAGGTGTTAGGGCATTTTGGCGTTCGGGTTGAGGGCTTTAGGCTTTTTAAGGATTTGGGCTTCCAGGGATTTTTGTTCAGGGGTTTACGGTTCAGGGTTCAGGGGGTTTGCTCGGAGTCTTTTTGTGTTGCGATGGGACTTGTATTTAATCTAAGATGTTGCTAAGAGTGATGTTCTGAAAATGAAGGGCAAATACCCAGACCCCCGGGATGATCTGGAAAGTAGATCTCTTAATTTGGGGCCCTATACTACTAAGGGTAGTTTATAGGAACCCCCATGAAGGGATCGACTTTCTGGAGCCTCCCGGGGGTCTGGGTAAAGATTCTTCAAAAGTAGATCTAGCAGGTTTGCGAGTCTGCTTGCGATTTCGAGACCTGTATTTCCGAGGGCCTTTGGTTTTGAGTGCACTGGCTTCCGGTACGAACCGTTTTCAAAGACAGCTGCGACTTGCCCGTGCCACAGGTGAATAGCCTCAGGCAAGAACAAACTGATAGGCATGACAACACGTGCCTCACAGTTGCACCGATGCTCCACAAGACTGGGTCATCTTGAGGCCAAACCGCTAAACTAAACTCAATGTCTCATGTCAGCATATACTGGTATTGGTTGAAGCACCCCTTCCGACTGGGCAAAGCCAAGCCGGTTCCACAACAAAACCGCTGACCAGGCCTTTCAGCAACTTCACGTCGCACCCTAAACCCTAAACCCTAAACCCCTAAACCCCTAAACCCATAAACCCCTAAACCCTAAACCCTAAACCCTAAACCCTAAACCCCTAAACCCTAAACCCTAAACCCCTAAACCCTAAACCCTCTATACCCTAAACCCTAAACCCTTAAACCCCTAAACCCCTAAACCCTCTATACCGTTCAGGGTTTAGGTTTAGGAGTTGAGGGTTTAGGGTTTAGGAGTTGAGGGTTCAGGGTTTAGGTTTAGGAGTTGAGGGTTTATAGGGTTTAGGAGATGAGGGTTTAGGGTTTAGGAGTTGAGGGTTCAGGGTTTAGGTTTAGGAGTTGAGGGTTTATAGGGTTTAGGAGATGAGGGTTTAGGGTTTAGGGTAGGGCTGTTGGAGTTTAGGGTGTACAATACAGGGCTCATGTAGTAGGGTTTATAGGGGGAACCCTAGCAAAGGCCCAAGGTTCCTATATTAACCCAGACTTTGTAGGGTCGCAGGGCAAAGCTTGAAGGTTCAGGGTTCAGGACAATCCCATGCTCCATCCAACCTGAACCATAGTTCAGATTGCCTGATGTTGCTTGGAAAGACAGGAACACGACAACGAAGGAATTCCTGAACTCACACTCAAAGGAAAGGAACATGACAACGAAGGAAAAACACAAGGAACATGAAATACAAAAATATATGTCCACGCTCGCCTGCACGCGGATCACCGCGATCTTGCAACAATACTGCACGAAGGCAATGCTGCATCGAAGGAGTGAGACACGGCACTGTCGCCCCTCTCAGGCTGCCAACTGCAGCCTCCCGCGCAGAACTCACTTCGAAGGGCCACGCAGTATTTACATGTGCCCAATGCTGTAGAGTGCGCAGAAGCTCTTCCGCAAGTAACCGTGTCTCATCGTCGCGAGAGAGATGCCTTGAGCAGACTGCTTCTACAGCAATGTCCAACGAACAGGCAATCGCAGATTTGCACAAGTTGACATCGCGGAAAATGTCGGGAGCAGCAACAACCGCCGCTGCAGCATCCTCTGCTCCGGCTTCACGAACTGCGTGAAGGGATCTCCAAATCAAGTACTTGATGTCGGCGGTTGCGCTCGGAGCCGCCAGGGGACACAACGCCATAACCCAAATCTAACATGGTGTAAGGTTGTGCTGTAACTAGTATGCACATGCATAGCTCCAAGCATACAAACACACAAGCCAGAAACCCTTAGCCGCGCCCCTTATACACTCACTAAAACTCCATCTATCCTGAGTAACCCAAACTCATGAGCCCTAAACCCTAAGCTCTAACACCCTTGTCTGGATCTAGAGTTTACGGCGAAAGGCATGGTTTGTGGAAATTATTCAGGGTTCAGGGATTTGGGATGCGAGAGAGTCGGATCCAGTTTTCAGAGCTCCGAACCGTACTTGGAGGATCAGGGGACCTGGTCCCTTTTTGGGTCCCTATTTTCATACGGCACATATTATTTAGGGTACCCAAAAAGGGACCATAATTTTGACAACCACCCAAGTGAAGCTGCAAATATCGTGATTGGGTTTGCAAGTAATGAGAACAATAGTTAACTTATTCATTTAACCTAGTTTCTTTTCGTATAACCTAGTCACTATCTCCCATGACTCCTAAAACCCTAAACCATTAAAGATCCTTTTAGAAAACTGCTCAAGGAACCCTTTCAAGAACCCATGCTGCTGAGGAAGCCGAAATCCTGCCTTCGAGGTCCCACTCGGCCCACAGCTTACCTTCAATAGCGCCGGACAGCTTCTCCTTAGCTCCCGGGTGGTTTATTAAGTCAAGCGGTCGTGGGTTTAGGATTCGGGTTTCAGGGCTCGGGGTTTATGGTTTAGGGCTTACGGTGAAGGGTATTGGGATACGGAATAGGGTCTTGGGTTTAAGGCTATGGGTCTTTAGGGTCTTGGCTTTTGGAGTTGAGGGTGTAGAGTTTAAGGGCCCTGGGCGTTTGGCGACAATAATAACAACAGTAATAGCACGCTAGTAAGCATAACATTAGTAGTAGTAGTAGTAGTAGTAGTAGTAGTAGTAGTAGTAGTAGTAGTAGCAGCAGCAGCAGGAGTAGTAGTAGTGGTAGTAGTAGTAGTAGTAGTAGTAGTAGTAGTAGTAGTAGTAGTAGTAGTAGTAGTAGTAGTAGTAGTAGTAGTATTTACACTAGTCATGGATAACGGAAGAGTAGCAAGAATAGTAATACCAGCACTGCCATTACGATTATACTGTGCAGCCACAGCTTGGGCTGCAGTAATCTATCGGGCATGAAGCTAAGGGGTGTTAAGTGTCGGGCGCAGGGCTTTGAGTTTATCCAATGGTAAAAGGAGGGACCCTTAATAAGGACCCCTAGGTATATACCCTTAATATAGCTATGATATACCCATGATATAGCCCATTATAGGGTAGGGGTCCCCATCAAGGGTCCCTCCTTTCCCCCTTTGAATTTCGGTTTCGGGGCTTCCCCCTGGCTCTTTGCGGGTCTTGTTCTACAGTTCTCGGACGTCGGGCTCAGGGTGCTTAGGCGTCCAGAGACTTTGCTGTCGTGTAGTATATGATCCTTAATATTTGAGAGTTACCGAAAATAGGGGACCCTGATATAGCACCCTGAATAATAGGATCCTGAAATAGAGTAATTACGGTACCCGAAATTTTCGGAAACTCGCCCCCTAAACCCTAAACCCTAAACCCTAAACCGAAGGGGCTTCAAGGATGTAGTACTGAACCTAGATAATACAAGGACTTCCGACGCCCGTGTCAGCCACGATTCCCTTTAAAGCCATACCTGCATGACCATACCCAGAGACTCCAATATCCCTGAATTACAGAATCTTGCGCAAATCACAGTAGGATCCCGAATATGATTTGAGGAATATTCCTTCTTGAGGGATGTTGGTTAGGTACGGCCCCCATACAGTAAGAGTCTATAATAGGGCTACTATTAAGGTCCTACTATATCTATATTATGAATATTATTCAACTATTATTGAGTGGGGGCCGTACCTAAGATATTGGAGTCTCTGGGTACCTTGCCAAAAGCCAGAGTTGCTCTGACAAATTGAAGAGTAAGAATATTCAGGATCCTAGAAGGTAACCCAAACAAGGAACTACAAGGGGGATTCCTAGTAGTAGAGTAGATAGCCTTTAACCCTTTTTGGGTAGTATAGTCCCTATATAAGAAGCAGATCAACCTTTGATTAAGACAGCCTCAACCAGAATCACGCAAAACCATCGAAGTGCGCGACTGCAGAGAAGCAAGCCCGCAAGCTAATGGAATGTCAGTGGCAGCCGAGATGCAGCGTCTAGAGGAAGTGTGGCGCAAAGAGCGTCGATCACCTAGTCCGCGGGCCAGAGGTGGGCTCCAGGTGCATGTTCAAGCAATGATGCAAGCGTTTAGGGGGTGAGTACCCGAGCCCCAAAAAGGCTGGCCTTTTCCATTATTGTGGGGTTATCGTAACCCTACAAGGTAAAGGGTTACCTACTCAGCTACTAAGAGTTTGTTAAGGATCTAAGGCCTTAGGCTTCACTCCATCTTCCTGGAACCCGAAATCCAAAGCGTTACGCATATTTGCAGGATCTCGAGTAGCTCGGTGTCGCTGACTGAAACGAAGCAAGTAGAGAAAACCGGATGTCAAGACAAAATCCCGCAACTGCTAAGTAAGATAAAACCCCCAACACACTTGTACAAAGCCTGGGCCCAAAATCCCTAAACCCTAAACCCCTAAACCCCCAAAACCTAAACCCTAAACTCCCACACCCAAAGCCTCAAACTCAGCCGTAAACCCACTGCACTCACACTCCGACTCCATGAATTCCCGGGCCTGACCCGGATCTGGAATTATACGTTGATATACTATAATTCACCATCTCATACCATAACAGTATGTTTTAGAAGGGGCCCCCACCCTGAAATAGTGGTATAATCGGAATATAATAAGGCCCTAATATATCCCTTATAGTCACTATTACAGGGTGGGGGCCCCTTCTAAACTATAAGTCACTATCACGTACCATAACAGTATGTTAACCCTAAAAGGTAAAAGGTTACCTACTCAGCTACTAAGTGTTTGTTAAGGATCTCAGGCCTCAGGCTCTTATAGGGTGGTGTAGGGTTTTAGGTTTTCTGTCTGGTGCTTAGTAGCGAAGGGGGGAATGAATCCCTATAATAGTCCCCATACAATCCCCAACAATAGTCTCCGTAATCCATTCCCCCATTCCCTACTAAGAACCAAACAGTAATACAGTATCACATACTATAACAGTGTATAACAAGTATGCAGTTAAATATGTATATATATATATATATATGTCTAAAAACCTTGTATGACATATATGATACAAACTCAGAATGCTGGTAATACTGCTACTACAAAAACTAACAGTACTAGTACTGATAATAATAATAATAAGATGTGGTGACAATATATGAAAACCTACAGAAACATACAATCATATACAACCATATACAATACAATGTACTAATGTGCAAGAGTAACAGATAACGGTATAAGCAAAATACAACTGTATAAGCCAGTAAATTATAATTGATATACACTATGGGGGGAAGGCGGCGTCGGTTGATTGCGCAGGATTTCTGACAGGCTTTAGGGTCTAGAGTTTGGGGGTTTGAGGTTGAGGGTTTATTCAGGGTATAGGGGCTTAGGATTGAGGGTTGAAGGTTTAACGGCTTAAGGTTTGGGTGTCATAGAAACTCCTAAGCCAGAAACCACGCGCAAGGACCTGCCCCGAACCCTCGGTGTTTGCGCCTCGGTCTTTTCCAAGGAGCCTCCGGCGGAGAGGTTTGATGCTTTAGGACTTAGGGCACCCCTTGATGAAGGAACGTGCCTTAAATTATTGCGGGATCCTCAATAGGGTTTGGGGGATATTCCTTCACTACGAGCTTGCGGAAGCTTAAACCCTAAATCGTTTGCGGGTTTATGGCTTTTAACGACTTCACTCTGTCCACTGCGATCTGAATAGGATTCGTATGAATTTGCAAGACCTTAAAGTCCCATAGGTTGGGTATTGCCCGGGCTACGAGAAGGCCCTTGTATATATATATATATATATATATATATATATAATAGACATATTAATCAACTCTTACAGAGTGGGGGCAGTACCCAAACCATAGGGACCGATAATCATTGCAATAGGGTTTGGTGCTTTGATGTTATGCAATCCATTCTGACCAAAGTGCCAAAAAAAAGACACTACAACAACAACTTGCTCAAGCATATGGTGGTTTCCGAAAGTCGGGGACCCTAACATATGTGTATATATATATATATAGATAGGTAGATAGATAAACTCCCATATTCCTCATGCAGTCGTCTGAGGCGAACTACGCGCAAGGTCCACGAAGCAGAGATTCAATCGTCACTGCGCCACAACGCTACCCAGAGAGGCAAGCTGCAGGGTTAATCCCACACCGTCAGAATCATAACTTTGGACTCTGCGCCCAATGTAATCACACTAGATGCTCCCTCAGGCAGGGAATACTATTAGCAATTATTCAAGCACCCTTATGAGTCTTGATACAAGGTTTCGACACGGGTTGTACATGAGTTCATCTGCACGGGCCTGCAAGAGGCGCGCAACATACAAATTTTCTTTCTCAGCTGCGGAGTAAAGGGGTGGCGCCATGTTCCAAGGCTTTCTCCTTGTCCGCACCGGACTCCAGCAAAAGCCGCACTACCTCCAACTGTCCATTCTGAGCTGCGATGTGCACAGGTGTGGCGCCATGTTCCAAGGTCTTCTCCATGTCTGCACCGGACTCCAGCAAAAGCCGCACTACCTCCAACTGTCCGTTCTGAGCTGCTATGTGCACAGGTGTGGTGCCATGTTCCAAGGCCTTCTCCTTGTCCGCACCGGACTCTAGCAAAAGCTGCACTACCTGCGAATGTCCATGCTGAGCTGCGACGTACAAAGGTGTGGCGCCATTCTGCTTGGCCGTGTCCTTGTCCGCACCGGACTCCAGCAAAAGGCGCGCAACATCCAAATTCCCATTCTCAGCTGCGGCGTACAAAGGGGTGGCGCCATCTTCCAAGGCCTTCTCCTTGTCCGCACCAGACTCCAGCAAAAGGCTCGCAACCTCCAAATTCCCATACTCAGCTGCAGCGAACAAAGCGGTGGCGCCATTTTCCATGGACTTCTCCTTGTCTGCACCGGACTCCAGCAAAAGCCGCACGACCTCCAACTGTCCATTCTGAGCTGCGATGTACAAAGGTGTGGCGCCATCTTTCATGGCCTTGTCATTGTCCGCACCCGACTCCAGCAAGAGGCGTGCAACATCCAAATTCCCATTCTCAGCTGCGGCGTACAAAGGGGTGGCGCCATCTTCCAAGGCCGTCTCCTTGTCCGCACCAGACTCCAGCAAAAGGCTCGCAATATCCAAATGCCCATTCTCAGCTGCAACGTACAAAGGGGTGGCGCCATTCTGCTGGGCCGTGTCCTTTTCCGCACTGGCCTGCAGCAACAGCCGCACTACCTCAAACTGTCCATTCCGAGCTGCGACGTACAAAGGTGTGGCGCCCTTCTGCAACTGTCCATTGTGAGCTGCAACGAACAAACGGGCGGCGCCATTTCGGAGGGCCTTCTCCTTGTCCGCACTGAACGCCAGCAAAACCCTGGCAACCTCCAAATGCCCATTCTGAGCTGCAACGAACAAAGGGGTGGCGCCATTTTGCTTGGCCTTGTCCTTGTCCGCGTTGGCCTCCAGCAAAAGGCGTGTCACCTCGAGGTGGCCCCTCTCGGATGCCACATAAAGTGCGGTCAACGCTGGGCGGCGCAAAGATGCTAAGTCCGGATCTTGCGGCTTTTGTAGGATACTCTCCACTGCTGCTGCTTGGCCGCTTTCTGCAGCATCCAGAAGCGCTTCCACATCAGCTTCAGATGCTTGGCAGAAGCTTTGAAGTACGACCTGAACTTGCCCGTGTCTCAGCATGTGTTCGTCAACTAGAACCACGCAATCATCATCATCCTTTTTCTTATCATGAATATTCAGAAAAACAAGCTTCTGCCTGAATCTTGACAGCCCACGCGCGCTGTGCAAGTACTGCTTCAGTGCCCGAACTGCAGACATCCCTGCCGGAAGCGTGGCGTGAAAGCTCGCCAAGTCCAGAGCATCGAGTTCTTCACCCGATAGTGCGCAAATGCGCAGCATGGCGAGCGTTAAAATGGACTCGAACCCCAAGTAACAAGCTTCGCTGCATTGCTCGATTCGGACCCGGACGGTTTGGTGTCTGGGAACTGAAAACCCCATTATGAAGGTCCATAAGGGCTCCATGAAAGGGCGATTGGGGGGTCCTGGCTGGGTTTAAGGTTTATAGGGCTTCAGGATGTCGGGATATGGGGGATCGGAATAATTGGCGCGGCAGGGATCCCTCAAACCCGAAGCCCTAAACCCTAAACCCCAAAACCCTAAACCTTCAAGCCTAAGCCCAGCTTTCTCTGGACTGTTGGGGCTTTGCTCTGATCTCCGGGGGCTTCATGCTCGCGGCTGTCCTAACACACGGGCCTGAAGCATGAGAAGAAGGTTCCTGTAAGGACAGAGGGTTTATAATTCAGAATTTAGGGTTTGGGGTTTAGGATTTAGGGTTTAGGGTGTCTTCTTGAGCAATGGCTGGTAATCCATGCTAGACTGGCGCCACCTCACACCAGGGTTTGTCGGTGGTGGCATATTACGCGTCAAGCGACGTTCCTTGCACGTGTGTGATGATACCACAGGCAACCACCCAAACCATTTCCTGTTCGGGTTTAGGGCTTATGCCTTCAAGTCCCACTCGCAAGGAAGGAACCAAGGAATTCTGGTGGATGCGGAGCCCTTGACAGCCCAGATGGGGCAGTATTCCATTCTCCATAGGCTCCACCCATTGTTTGGCCCACTGCGGGTTTAAGGGCTGCCGGGCATCTTCAGCGTTTGGGCACCCAGTTATGGGTGGGAACGGGGCCTGGTTGGGAATTTAGGGTTTAAGATTTAGGGTTTAGGGTTTCGGCTTTAGGGTTTAGGGTTCCGGGTTTTGCCGCTTCTGGTTCAGGGCTTTAGGGTTTGCGGGAACCTAGTGGAGTACTATAAGGATTTGAAGACGAGCGCCATAGGAGTTGGTGGGGTCCCAGGGATGCACAGGGGTCTGAGGAATGAGACCAGGGCTTCGGGGTATAGTATCCTACGGTTGATGATATAAATCCTGCATTACCCATAGTGAGGAATATACCATTATTCCCATAGTTCAGGGCCCTTATGGTAATGCAAGATTTATATCATCAACAGTAGAACTAGAGCAAGGAACCCTAAGCAACAGTCGCAAAGCATGAAACTGCTAACGAGCCTAGTTCTTGGCTCCTGGTCCGACAACTGTTCTTCGCAGCGATGCGGGTGGCCAGGACGTCATCAACTAGCTCTAGTCTCCATTGTAGTTCCTTTTTTCGTCTGACAAATTCTATGTAAATTTAGGATCCAACGATAGAACCCAAGAAAGGAACCACAATAGAGACTACAGGTAGAACAAAGGTTTACGGCATATATAATACTACGACCACTACAAGGAATCCCAAGGAACGGTATGCCAAACCCGAAACCCTGATGATTCAGACTTCCCCGAATCGGTAAAAGCTGGCCACGGCTTCAGAAGAACGCCAATCAGCATGGAAACCCTCACCCAGAACCGCAAGCCCTAAATCTTAACTGTCTTAGTAGGGAATGGGAGAATGGATCCCAATAATAGCCCCTATAAAATCCCCAACAGTCGTCTCCTTTGCACCAGGGTGTCAAACATTAACCCCTAGATCCTGTCGACCTAAAGCCTAAAGCCCCAAACGCCAGACACTCAACCCTGAACCGTAGCTCCCAACCCTCAACCCTAAACCCTGAACTCGAAACCCCAAACCCTTCTCCCCTAAACCTCATCAAGTTCCAAAAACCTACACGACCCAGAGAGCCCAATACCCCTTAATTAAGGAATATGGCTTAAATTATATAGGGCTTAATATTATGATTTAAGCTATATTCCTCAATAAAGGGGGTATTGGGCTCTCTGGGGAGAGACCCTTAATCTGGACGCCCGAAGAATCACCTACATGCGCTATTAGGGCTCCCAATTACACCTCCTACGAACATATACCCCAAAACTCTATTCTGACATGAAGGCCGCTATATTTGGCCCCAATCCCTGCATATTTGGCCCTAAACCGTATACCCTGATCCCCTAAACCTCATCCAACTCCTAAACCCGAGATAATAATCCCAGCCTGAATCATCGTGGTCGATAGCCTTGAACCATGAGGTACTGTCCAGCCGGACCTGATAAAGCAGAGAGACTAGACCCAAGAGTAACCTAGGAATAGAAAGGGCTACCTTTTTGGTTCAAAGGGGCCGAGAAGGAAACCCGAACCATTAAAAAGGGAATAAAGCCCTACTCTAGGTCCTAGGAGAAAAGGTTTAGGGTTTAGGCTCTGGTGTTTAGGGTGTAGGGCTGCAGAACAAACGGTTTAGGGTTTAGTGTTCTGTTTCGGGGTTTTGGAGTTGAAAATCGGGGCCATCAAAAAGATTGTCTTGGCGTTTGCAGTTTCAAGCGAGGCTCTGAAGGACTAGAAGAGCATTTGGTGGGGGGGTATGTTATATGGAACCCCAAAAGTGTAGGTAATTATTAAGTCCCCTATATTGCGGATCCTTGTATTTGGGCTTTCGCATATTCCCACAGTCTTTAGTATGTATAAAGTTAGAAACGTACGTGCCGTAAGCCTATAGAAGCTATTCTATCGAGCCCTAAACCCTAAACTCTGGGCCTAGAATTTGCCCTATAACCTAGACCCGAAACCTAAAACCTAAATCCAAGCCCTCAACTCGAAACCCTAAAACCCTATTTCAAGAAATCAGACCTGTAATTGAGCCATTACTTGGAAGGGCAGGGGACTTAGTAAGTAGGTTATAAGTAGGGTTATCATTGGGGTAACTCCATTTACAGTAGGGTACTTATAACTCTATTTATAACCTACTTACTAAGTCCCCTGCCCTTCCAAGTAAACCTTGAAGCCCTAACCCTAAAACAAGACGACCTTCGAAGGCACATAAAGCCGTGTAAAGCCCTGTCGAGCCTTGTACTCAGAGCCTAGAAACCTTCTAAAGACCCAACAAGCCCGTAACCCCCCACAAAGCCCTATAAAGCCCATAGAGCCCTCCCTACAAGACCGAACCTCCCGCAACGCGAAGTTACTTGAAGGATCATGAGACTTAGTAACTAGTATATTATAAGTACCTGAATCGGGAATATAACTAATTATAACTGTAGTTACCTTACTTATAACCTCAATCACTAAGACCCATGATCCTTTAAGTAGCCAGGCCGCATCCGGCAGTGGATCGGCCCGGAGGAACTCTGTACGGCAGAGTGGGCAGAGGTACCTCGCACGGCTTTGAATTAAGGGCCGTATTAGAGGCTTTCGGCCTGAGGGTTTTAGGATGTTGGGTTAGGGGCTTTCAGGTTTCTATACTGAACTTAGAACCCCAGCAAAAATTAAAATTTTAGCTGTTTCTTAGGGATTATAATAACCAAAAATTAAAAAAAATCTAAGTACCCCTAAGGTTTAAGGTCTAGGGTTTAGGGCTGTAACTTCCTCGCCTCGCCTTCGAACTAGCCTTTGAGAAAGAGGGCTCAGGGTTTTAGAGTCTAGGGTGTAGGCTTGAGAAAGAGGGCGTACTTGGAGGATCATGGGACTTAGTAGGGTCCTTCAGGGGTTCCTTAAAGGGTTCTATGAGAGATCTATAGGGTTTAGAGGGTTTAAGGATCATGGGACTTAATAATAGGCTTATAAGTACCTTTATCGGATTTTCTGTAGTTTGCACTGTAGTTGCATTACTTACAACCACTAGGATACCCAGTAACCTAAGAATAAAAAGTCCTCTCTTTTTGGTATTGGGTAACTTTATAAGGAACCTAGGACTACAAAAAAGGAATAAGGGTACTACTGGGCATCCTAGACCACAACTACTAAGAGCCGTGACCCTTTAAGCAAAGAGTCCCCTTGAGTGTTGTCCTGCGTGGGTGGCCAAGATGTCCTCTTAGCAGCACCTATTCCCTCTAATGTAAGGAAACCAGGACCCTAAACCATCCCTAAACCCTATAGTGCCCTAGAATTGAGGAACCCAAGGGGGCCTGTAAGGGTTTGGGGTTTAGGGTTTGGGGTTTGGGGGGGTTTAGGGTTTAGGGTTTGGGGTTTGGGGTTTGGGGGGGTTTAGGGTTTAGGGTTTGGGGTTTGGGGGGGGTTCAGGGTTTAGGGTTTGGGGTTTAGGGTTTGGGGTTTGGGGGGGTTTAGGGTTTAGGGTTTGGGTCGCCAACAACAAACATCACTCAGCAGGCTGCTGCGCGGCATCAAGACTTGGATCTTTTTGTTCCAGACTCTTCTGGAACGGTCAGGCTGGGTTCGGGATCCAACGAAGTCAGTACGGAGCGACGACGTCAATACCAGTTGCTCTGACGACGACGAACAGACGAAGCCACACCAGCACATCACTGCTCACCACGTGTCTACACGAAAACTCCGTGATCTGACACTTCGCAGACTGCCGGGTAGATGTATGCCCTCCAAGCTCTGGTTGAATTCCTGGCCAAACTCCAAACTCTGCAGGCTGCTGGGTAGTTGTATGCCATCCAAGCTCTGGTTAAAACCGCCGCCAAACGTCAAACTCTGCAAGCTGCTGGGTAGCTGGATGCCCTCCAAGCTCTGGCTGAATTCGTAGTCAAACGTTAAGCTCTGCAGGCTGCTGGGTAATTGGATGCCCTCCAAGCTCTGGTTGAATTCCCAGCCAAAAGTCAGACTCCGCAGGCTGCTGGGTAGTTGGATGCCCTTAAGGCTCTGGTTGAACCGGTAGCCAAACTCCAAACTCTGCAGGCTGCTGGGTAGATAGATGCCATCCAAGCTCTGGTTGAACTCGTCGCCAAACGTCAAGCTCTGCAGGCTGCTGGGTAATTGGATGCCCTCCCAGCTCTGGTCGAAGTCGCCGCCAAAATTCAAACTCTGCAGACGGCTGGGTAGCTGGATGCCTTGCAAGCTCTGGTCGAATTCGTAGTCAAACGTTAAGCTCTGCAGGCTGCTGGGTAATTGGATGCCCTCCAAGCTCTGGCTGAACATGCGGCCAAATGTCAAACTTTGCAGGCTGCTGGGTAGCTGGACGCCCTTCAAGCTCTGGTTGAACTCATTGCCGAATGTCAAACTCTGCAGGCTGCTGGGTAGTTGGATGCCATCCAGGCTCTGGTTGCAGGAGCAGGCAAATGTCAAACTCTGCAGGCTTCTGGGTAGGTGGATACCCTCCAAGCTCTGGTTGAACTTGCCGCTAAACGTCAAACTCTGCAGGCTGCCGGGTAGCGCGATGACCTCCAAGCTCTGATTGAATTCGTAGCCAAACGTCAAACTACGCAGGCTGCTGGGTAGCTGGATGCCCTGCAAGCTCTGGTTGAAATGGAAGCCAAACGTGAGACTTTGCAGGCTGCTGGGTAGCTGGATGTCCTGCAAGCTCTGGTTGAAATGGTATCCAAACGTCAGATTTTGCAGGCTGCTGGGTAGTTGGATGCCATCCAACCTTTGGTTGAAGTCGCCGCCAAATACCAAACTCTGCAGGCTGCTGGGTAGGTGGATGCCATCAAACGTTTCATTGAACTTGCCACCACACTCCTCCAACTCAAAATCGGAGCTGCAAGTGTTCTCGTCGCAAAACGCCAAACTCTGCAGTCTGCTGGGTAGCCGGATGCCCTGCAAGCTCTTGTTGAACTTGAAGCCAAACTTCAAACTCTGCAGGCTGCTGGGTAGATAGATGCCATCCAAGCTCTGGTTGAACTCGTCGCCAAACGTCAAGCTCTGCAGGCTGCTGGGTAATTGGATGCCCTCCAAGCTCTGGTTGAATTCCTGGCCAAACTCCAAACTCTGCAGGCTGCTGGGTAGTTGTATGCCATCCAAGCTCTGGTTAAAACCGCCGCCAAACGTCAAACTCTGCAAGCTGCTGGGTAGCTGGATGCCCTGCAAGCTCTGGTTGAAATCGAAGCCAAACGTCAGACTTTGCAGGCTGCTGGGTAGTTGGATGCCATCGAGCCTCTGGTTGAAGTCGTGGCCAAACGTCAAACTCTTCAGACTGCTGGGTAGTTGGATGCTCTGATTGAGCTGTTGGCTGGAAAGCCATGTGAGTGACATCGTTTCGTTCAGAGTAGCTACATCAGGCAGAGTCTTCTCCTCGAGTAGGTGCTCCCAAAGCATCGCGACAAGACCCGCGCCAAGTCTCCGCACCACGTACCAGATCTCGTCGTGCTGGACTTGATGCAGCAGCAGCTGGCACTGATCGATGACGTAGCCACTGGATGTCAGAACAAGTAAACCTGCAGGTTGGCCAACTGCGGCTGCGATGCGTTCGGTTACTTCCCGTCCTGTTTCGGCAGAATCGACTTCCAGCTCAAAGCTGGAACCTGCCAGGCAACGAACGCTCACGGTCCGGATGGCCCTGTCCGGAACGGCCTCTGCAGGCTGCGGATGCATGTGATCGGCCATCGCATTGGGGAGCGCTTCCCTGAGGCGCTAAGATCAGAAGCCCCGTAGTTCGCTGTCACTGATTCCTGGACCCTTTCTGTGCAGTTTCCTTGTCTCTTGGTTATATACCCTTCTTTTGAAGATTTTAACTTCAGAACTCAAGAGTTTATCGATGTTTATGGCCTAATTTCCTTTGGCTCCTGAATTCCTCAATGTCATTGAAGGATCCAACTCGAGAATAGCAGCCGGTGAACCAAGAAGAGGAACTGCGCTGAAGGGTGCATACTTGGAGGGGCAGGGGACTTAGTAGGTCGTTTATGAGCAGGGTTTTTTGATTGGGGTAACTCCATTTAGGGTACTCTTAACTCTACTTATAACCTACTCACTAAGTCCCCTGCCCCTCCAAGTAGAGCCCAAACATTGACTCCGGACTCCGGAACAATCAATCCTAAACCTGATATCCCTGTCCCTAAGGGTTTAGGGTTTAGGGAACAAGAAACCGTCAAACCATGGTGACTTAGGGTCAGGATAATTAAGGGGTTGGGGCTTAAGCAAAGCTGGAATAGGATTCTTTCTTGGCGATGGTTTATAACGACCTTATCGATGGACTATAAGGGAACACCCTTAGCAGCTATTCCGAGCGTTCAAAACAACGCTGCGTTGAGTGCTAAACCCTAAACCCTAAACCCCTAAACCCTAAACCCTAAACCCCTAAACCCTAAGCTCTAAACCCTAAACCCTAAACCCCTAAACCCTAAACCCATAAACCCCTAAACCCTTAACCCTAAACCCCTAAACCCTAAACCCTAAACCCTAAACCCTAAAAACTAAACCCCGGCTCTGCCAGGGCGCGGTTGCGGCGTGGAGTTCATGAAGAGCTTTACGCAGCCTGGGCTGGAAGAGCTTTCAGGTTTTTGTTTCGGGTTTAGAGTTTAGGGTTTAGGGGTTTAGGGTTTTAGGGTTTAGAGCTTAGGGTTTAGGGGTTTAGGGGTTTAGGGGTTTAGGGTTTAGGGTTCAGAGTTTAGGGCCTGGGTTTAGGGTTTCATTTAAGGCTTAAGGCAAGTTTTGCTTCAGGTTTTGCAGTCACGGCAGACTCCTCCATCTTTCTCTTTTTTGGGCTTGGGGGGTCAGTGCAGAACAAGAAGACATGAAGGAACAACTCGAAAGCAGCTACTTGGAGGATCATGGGACTTTGTAATTAGAGTTATCTCCACTGAACTTAGAACCCTAGCAAAAATTACAATTTAAGCTGTTTCTTAGGGATGATAATCACTAAAAATTAAAAAATATTTCTAAGTACCCCTAAGTTATAAGCTCAGAAGGTAACCATAAGTTATAGTTACTTATAGCCCCAATTAGGGTACTTATAACTTATAACCCTACTTACTATGTCCCATGATGCTCCAAATAGGCCCCAAATAAACCCTAAAACCTATCAACTCAAAGTCTATCCCAGAGACTCCAATATCCCTTAATTAAGGAATATACCTTAAATTAAATATAGTCGGATCCCGAATATGATTTAAGGAAGATTCCTTAATTAAGGGATGTTGGAGTCTCTGGCATTATAGGGGCCGATATGACTTCAATAGCGTTTGGGGGGCCCATTTCTACCATAATTACCATAAGGAACCCCAAAAAAAGTATAGGTAAATTTCTAAGCCCCTAAAGCCCTAAACCCTGAACCCCTATAACCCAAAACCCCTTATAGATCCACTTAAAGGAACCCCTATGGATCCCTTTAATTTTAAAGGGCCCTCCAAACCCTAGGCCCACGATCCGAAACCCAAAACCTTGACCCCCGAAAAGGCCCAAACCCGAAGACAGACCCAGACCCCCGGGAGGATTTAGAAAGTAGAGTTTAGGGATTAGGGTTTAGAGTTTAGGGATTAGGGTTTAGAGTTTAGGGTTTAGGGTTTAGGGTTTAGAGTTTAGGGTTTAGGGTTTAGGGTTTAGGATTTAGAGTTTAGGGTTTAGGATTTAGAAAGTAGCTCCCCTAATTTGGGGCCCTATACTACTAAGGGTACTTTATAGGAACCCCCATTAAGGGACCTACTTTTTGGATCCTCCCGAGGGTCTGGGTACGGGTATGCGTCATTAGCAGTTTAGGGTTTGAGGATCATGCGACTTGTAGTGTTATACGTACCTTGATTGGGGTTATAAGTAACTATAACTGTACTTACCTTACTTATAACCCCAATGACTAAGTCCCATGATCCTTGAAGTAAACTTCCTAAACCCCCAAAACCTCTTCCTAAACCCTGTAGGCTTTAGGATTTAAGATGGTTTAAGGGTTTAGGGCCGCTTAGGGTTCCTGAACCATACCTAAACCCAAAACACATTAACTTTAACAACACAAAAACACCTGACTGAACACTAGGAAACCCGAAACCCTCAATCCTGAACTGTACCCAGAGATCCCAATACCCCTTAATTAAGGAACATACCTTAAATCATAATAGTAAGGCCCCTATAATTTAAGGTATATTCCTTAATTAAGGGGTATTGGGTTCCCTGTGTAGCCGGGCCAGGGGCTCTGGTGGAGGTAGTGCCGGCAGGCACGCTGCTTGCCACGCAGACCCCGCATGAGCCTGGGGTGCCGATGAACGTCGCGTTTCCGATTTCAGGCTAAGGTTATAAAACAAGTGAACCCCCGAACACTTGTTTCAGGAAGTTTAGTATTCAAGGGTTCTTAAAAAAGATATGCTTAAACTGCCAGATTTTGGGGTTTAGTCTTAGGCTATAAGCTATCACAAACTAGAACTTGAACGCTACATCCATGGCCTGGGACTCCAAAAAAGCGGGCCGCAACTAAACGTGCAAACTGAAACCACGCTGAAAGGATCATTGGACTTAGTAACTGGGGTCCTTAAGGGGTCCCTTTTAAGGCATCTATAGGGCTTCTTTAGCACTTGGGGTCATAAGTGAGGTAACTCCAGTAATAATTACGTATAACCCCACATAAGGTACTTGTATCGCTACTTACTAAGTCCCATGATCCTCCAACCAGTTTCCCTTGACTTGAGCCATGTGCCGTGACTCATGTTGAGGGTCCGTCTATAGTTTGAGGAATGTTCCCTGTTGGAGGCGTTGGTTGTGAACCCTAAACTCTTTAATTGCTAAAACTCTGAAGAGACACATCTGAAGACGCACAATCTACGGCTTTGGTTCCTAGTGGGAGTTAGGATTACGGGGACCCTTGGGGATATAGACCCTCTCAATAAGGCCCCTTTTAAGAGAGCCAGAAGTAGGGTTCAGAAGATATTACATTCCTAAGACCATCCTGTATGTGGTACCGTATTTGGCTTTGCCACTATTGTGAGCCTTAGGGCAGACCCGTCAGCACGCTGTATAAAGCAAAAACATCGGTAGTTGTCAAAATTATGAACCCTGTTGGGGTACCCTAAATAATAGGTCCCATATTGTAATAGGGACCCAAAAAGTGACCATAATTTTGACAACCACCCACATGATTCTGGACGATATTGTGCTGCTAGGAGTCTCTTCTACATTTTACTCTAGGAGCTGTGAAGCTTATACTGGTCCATCTTGCTGGCTTCTAGCATAAGCCCTGCACTCTGGACTATGAAACGGAAGAATAATTCTTCGAACCCCACGCTTTCCATCCGAAAACCCTCAACCCTAAACCATGAACAGCCCCAGAGGGACCCCTGTAGTCGTGCCCCACGTGGACCGTCACCCTATATTTATCCCCCATGCTCAAACCTGATCCGAGACGACAGTTCCAAAATCAAAAGGGTGGAGTTTTATGTCGGTCCTTGGTTCTTGGTTGGTCCTGTTTGTTTGCCCCCACGTCCTGTTATTTACACTGCAAAGCCCTCAATAGCAATGCCTTTGTGATACCAGTACTTGGAGGATAGTGGAACTTATTAAGTAGGGTTATAATGGGGTTATAAGTAAGTTTAACTGTACTTACCTTTCTTATAACCTCAATCACGAAGTCCCATGATCCTTTAAGTAGACCCTAAACCCTAAACCCTTATAGTACCCCTATAGATCCCTTTAACGAGCCCTTTAAGGAACCCTATTTATATACCTAGTCCCATGATCCTTTAAGTACGGAAATGCGGGACTTGGGATCTCTTCCTCGGTCCCTGAACCCCAGAGCCCGAGATCCAAAGGTTAGAAGTCTCGGCCCCTACTTGGGAGGGCAGGGGACTTAGTAAGTAGGTTATAAGTAGAGTTATAAGTACCCTAAATGGAGTTACCCCAATTATAACCCTACTTATAACCTACTTGCTAAGTCCCCGTTGGAAGTATGGGCCCCTAATATAGAATGGACCCTTAGGCCTTTTTGAGGGGGTGCTAGGGACCCTTAAGAGTCCATATGGAGTATATAGTATGTATGTAAGGATCCCAAGGTTAAGGGCCCATAGTAAGGGTTCATGGTTTCAACCGTTGACGAAAGCCCGAACCGGAAACTGCCCTCAAAACGGTACCCTAATTTTGACAACCACCCAGATCAGTCCCAGGGACATGCACCCCCCAACCCCTAAACCCCTAAAACCCTATAGATCACTGGAGCCCTTAAAGGACCCTAGAGATCCCTTAAAAGGAACCCTTTAAAGGAGCCCTTAGATCAGTCCCAGGGACATGCACACCCGATCCGATGCCAACTCGGAGAAGCAGATGCAACACTCGGCGCTGGGCCCTGCTTGGAGGATCATGGGACTTCGTAGGGTCTCTAGGGGGCTCCTTAAAGGGTTCTAGAAGAGATCTATTGGGGTTTAGGGTTTAAGGATCATGGGACTTCGTAAGTAGGGTGTTGAGGGTCCCTCTAAGGGATCTATAGGGGTACTATAACTGAGGGTTTAGGGTTTAGGGCCCTGCTTGGAGGATCATGGGACTTAGAATTGTCCTTAAGGGGTGATTAAAGGATTCTATAAGAGATCTATAGGGGTTTAGGGTTTAAGGATGGTTTAGGGTTTAAGGGTCATGGGACTTCGTAGGGTGTTGAGGGTCCCTCTAAGGGATCTATGGGGGTACTATAGCTGAGGGTTTGGGGTTTAGGGCCCTGCTTGGAAGATCATGGGACTTCGTAGGGTCCTTAAAGGGTTCCTTCAAGCGTTCTATAAGAGATCTATAGGGGTTTAGGGTTTAAGGATCATGGGACTTAGTAAGTAGGGTTATAAGTACCTGAATTGGGGTTACAAGTATATATAGCTGGAGTTACCTTACTTATAACCCCAGTTACTGCTAAGTCCCATGATCCTTTAAGTGGTCGAACAGAAAGGCTTCTGGATGAGGGCTTCAAGTTTAGGGTTTACAGTAGAAGCCAGAAATTTGGAACATCACTAGCCTCATAGTCGAGGGAATCCCAGCACAAATCATCCAACTTTCTGGGGTTCACTTTAAGTTTCGGGCTTTAAGGTTCAGGCTTGGGGCTCGGGAATTGGATTTCGGGTGCTAATGTTTGTCGGCAATGTGGGATCTTAGTCTAAATTCGATGGGCTCTACCCTCGACGAAGTACTCCGACGCGATGCCTCTTACAATTTTCTGGGTGGAAGTCAAGTTGCATCTGACTTAACTTCCATGCCGATGCTCAAGATATACAATGACGGCAAGAACCTGTTTGTCGGCTAAGCATACGAGGCTAAGACGAAAGCACGTGACAATGGAATGGAATACCCAGAGAACCCAATACCCCTTAATTAAGGAATATACCTTAAACCATAATAATAAGGCCCCTATATTTGTCGGTATATTCCTTCATTGAGGGCGCGAGGAAACCCTCCTAAAAATCCCCAAACCCTTTGGCCAGGCACACCCTAAATGGGAGTTTCCGAAAACAGGGGACCCTAATATAGTACCCTAAATAGTAGGATCCCTATTATAAGGGCCCCATAATAAGGTACCCCTAATTTTCGGAAACTCCCAAATCCCAAATCCCTAAATGATGGGAGGCCAAAAGGGGGTTTTGAGATTCTTGGGGTAGGGATTCCATAATATGAACTCTATTATGGGAACCCTAATCCCTACTAATAGGCTAAAACCCCCTTTTGGCCTCCTATGACTAAACCCCTAAACCCCTAAACCCTAAACCCTAGACCTTAAACCCCAGGGCCATGCACGCCCTGGGTCCGAAACCCCAAACTCGAGCCCCCGCTTGCCTGAGCCTTGGAGAAAGCTCGCCGAGCTCTGAGAACTTCCAGGGGCTGCCGCAGCCTCTCAGCGAGGTTCAGGGCTTGTAGGGTTTAGGAGGTTTGGGTTCTGGGGTTTAGGGTTTAGGGTTTAGGGTTTAGGGTTAGGGTTTAGGTGTTTAGGGTTTAAGGGTTTAAGGGTTTAGGGTTTTGCGGCTGTTGCTGTAGTAGTTATAGTAGTTCTAGCAGCAGCAGTAGTAGTCGAGTAGTAGTCGTTTTGGGAGGATCATGGGACGTAGTAGGCACTGAGGGCTATACGTGAGTATAGGTGTAGCTACCTTATTGCTAACCCTAGTTACTGATTACGAAAAAGCATGACCTCTGAAACCTGAAACCCTTCTAAAACCCTTTAAGGAAGCAGTGCTTTAAGGAATCCTCCTAAACCCTAAACCCTAAACCCTAAACCCTACACCCTAAACCCCTAAGCCCCTAAAAGCGCCCGAACCCCAATCTCCAAGCCCGAACCTTCTGAGGAACCCTGGAAGTAACCCTAACCCCTATAGATCCCTTATAGGAGCCCTTAAAGGAACCCTGAAAGGATCCCTTTAAAGGGACCCGAGGAGTCTCTGAAACACTATACTGAACTTAGAACCCTAGCAAAAACTATTTAATTTTAGCTGTTTCTTAGGGATTATAATAACCAAACATGAAAAATTATTTCTAAGTACCCCGAAGATCCAAGTAGACCCTAAACCCTAAACCCCATAGATCCCTCTAAGGAACCCTATCGATCCCTTGAAAGGGATCCTAGGAGTCTCTAAAAAAGTTGTCCTGAGAGGACGAAGGAGGCCAGGCCTGAGGCGGCTCGTCAGAGGGTCTCGGGCAGCTGGCCATCTCCACCTCTGGGGCAGCTGGGGTTAGGGGTTTAGGGTTAAGGTTTGGGGTTTAGAGTTAAGGTGTGGGGTTTAGGGTTAAGGTTTGGGGTTTAGAGTTAAGGTGTGGGGTTTACGATATTAGGGTCCCCTATTCTCGGAAACTCCCACCTGAGGCAGCTGGGGTTTAAGGTTTGGAGTTTAGGGTTAGGGTTTGGGGGTTTAGGGTTCAAGGTTTAGGGTTTAGGGTTTTGGAATTTAGGGTTTATAGGGTTTGGGGCTTAGGGGCTGGCCATTTCCGACATGAAATCCACTTAGCACGCCTCGCTCTCCTGCGAAACGAGGGCATATGCAAGCTCCTGGTAATGAGTGGCATAGCCATGGTTGCCGAACTCCTTCGTGAGAATGCCCCCGGTCAGCAGAACGTAGTTGTTCCTCGTCAGCTTGAAAGTGCCGTCGAAACAAAGCCGGATGCATTCGGTGCTCGACAGAAGGCGGAATACATCACGGACCGCTCCCACGTCGGCAAAACAGAAAACGAAGTTTTTGTCTTGGAAACGCTGGTGCAGGAGCGCCCAGGTATGCCTGAAAAAGTGGAATACGGTTCGACTGGGTGCTATAAGATTTTATGGGAGGTTTACACTGCAGGGAGGGTTTAGGGTTTAGGGTTTAGGGTTGGGAGGTTACTGCAGGGACCTAATAATTGCAACAGGGCTCCTTTCAGGTTTGTCGAGTTGCCCGCCTGTGATGATAAGCGTACTTGGAAGGGCCGGGGACTTGGTAAGTAGATTATAAGTAGGGTTAGAATTGGGGTAACTCCATTTAGGGTACTTATAACTCTACTTATAACCTACTTACTAAGTCCCCTGCCCCTCCAAGTATTGGCTTCCTTCCGAGCAGCGGTGCCGCGCAGGCCGCTTGAACGTCACAGGCTGAATTATCTCACATCATACCATATCAAATCAAACCACATCTCATCATACCATAATATAGTATGTCATGTCATATTCTCGTACAGTAGAGTATAGCATAGTATAGTCCTTCATCAGGCTGCTATAGCACGCCCTGAATCCCGATATGAGCCCTCATACCCCAAACCGAAAAACCCTCGTGTGAAGGCCTTCTCGGGCTTCTTAAAAGAACCCTTTGCCGCTGAACCAACTATTTGCCCCTGCCTCGGCCGCACACGTCGGTACCTCATAGGGATCCTTAGGGGTGTAGGGGGGAGGGGTGTAGGGGACTATATTTCCTTAAATATGCCTTTTTAGTCCTTATTATGGGCCTTAAGGCCCCCTACCCCCCCTCCCCCTACACCCCTAAGGATCCCTATGAAAGAGGCTTGGAATTTGGGGTCCTTGCGGGTTGACGCCAGAAGTCTTCAATAGCCCTGACCTAGACCGAGAGGGCTGATAGCACCGAACCCGAGCTTGCTTGTGTTATAGCTAGCGATCCCGCCTATCAATCATGACCCAGACCCCCTTTGGAGGATCCAAAAAGTAGATCCCTTAATGGGGGTTCCTATAAAGTACCCTTAGTAGTAGAGGGCCCCAAATTAGGGGATCTACTTTCTACATCCTAAACCCTAAACCCTGAACTCTAAACTCTAAACCCTAAACCCTAAACCCTAAACTCTAAACCCTAAACCCTAAACTCTACTTTCTAAATCCTCCTGGGGGTCTGGGATGAATGGTGTCCTGTCTGACATCACGGAGATCAGTTAGGGTGTAAAGCCTCTGCCCTCGCGGTGTTTAGTAAGCAGCATGGTTTAGGGTTTAGGGTTTAGGGTTTAGGGTTTAGGGGTTTAGGGTTTAGGGGTTTAGGGTTTAGGGTTAAGGGTTTAGGGGTTTAGGGTTTAGGGGTTTAGGGTTTAGGGTTTAGGGGTTTAGGGTTTAGGGTTTAGGGTTTGCTGGCCAGCAGCAGCAGCAGTAGAAGCAGCGGCAAGGGTTTAGAGAACAAGCAATACTGGACTGGTATTGCGGATTTTGAATAATCATCGCAATGGTCAGCAGCCCTAGCTTTTCACTGCTACTGTTAATCAGTATAGACCCACTGTGACGATAGTAGCGGCTGGGAGTAGCCTCACTAACTGCTGGTAAGGGCAAGAACGCCAGTGAATTCAGAACGGCTTAGGACATGAACACGGTGCGGCAGATGATTACAAGAATACTAAGTTAAGCGAAAAAACTCTTGACCCGGCTCTAGGGCCTTAATATTTGCACTAGGGTCTGCCTGGACCCTACAAACTCTTCCTTTTCAGGGCTCCTGAATATAATTTCCTTGTATAGGTCCTTAAAAGGCGAGGTCCTTTAGGGTCCAGGTTGCAACGTAGTTCAAATACCGAACCTTAACCAAATGATGCCTGCTTTCAGTTGGAAGCTTGAACAAAAAGCCCTGCGCACGCCGGCCTGGGCAGAGGCCGGCGCACGGCTGGGGATCGCCCTGCCAGCTCGTGATGCTGCGGGGAAGAACCGAGGTTAGGGTTCTATCGCTGCGGGACTGAATCATCTCATACCATATAAGCCTCTAAACCTTAAAACCCTTAACCCTAAACCCCGAACCACCAAGCCTAAACCCTGAACCCTAAACTCTCACCAAACCCCAAAACTCCTAAACCCTAAGCCTTAAGCGCTTGCTCCGGGAATCCGAAGCTGGGAAGCTGCCGGTTACGGATTCCTGTCCAGGTGCAGGGTTCAGTGCTAAAGTTGAGGATGATGTAAGAACCTGATTAAGCAACCCTGGGCCTATAACCCCAACATATTAGGATTCATATAAGGAACCCTAATAGCGACCCAAGGTATTTTAATCAGGTTCCTAGATTATTATAGTACCCTGAGATCCCTTATAGCAACCCTTATAGTACCCTTTAAAGGCACCCTGATAACGACCCAAGGTTCCTTCACCAGGTTCCTACATTAAGCAAGAAGATACGCCTGGGCATCCAGGGCCTCTCAGCCCGCGAAAGGCACCCCTCCTACCCGGAGATCCCACAAAACCCCAAAATTTAGGAATACACCTTCTTAAAGCATAATATGAAGGCCCAAGAGATCCCAATACCCCCTAATTAAGGAATAGACCTTAAATCATAAGATTAAGGCCCCTCCAATTTAAGGTATATTCCTTAATTGATTAAGGGGTATTGGGTTCTCTGGGTAGCCTGAAGCAGGACCCAGGGTTGATATAAGTTCACGGCACTCGGGTTTAGGGCTTAGGGTGTGTAACAGTATGCGTGCGGTGGGTGCCCCGTGCGCTTCTCCTGAAATGGGGGCGCACCCACTTATCGCGCGCTTGCGTCAGCATGTAGGCCCGCCCCAACCACCCCAACTATTCTCAATGAGGGTTTAGGGTTCACCCCCCAAACCCCCCTCAAGGGGGGCTTTCTTGCTCTCTGCTTCCTTTCGCAGTTCGATACATAAACGAGCACATTTCACAACATCGGTGTCGGGTTGTAGGTCGCGGCCTGTGCCGGCCGCTCGACGAAAATCAAGCACTTCCAACAAACGACCCAGCCCTCGTGGAGAAGACCCATCCAGGGCAGGGCTGGAGGAACCAGGCAGAGGCATGGGCAGGGCGGGGCAGCAGGGCGGGGCAGCAGGGCGTGCAGGGCAGGGTGGGCGGAGCGGGCAGGGGTTTGTGATGGCAAGGAAGTCATTTGTGGGTCGGCTTCACTACAGTCCTCGTTTCCCGGGAACCTTTACCCTCCCTCACCGTTCTGGCGGGACGCTCGGCCGGGGGCCTCGGTCGAAGCCTCGAGCGCCCATGCAAATGGTCAGCGGCGCTCTGGGAAGTGTGGGTTTAGGGTTTAGGGGTTTACTTGGAAGAGCAAGGGACTTAGTAAGTAGGTTACAAGTAGAGTTATAAGTACCCTAAATGGAGTTACCCCAATTATAACCCTACTTATAACCTACTTACTAAGTCCCCTGCCCTTCCAAGTAGGGCTTAGGGTACCTTATGTCCGGGTCATGCTAGCAGGGCTCCGGGTATCTCATACATCCGAGATCAATATACTTTGGCCTTGGAGTGATCGCTGTTTAGGTACTTTAAGCCAATGTACATACGATTTGGTTACATGCACCCTTGGGCTGAACCCTAAACCATACACCCTTAAAGCACCCTTATGACACCCTTGAAGAAAGCTTTATAGAACCTTTACTGCAACTCTTAAAGCACCCTAAACCCTAAACCTCCGGTTGGTGATATAAAACCCTGCATTACCCATCATAGGGAATATTTCATAACTCCCATAGTTTAGGGTCCTTAAGGTACTGCAGGGTTTGTATCATCAACAGTATGAAACCCTATACCCCATACCCTAAACCCTATACCCTAAACCCTAAACCTATGAAACCCTTAAAGAAACCTTCGCAGCCTGAGGTCTCCGGGCGTGCCCGGCAGGGAAAACTCGGGCGGCACTGCATCAACCAGAAGCTCCTCACCAAGGGTAAAAGGAAGGACCCTTAATAAGGACCCCTATGGTATTTAAGGGATCAAAAAGGGTTCTATAAAGGGTTTAGGGTTTAGGATTCCCTTAATAAGGACCCCTATGGGGTATATTCCATCAATATAGCTATTACATACCCATTATGTAGCCCATTATAGGGTAGGGGTCCCCATTAAGGGTCCCTCCTTTTCTCCTTTGATCCTCCAAACTTGGAGGGCGCTTTGGGGCTCTGGGGTTTTAAGGTTTCGAGGGTTTAGGGTTTCAGGGTTTAGGATTTAGGGGTTTAGGGTTCAGGGTCTAGAATTGAGGGTTCAGAATTTAGAACTTAGAGCTTAGGCTTCAAGGCTTTCGGGCTTTGGGGTTAGGACTTTCGGGATTTAGGGTTTCGGACTCAGGTCTAAAGGTCTCAGGGTTCAGAGTTTAGGGTTTAAGGTTTGGGGGACTTAAGCAAGGTCATAGCGTGTTTAAAGGGTTCCAAAGGGGTTTCTACAAAGCATTTAAGAGTTTTTTGGTTTTGGGATTTAGTAAGTGAGGCAACAGGGTGCGTCAAGAGTTCCATAAGAATTTCTACACAGGCTCTACAAGGGTTCTGCAGGTTCTAGGGTTCGGGTGACTTAGCAGGTAGAGTTATACTGACATTGATTGGTGTGATAAGTACTTTTACTTACAATTATAGTTGCTTTGTTCATTATGCATGACGCCGGTTGCTGAGTCTCGTGGTCCTCTAAGTGTTCAGATAGTGGGTTCAGGGTCTCGATAAACTCTGCATGAGGTTTTACAACACTAACCTACAAAGAAACATATGCTACGGTAGTCTAAGGTAAACCCCTCAACCCAAAACCCCTAAACCCTAAACCCCAAACCCCTAAACCCCCAACACTGAAACACTCAAGAAGCCTGATGGGAGGCCAAAAGGCGGGCTTAAGATTCTTGGGGCAGGGATTCCTTAATATGAACCCTATTATGGGAACCCTAATCCCTACTAAACCCCCATAGGCTAAAACCCCTTTTGGCCTCCTATGAAAGCCGAATGATCGCTTGTTTCGCAGCCCGATCCTCCGCAGGCTCCTCTTCGCCGGTAAGATCCATCAGCTGGGCAACCCTTGGCATGCGGCGAGGTTCGGATTTTGGGGTCTAGGGGGTTTGGGGGTTTAGGGAGTTTCGAATTTTTCGGTTTAGGGGTTTGGGGAGTTTAGGGTGATTCGGGCTTTAGGTCTCTGTTTTTGCTTTGGGTTCAGGATTTCAGGTTTTGTGGACAGAGCGACGACGACTGTCCTTGATCGACGAGGATTTAGCATTTAGGGTTTAGAAGCTTGAGGTTGGGGTTTAGGGTTTAGGGTTTAGGGTTTAGGGTTTAGGGTTTGGGAGCGAGAATGACCAAAGACGGCATGAGGCCAGGTAGGGCAATCCCAAATCGCAGAACCTTATTTCAGGCCTCGTTAACTTACCTCCCAAAAACCTTCTGGATTAAAAAGTTCAAGCTTTCAGAATAAGACTAACGCATAAAGGCACCAAGAATTGAAAAAAAGTTGGGTTTTGGACCTACACGTTTATCCCAACAACCCTAAACCCTAAACCCCTAAACCCCTAAACCCCTAAACCCTAGACCCTAAACCTGCACCTCATCCCAACTTCGGAGGCACTTGCAGGTCCGAGTTTGGGGAGGATTTCGAGACCCCGGGCTGAAACCGTACTTAAAGGATCATGGGACTTAGTAAATAGGTTATAATTGGGGTTATAAGTCCCCTAAGTGGGGTTATCCTAATTATAACCTACTTATAACCTTACTTACTAAGTCCCATGAGCCTTGAAGTAGGGTTTGACCTGGAGGTTTACAGATTTGGCTTGAGGCGTAGTGCTGCTTTAGGGTTTAGAGCTTAGGGTTTAGGGCTTTGGGCTTAGGGTTTAGGGTTTACGGTTTAGGGCTTAGGGTTTAGGGTTTAGAGTTTAGGGCTTAGGGTTCAGGGATGGTTCGAGCTGATGGCCCCTCTCTGCTAGGGTTCCGACGATGGAGGGATTTGGGGCTCAGGGGCTTCAGAAGTGGGACTGTGGGAGTTTCCGAAGATTAGGGGTGCCTTATTCTGGGGTTCTTATAATAAGGGTCCTACTATTAGGGTGCTATATTAGGGTCCCCCAGGTTCAAGGGTGCCCGAAGAGGCCATCATGCAGGTGAACTCTGACCAGGGCTCGGACACCGCAATGCAGAAATTTTCGGGGTGCTTTCAGACAACGACAGGGGTAGTAATATAGGGGCCGAAATAATTACCGATACTATTGTGGGGGTTCCTTACTATAGATATAGTAACATGGGCCCCAAAACCTTAGTCTAATGATTAAGGCCCTTACCCTAAATATCCCGTTAATAGCCTGTAAAGTGGTCCTTATAAGCCCCTTCAAAAGGGAGCCCTTTAAAGGAAGCCTATTCTAATATTAAGGCCGCTACATTATGAGTCTGGACCCCTTACCACTGAAGCTTATCAACCCTTGGCACTGTAGCATCGAACAAGTGTAAAGGTCTAGGGTTTAGGGTTTCGGCCCTAGGGTTTAGGGGTTTAGGTTTTTAAAGTTTAGGGTTTAGGGTTTAGTGGTTTAGGGGTTAGGGTTTAGGGGTTTAGGGGTTTCGGGGTTTAGGGGTTTAGGGTTTAGGGTTTAAGGGTTTAGGGTTTATGAGGGGTTGAGGGTTTAGGCAAGTTAGGCCAAAACCCTAAGCCAAAGTGTCGGCATCGTAAGAGACATGGGATGACCCCACACCTTTTAGACTCGCCAGATGCATCAGTCTTGGAACACGCGACATGCACAGTTCAGAAGAGCTGCGTTCTTTCCATGCACAAACCGTAAGGTCTATGGCTCTTGACCTCTCATCCTGGACTCACATAACCCTAAACCCTAAACCCTAAACCCTAAACCCCTAAACTCTAAACCCTAAACCCTTAAGTATTGCAAGCCGTAAACCTTCCTCTCGCCCTGGAAAGCAGACGGCCAAGAGGACGAGAGCTTTATGATGTTCCCCCACCCTATGACAACCCCCCATGTGGGTTTAGGGTTTAAAGTTTTGGGTGGGGGGCCAGAATCTGATGCCTTCATAGAGTCTTACGTCCGTCCTTACCGACACAACCCAAGCCGAATCTACCTCAAACCAGACTGACGATCCCTCCCTAGTGAGAGATACGAATACAGGCTTTAGGGTTTAGGGTGCAGGGTCTAGGATGCAGGGTTTTTTGCGTCGATTTGAATAATCAGGACATGGTAAGCCTTGTATGTATTGAGCGTAGATTGTATGAACCACAGCTCGCAAGGGCAGATCAGTCCGCAATCACCTACACGCTTCTCCCTCACTCGTCGTCCTTCTTGGATTGGCTCTTTGCCGCTTCGCGCAAGACCTGCAGGGTGTGGGGATTAGACTGGGTTCTTGTTAAGGGACCCAATTTAAATTACCATAATAGGGGTCTACAGTAAATAATATGGTTTCTTAATTATTAAATTAATCATGGTAACATAAATTATTAAACCCCTTAACAAGAACCCAGTAGAGTGAGGGGTTCAGTGCTGAAGTTGGAAACAGTAGTGGCGATTTTTCAGGTTTCTATACCAAACCCTACGACCTGGGTTTCGGGTTTAGGGCCCACCAAGAGCCCTTAAACCGCAGGGGTCATGAATCCGGAACCCTCGGTCATGCGTTACATGGGAGTTTCCTAAAAGTAGGGGCACCTTTGGCGTTCCTTTAAAGGGCTACTATAATTACTATACGGGTACTATAAGGGTTCCTTTGCAGGGCTCTATAAGGGTTTATAGAGTTTCCGAAAACTAGGGGTACCTTGTTTTGGGGTCCTTATAATAAGGATCCTACTATTTAGGGTACGATATTAAGGTCCCCTATTTTGGGAAACTCCCACATTGTACCATACGCCTTGAATGGCCAAAAAGCTCAGCACATGCCTGTAGACCTGACCTCTAATACAGCTTAAACTAGATAGTAGATCCAGGAACCCTGAACCCCCTCTATGAAACCCTAAAAGGATTGAAAAAACGCAACAAGCGGTATATAACACCCACCGACCTCGACAACGTGGCTGTTGAGTGTGCCCTCTGCGTGATCTTGCGCCGTCTGGCCGTTCTCATCAGTGGTGTGGACCTCGGCAGACCGGTTTGGGCCCTCTCAACATTCAAAGGGGAAAAGGAGGGACCCTTAATGGTGACCCCTACCCTATAGAGGGCTATATAATGGGTATTTAATAGCTCTATTAAGGGTATATACCTAGGGGTCCTTATTAAGGGTCCCTCCTTTTACCCTTGGAAACATTGTAGTCCTGAATAGTCCGGCTCTATGTTGGGGTCCCGCGGGTTCGGTCTTTCTCAGAGATTCATGAAGCGGTTGTAAAAATTTACGGTTCAGGGTTCAGGGTTTAGGGGTTTTGGGGTTCAAGGTTTAGGGATAGGGCTAGGGTTTAAGGCTTGCCGCCTTGCCGCGGAATAGCGCGTGGGCGGCTGTATCCTACGACACGGTCGTGTCGAGTGCATCGTTCTGTGGCGATGAGCTGTCACAGCCCGTCTATAGAAGGCTTCTCCTGTTTTCTCTCCCCGCACCCAAACTCGTCCCCTTTAGGGTGCCAGGCCTAAACTCATGCATCAACACCTTGGATTTAGGGGTTAGGCAATGGCTTTATTGAGGGACCACTTAAACGATCATGGGACCTAGTAATTTGGGGTTCTAAGTACGGTAACTACAGTTGGAATTACTTATGATACCAATTAAGGTACAACTTATAACCCTGCTTATTTAGTCCCATGAACCTCCAAGCAGTACTGGTCCTGGGGAGATCGTGTTCCAGTACCGGGTACGACGTAGGGCTACGGATCGGGCTGGGCCTTTCGCGAGCGGTTGCGAGGGGCCAAAAAAAAAAGGGCCGCCCACACAGAGAAGGTGGGTGGCCTATGCCTTGAGTTTGTTTTGAGCTCCTTTTTGATGCCTGCTTGCCGTCCCAAACGGTTTAGGGTTCAGGGTTGATCAATCTTCTCTAGGGGTGTTCGTGGAGTCTGTTTTATGCAAATTTGTGTGGTTTCAGGGTTGGCAACAGAGCCCCTTTGCCCTTGGCTCAGGACTGAACCTCACATCGCCTCCATAGTTTAGGAACCCTTATTTGTCTCTGAGTCTCTGACTTGCTTCGCAACAATGCTCCACATACCCAAGGCGGAATAAGTAACGATGAAGCTACTTGAAGGCTCATGGGACTTAGTAAGTAATGAAGGTTATAAGTAGGTTATAATTAGGATAACCCCACTTAGGGGACTTATAACCTCAATTATAACCTATTTACTAAGTCCCATGATCCTTTAAGTAGACCCTGAACCCTAAACCCTCATAGTATCCCTATAGATCCCTTTAAGGAGCCCTTGAAGGAACCCTATTTATATACTTAGTCCCATGATCAGGTTTTCCAGGCTTAGGTCTTGGGGTCTAGAGCTGAAGGTTTCGGGCTTCGGGGTTTAAAGCTCAGAGTGCGGAGCGCGCCTTTGAGGGGGCCCTGCTTAAAGGATCATGGGACCTAGTAGTTGGGGTAATAAATTGTAAGTAAGACAGCTACAGTTATAAGTACTTGTAACCCCAAATAAGGCACTTATAACCCTACTTACTAAGTCCCATGATCCTCCAAGTATCCGTATAGAAATCCTTATAGAAACCCCTACAAGATCCCCCTTTCAAGGAACCCCCTTAAGGACCCTACTTACTAAGTCCCATGATCCTCTAAGTAGACCCTAAACCCAAAACCCTTATAGTATCCATATAGATCCCGTAAAAGGGACCCCTTAAAGCCCTACTTACTAAGTCCCATGATCCTCTAAGTGCCAACTCAACAGCAGGAATCCTGTGCCTTGGTAGCCGAAGACCTGCGAGAATCAATGACATTAAGCTCGGTTGGCCCTTCTTAAAAAGGATCATGGGACTTAGTAAGTAGGGTCCTTAAGGTTCTATAGAAGATCTCTATGGGATTAGGGTTTAAGGATCATGGGACCGCGGAAACTGGGGTTGTAAGTAAGGTAACTACACTGAGACTTACTTCTAACCCCAGCTAAGGTACTTACAACCCTACTTATTCAGTCCCATGATCCTCAAATTTGAAGCCTCTGCAAAATAGTCTTAGTCCAGTCGAGATACCCCTGAAATTAAAAACTGAAAATCGACTGCTTTTTTCCGAGACCCTCCTGATTACTTGGAGGTTCATGGGTAATTATGAGTGGAGTTACAAGTCCCTTAATACGGGTTATACCTGCTGTTGCCCTCCTTCTCGCCCCACGTATGACTACCCATGAACCTCCAAGTAGGGTGAGGACGAAGGGAATTGGACTTATCGAGTTGTTAGCGACGGAGTGGGTCGAGGACAGGGGTTTTAGGGTTTAGGGTTTAAGGTTTAGGGTTTAGGGGGAGGAAGGGATGTTGGTGAAATCTTGGGCTGAATAGGAGTTGGGGGTTCGTGTTCGTGTAGTTAAAGAAGGACAGCGATGGCGAGGACTACTACGACGTCGACTATTAGCATTGCAAAGTAGGAGCATTGGCGCCGTGTGCCAAGAGGGTCTTCACGCAGAGCATTTGCCTCGAATACCGCAGATCTCGCTGGATTCGATGCTTAGAAACAAGATGCCTTCTTTAAGAAAGGCTTTGGGTTTAGGGTTTAGGAGCCTGTACAAACCCAAAAGAAGCCAGTGTCCTGTAAGTTGCAGAGTATATTCACGCTAAACCCAAAACCCCTAAATCCTAAACCGTGAGTATAGGTTTGGGGTTCAGGGCTCTGGGGTTTAAGGTTTACGATTTGTTGTTTTAGGGTCTAGGGTTGGGGCTTCCGTTTCGGGGGCTGCCTACTGAAAATGCCCCGAGGAAGAATGGTTTTGGGGTTTTGGGTTGAGGGTCATTATACTATAGAGGCCTCAAAATAGTATAGGTAATTAGGAAGGCCCCTATATTAATTCGAGTCTGAGGGTCCTGGATCTGCACTACGGTGCCCATGAGCCCTTAACTCGGACTTGGGTCTCGAGCCTCAACGCTAAACCGCTAAACCCTAAACCCCGAAACCCTCGACACTAAACCCTAAACCCCCAAACCCCCAAACCCCGAACCCTTAACTCTAAACCCCTAAACCCCCAAACCCCATAAACCCCTAAACCCCTAAACCCCTAAACCCTAAACCCCTAAACCCCCAAACCCCATAAACCCCTCAACCGGTAACCCGAACTGGGACTCGGACCTCAACCAAGTACCTTTGAAGCCTGAACCTGCTTGGAGGGGCAGGGGACTTAGTAAGTAGGTTATAAGTAGAATTATAAGTACCTTAAATGGAGTTCCCCCAATTATAACCCTACTTATAACCTACTTACTAAGAAGTAGACCCTAAACCCTAACCCCATAGATCCCCTTAAGGAACCCTATAGATCCCTTTAAGCAGCCCTTTAAGAACCCTTACTAAGTCCCCTGCCCCTCCAACTGAACCACCCGAATGGCCTGATAAGAGCGCCAAAGGCACCCAAGCAGAAACTCTTCAGGGTGTAGGGCTTAGGGGGTTAGGGTGTAGGGTTTAGGGGTTTAGGGTTTAGGGGGTTAGGGGTTTAGGGGTTTAGGGTTTAGGGGTTTAGGGTTTAGGGTTTAGGCGGGAAAGTATCCCCTATACAGGGTGGGTGTGAATACTAAACCCTAAACCCAACCATAATACCGTAACCTGCGGTTCGGGCTAGGGCGAGCGGCTGGTTCATGGCGGCCCAGATCAGCGCCGTCTCGCCACGGCTGGTCTTCGACTCCTCAGGTGGAACGCGGTGCGTTTCTTTCTGGGTTCCGTACAGGAGCTTAGGGTTTTGGGTTTTGGGACTTAGGGTTTAGGGCTTA
The DNA here is from genome assembly GCA_905221615.1 of Symbiodinium sp. CCMP2592. Taxonomy (NCBI): domain Eukaryota; class Dinophyceae; order Suessiales; family Symbiodiniaceae; genus Symbiodinium; species Symbiodinium sp. CCMP2592. Next base: position 818,477 of record CAJNDT010000535.1, read on the forward strand.
GGGTTGAGTGGGGTTAGCGGCTTAAGTGGGCTCATGTATTCCTGACAGGTGCTTGCAGTGTGTTTACAAGTTTCGTAAGGCGTTGAGCATTGAGTGGCCTACTTGAAGGCTCATGGGACTTAGTAAGTAAGGTTATAAGTAGGTTATAATTAGGATAACCCCACTTAGAGGACTTATAACCCCAATTATATCCTATTTACTAAGTCCCATGATCCTTTAAGTACGCTTTAATCGGTTAGTCATCAGGCTCCTTGGCTTGCTCATGGCTTCAAGGGGAGCGAGGTGCCGATATTTCCGGAGAGCCCAACGGTCGATGATATAAATCCTGCGCATTACCCATAAGAAGGAATATCCCACAATTCCCACAGTTTAGGGTCTTTAAGGTAATGCAGGATTTATATCATGAACCCTAAACCCTAAAAACCCTATAGATCCCTTAAAGGAACCCTTATAGATCCCTTTAAAGGGACCCGAGGGATTTATATCATCAACCGAAGCACCCCTAAACCCTCCACCCTCAACCCTATTCGGGTTTTAGGCCGTTGGGATCCTCCTTGGGGCCCTTACTTAAAGGATCATGGGACTTAGTAATTGGGGTCCTTAAGGGATCCCTTTAAGGGATCTATAGGGGTTCTATAAGGGTTTAGGAGGCTTCATAAAGGATCCTTTAAGTAGAGTGTCAGGTACGACTGGAAAGTTCAGGGATGGACAGTCTAGGGGCTTCTGGTTTTCAAAGGGCTTGATAAGATTCATGATGGTCTTGTAGCGCTTTAGAAGCCTTGCATGTCGGTTCTACTTCTTAGATTTACTCTTTTCTGGCCAGTGGCTTCAGATGGTTGCATGGGAGCAGAACACCCAGACATCAAAGATGAGACTGCGTGTTAGATCGCTCAACCCTAAACCCCAAACACTCAAACACCAAAACCGGTAGCTTTGCAGGTTGAGGTTCGGGCGCTTCGGTTTCGGGTTTCGGTACCTACAACCCGCCCTAAACCCCAAACACCCTTCACCCTACCAGCCACTAGCCAACCTCAAACCCCCTGAACCCTAAACCCTACACCTCGAAGCCCCGAACCCTAAACCCCCTTAAACCCTAAACACTGAAAACCCCCTAAACCCCCTAGACCCCCGAAACACTAAACCCCCTAAACCCCTAAACCCCTGAATAAACCCTACACTCTGAAAGCCTAAATCAGAAAGCCCAGCGTCGATGGGGCATTTCAGTTCGATCAGGCTCGTAACAAGCTCATGGTTGCCGGCCTCCAGCTTACTTGTAAAGGGTTCCTTAGAGGGATCCTCAAGGGTTGAAGGAATCTACAAAGGGTTCTATATAGGGGGGGGGGTTCTATTATACGAGATCTTTAGGGGCGTCGGTTTAGGGGTTTAAGGACCATGGGACTCAGTAATGGTTATAAGTCAGGTCACTGCAGTTTAGCTACTGATAACCCAAATTAAGTTACTTATAACCCTACTTAGTAAGTCCCATGATACTCCAAGTAGTTTCTCCTAGATTCTTTAGGGGATAGTCAGAATTCTTACAAGGGGTACTGTGAGAGATGCCGGGGCTTGGGGTTTAAGGCGGAATCCATACGAGTGCCACGGTAACCCGGAAACAATATTGGGATGGTTAACGCAAAGATTCAGATACCTCATCTAGGCTCCTGAGACTATGAGCCCACTTTGTGGAGATATCTGAGGGCCCTCGAGTGGCTGTCTGGGTCCGTTGCCGAGCAGCTTGCATTGTACTGGCTTTGAAGGTAAGCATTGAACTACATACCCACATCTGAAGCTCTTGAAAGGTTGCCAACGTGGGTGTCTCTGAAAACGGTATCCACCGTGCTAAGCGAGAAAGCCATCCGGAAAGCCTGACCCCTCAAACAAGATTAGGGGTCTTGAACACACTTGCAGCAGAACTATCATCGCCGTAAACCCCAACGCGTTAACCGCTAGATGTTGCTTCTTGTTTTTTGTTGCTTTGGGTCTAGACTTCACGGGTTACAGTGCTTTGTGTGTGTTTCTTTGATTTAGGTTGCTTTGTGTCGCGTCTAGCGTGTGGAGAATCCATTTCTCGGGTGTAGGGCAAATGGCCCATAGGGCTCGGAAGCCAGTGTTTCGACATTGGGGGTTTTAGGTTTGAGGTTTCCGTTCTCTTCAAGGATATTAACACGTACTTCACGTGTCTTGGACGGCCAGAAGCGGACCAAACCAACCCAGCTGTCCAAACCCTAAAACCCTATGGAACCCGTATATGACCATGAAGGGAACCTTGAAACTCAGAACCCAAACTCTTCGATGCAAAACACTCCAGGTGCGCAGATCTCCGCTCAACGCTGGAGAGATCACAAAGCGGAAGCAGGCCACAAGTAAGGATGGACATAGGCTGACCCGATCAGCGCATTCATAAGCCAAATTGCAAACTTACTTACTATGTCCCACGAAACAGTCCCACGAAACACACACCGCAGGAAGGGGCCTGCACAGCGCAAAACAAGGCCGTCTGGCCGTCCTCGTCCTGATGCTCCACCTCCGTGGAACAGGGCTTAGATTCTCTTAAAGGGTTCCTTAAAAAGGATCTATAAGAGATCTATAAGGGTTTAGGGTTCCAGGATCATGGGACTTAGTAGGGTTCTTAAAAGGGTTCCTTAAAAGGGATCTATAAGAATTTGGGGTCTAGGGCTCTGCACTTAGCTGGCTGTAAAGCGTGTATAGGTACAACATACATGGTCGCTACGCAGAGTCCATGTTTTGCAGGGTTTAGACGAAAAGGTAGGGTTTAGTCTTGTAGGGATTGGGATGTAGAGTCTTGTGTATAACTGTAGACTGTCTTTTGAAGAGTTCGGGAAGGCGTCACCAGGAGGTGCTCCTGCGCACGCCGACCCTGGCCTCACGCGAACTCGGTTTTATAGAGTACTTCCAAGGCTCTTCTGAGGGATTCTACAAGGGCTTTAGGGTTTGGGTGTCTTCTGTTAGGGTTCGAGGTTGCCAGTAATTACCTGAAGTCTGGACGTTCGAAAGGGCAGGAGCTTGATCCCTATGCAGACATCAAAAATTACACACACCACAACACTGCCATCTCATTATTACACACGATGCATGCATCCGGCGCAGGAAACTCTGAACAGAAATACCGACGGCATTTTCACTCGTGGATGCGCAGATGTTGAAAGCGAGAGAAGCTGCAATGTAGACGTAATCCCGATGCAGACCTAAATCCCCAATCTGCACAAACAAATCTTAGGTACTGCCCCCATACAGTAAGAGTCCATAATAGGGCTACTATTAACGTCCTAACATGTCTATATTATGAATATTGTTCAACTACTACTGAGTGGGGGCCGTACCCAAGACAAATCCGAGATCTCAAAATCTCCCTGCAGTTTCAAGATCCTAAGCCTACAAGTTCTGCTCAAGACAAGCCATAAGCCAAGGGTCCAAAGGACCCAATAATGAGGTACTCGGCTTTAGGATAGTAGCTACGTAGGTTAGGATTTTGGTGAGTACTTGGACCCTTGGGGATAACCCTAACGCCTGGGACAGAGCTAAAACCAGAGCCGCCGAGGTCTTAACCCCGAAAATCCGAACCTAAAACTGATGGGAGGCCAAACGGGGGGGGGGTTTAAGATTCTTGGGGCAAGGATTCCTTTACATGAACCCTATTCTGGGAACCCTAATCCCTACTAAACCCCCATAGGCTAAAGCCCCCTTTTGGCCTCCTATGAAAAAAAAGGAAGGCTCTGAGTCCTGAATGAACCAAACCCAGGCCACAAAACCTCAAACCCTCTACCCAGATCCCTCAGAGAGAGGTATACAGCCATTCCCGAAGCCTTAAATGCCTAAAAATACTCTGTTGGGGGGGGGGGGATCCCTAAGCCCTAAACCTTCAACCCTAAATGTGCAAAGATATCTCAAGATACTTTGTTGGGGGGTTCCCTAAACCCTAAACCCTAAATGTCAAAAGATATTTAAAGATACTTTCTTGGCTGACTTCTGAACCCCTCCTACAAGTTAAACTTCTGCCTCCTCATTACAGTATAGTTCATTTTGCAAACCCAAAAAGTTAAAGTCCTAAGAGCCCACCAGAAGAACGCCAAGCTTTGTTGTTGGCGGATCCCGACCTTGGCTCCCTTGCTGATCAAGAACTTGCAGATCTCCTGGTTGCACTTTGAGGCTTTCGGTTTTGGGGCTTGAGGGTTTGGGGTTTAGGGTTGAGGGTTTAGTGTTTGGGGTTTAGGGTGGTTCCGGTAGCACTTTGACCCAGAGACTCCGATATTCCTTAATCAAGGAATATACCTAAGGGCTCCGTTAAAGGGATCGTCTATGAGGGAACTATGAGGCTTTGGTTTTGGGGCTTGAGAGTATGGGGTTTGAGGTTCAGGGTTTAGGGCTTGAGGGTTTGGGGTCTGAGGTTCAGGGTTTAGGGTTTGGGCTTTGAGGTTTAGGGTTTTAGGGCACGGGGTGTAGAGCTTCAGGGTTGAGGGTTCCCCTTCAAAGCGAACAGCGAACAGAAACAGTCCTGGAGCGGTTCCTAGGGTTCCAGAATCACCAAGTACTACCCATTCTATTTTGGGGGGTTCCTTCTTATATCTCAGCATAAATACCCCAAAACCCTATTCTAATTATTAAGGCCCTTAGAGAAGTTCCGCAAGAGGGTTTGGGGATCTCCGGCTGCAGGGTGTTGGGCGTTCGCGTAGTCATATGGGGGCCTTAATTAGAGTAGGGCTCCTTTTAAAAGGTCTTATAAGGGTTACTTTAACGGCTACTATCAGGATTTAGTACAGGGGCCTTAATAGATTAGACCAGGGTTTTGGGGCCCATTATACTATAGTTACAATAAGGAACCAAAATAGTATAGGTAATTACTGAAGCCGCTGTATTAGAGTCTTTGGAAGTGCGGATTTTTAATGATTCTGCAAGGGCCCATGCAGCACACCCGGGCTGACAGAAAGGACCTTTGGACTATCCCCCAAACCTTCAGGGCTTCGGGTTTGATGCTCCCCTATCGGAACAAGTTGACGACAAACAACGCAAACAAAACTCACACGCAAGACCAGCGTTTACCTGTAGCCGAAAAGACCTACCTTTTTCAGGAACTATATATAGCAATCATAATAAGAAGCCCTAAAAAGGTGGGTCGTTACGGCTACAGGTAGGGTTTAGGGACAACCCAAACAAAACTCGCGCGCAAGATCAACCCGTCAGCATATGACCCAGCTCCTGGCGCCCGAACTGCGCGGCCAGGAGGAGGGCCGTCCTTACGGGCTCGGAAATTTAAGACTTGTTGGGTTACTTAAGGATCATGAGACTTAGTAATCTGGGTTATAAGCACCTAAATGGCGGGTTATAAATGTAATTGTTACTGTACTTACCTTACTTATAACCCCACTTGCTAAATCCCATGATCCTTTAAGTAGGGTTTAGGGCTTTAGCGACTTGGGTCTGTGTAGGTTGTCGGAAAGCTTGACAGGAGTTGGAAACATCGAAGGCTCTGTGGTTTAGGGTTTAGGGGTTTAGAGTTTCGGGTCTAGGGTCCGTGTGAGGTGGTATCATCGCATCTTTTCCCCGGATTCCGCTATCCAAGCGTTTGTTGGGCACATATGTTTTGAAAGCTGCTCTCGGGTCGCTGGCTTAGGACCGAAGGGCAGCTATGGATACTCTACTTGTTGACTCTCCTGACATGCATCCGCGAATCTTCGAGTAAGCTTTAAGTGCTGTGTAGGGGCTATAAGCGGATAGGTCCACTGATCGCTCCAACCTCTACATACAGTCGCCGGCAACAGGTTTCGCCGCATTGGGGTTTGAGCAGGTTCACAAATAGTAAAAAAAGCAAATCGTACACTGTACATCCCTGTTATGGTAGCAATACTAAACTTCTTCACAGGAACCCAGCTTCGAGGCGGACAGCCTCCGTAAACTCTGTAAATCTTGGAGGCACTTTTGGAAGTCATACTTAAAGGATCATGGGACTTAGTAAGTTGGGTTATAAGTAAGGTAACTACAGTTATAATTGCTTACAACCCCAATTAGGTTACTTATAACCCTACTTACTACGTCCCATGATCCTCCAAGTATCCTTATAGAAACGATTATGGAAACCCCTTATAGTTCCCCCTTTTTAAGGAACCCTTTCAGGCCCCTACTTACTAAGTCCCATGATCCTCTAAGTAGACCCTAAACCCTAAACCCTAAACCCTAAAAGTACCCTTATACATCCCTTAAAAGGGACCCCTTGAAGCCCTACTTACTAAGTCCCATGATCCTTAAACCCTAAACCCTTATAGATCTCTTATAGATCCCTTTTAAGGAACCCTTTTGAGAACCCTACTAAGTCCCATGATCCTTAAACCCTAAACCCTTATAGATCTCTTATAGATCCCTTTTAAGGAACCCTTTAAGAACCCTACTAAGTCCCATGATCCCCCATGTAGGCCCTTTATGTTCCTAGATCTCTTGGCTCGAGCCGGACCCGAGGGTCCCAGCCCCCCAAAAGGATCTAGAAAGTAGAATGGGGTTTAGGGTTTATAAGTAAGGGTTTGGGATTGTAGAGTTTTGGGTTTTAGGGTTCAGAGTTTATTCATAGTTTAGGGTTCGTACGACCTGCAGTAGAAGCCCAAAAGTTGGAAACCTAATAGCCTCAATCCTTAAGAGTACTGTATAGGGAATCCCAGCACTGTTTGGGCTTTATCCAATGAGCTACAAGCTTCTCGATGGCAAGAGTTCACGGGCATTATCTAGGATACCCAGTAACCTAAGAATAAAAAGGCCTCTCTTTTTGGTATTGGGTAACTTTATAAGGAACCTAGGACTATAAAAAGGGAATAAGGGTACTACTGGGCATCCTGCCTAATTTGGGGCCCTAAATCCAGCCCCGGGGCTTGCCCTGCTTTGTCACCTGATCCACCTTGGCATCCTGGCCGCTCGGAGTCTCATTGTTTAGGGATGCATGATGAGAATAGGGTTGTTGAAGAGGTTCCTTAACGGTTTAGGGTTTCTTTGCGGGTTCGGGTCTAGGGTTTTACGATTAGAACAGATTTTGGCAGAGGCTCCTTAAAGGTTTAGGGTTTAGGGCTCCTTTGAAGATTCCCAAAAAGTTTCGGGTTTAGGGTTAAGGACTCCTTGCAGGGCCTCTGAAAAGATTTTTTAAGGGTTTCTCAAAGGGATCGTGAAGACTCCGTCAAGAGGAGATCTTTGCGGTTCCTCTAAGGGTTCCTTCCAGAGTTTCCTAAACGTTTAGGGTTTAGGGTTCCTTTGAGGGTTGCTTGTAGGATTCCTTTACAGGGTTCCTTGAAGGGTTCCTTGAAGGAACCTATAAGGGTATACGGGTGCAGGGGTACCATATGGTATTAGTACATACCAGGGATTTGGATCTTAGGGTTCAGGGCATGCTTCGGCTTTCGGTATCCAGCTCATATCGATACCCGTGCTGGAGGCGCCGAGTGTGCACGTGGAGAGTTCTGGATGTACCTCAATAAATCTAAACCCCTACACACCCCAAGCCTAAAAGCCTAAAGCCTCCACCTCTAAGCCCCTACTTAAAGGATCATGGGACTTAGTAATTAAGGTTATAAGTAAGGTGACTACACTTAGAACTAGCTATAACCCCAATTAAAGTACTCATAACCCTACTTACTAAGTCCCATGATCCTCCAAGTATCCTTCTAGAAACCCTTATAGAAACCCCCTATAGATCCCCCTTTTAAGGAACCCTTTAAGGACCCTACTTACTAAGTCCCATGATCCTCCAAGTAAGCCCTAAACCGAGGATACCCAGGCCTAGGCTCGACTCGACAACCCTGCAAATCTGCAGCCTGCAGCACGCGAATCCACAATCTCATCCCTCTTCCCACCCAAGAGAAAGCGTAAAGATTAATCTGCCTCCGCCCACCCTAAACCCTAGACCTAAACTCTAAACCCTATATCCCGACCCTTAAACCCCAAAACTTTGAGTTCGAAAAGTTCAACCCAAAAGCCGCAACTCTGAAGCGGAAACCCGTAAACCCCAGGCCCCAAGACCATAAAGCCCTGAACCTTGAACCCCGAAACCCCATCCACCCTGAACCAAAAAAGCAAAGCCCCAAACAGACAAGAACAGAGATCCATACGCCCTAAACAGAAATCTTAAACTCTAAACCCTGAACTCTAAACTCTACTAAAGCTCTAAATTCCAAAACTCCAAACGATAAACTTTCAGTCCTACTTAAACTCTAAACCCTGCAACCTAAAACCCTAAAACCCTAAACCCGAAACTCCTAAAACCCAAATTGAACACTAAACCCTAAAACCCTAAACTCGAATCCTAAACCCTCAAACCCTGAACGGCCACCTTCTTCGCCAGGCCGGTGACCGTCGCCAAATGTCCCTCCGAAGCGGCCCACATCAAGGCGGTCTGATGGTGTTGGTCCAGCTGATTCACCTGCTATGGACTTAGTAATTGGGGTTATAAGCAAGGTAACTACAGTTGTATTTGCTAGGGTTCAGTGCTTACATAGGCTCCAGCTGATTCACCTGCTAGGGGCTTGGTGAGTTAGGGTTTAGGGATTTAGGGATTGGGGTTTAGAAATTTCGGGTTTAGGGAGTAGGGTTGAGGGTTCAAGGTTTCGGGTTTGTGGCTTGGTGGTGTAGGGCTTAGGGTTTGCAAACCCTAAACCCTAAACCCTGAACCCTAAACCCTAAACCGATCAGCCTTCCCTGAAAGCCGCTCCTTAGAGACCTTCACCTCGGCCTGCCGGAGCAGAAGATTTGGGAGTTTCCGAGATTAGGGAGGGGACCATACTTAAAGGCTCATGGGACTTAGGAAGTAAGGTTGTAAATAGGTTATAATTAGGATAACCCCACTTAGGGGACTTATAACCCCAACTATAAACTATTTACTAAGTCCCATGATCCTTTAAGTAGTATAGTGCCCTAAGAAGTAGAATCCTTTGTATAAGGGCTCCCAAATAAGGTACCCCTAATTTTCGGAAACTCCCATTTCTTGTCGGAAACCCAGGCGATCAAGGCCGGAATCGGGACTTGTGGCTCTCTCTTTCTCTCTCTCTTCTGTGTCTGTCTGTCTCCATGAACTGCCGGGCCTGAGCAAGTTCCTTGGCCTTTTTTTTGGTCTTCACCTCTGCCATGAGCCGTGCCGTGCGGGTGTGCCACCGCTCATGGGCGTCCGTCTCCCCCTAAACCCTAAACCCTAAACCCCGAACCCCTAAACCCTAAACCCCTATATAAACCCCAAACCCCCGCTTCCGGGCGGTTTTCAGCTCTCCTTCGCACATGAGCATCCTGTCCCTGAGAGCTCATGAGCCTGAGCCCCAGTAGCCCCGCGAGCATGCAAGCTCGGGTGCTAGGGTTTAGGGTTTAGGGGTTTAGGGTTTAGGGTTTAGGGTTTAGGGGTTAGGGGTTAGGGGTTTAGCGGTTTAGGGTTTAGGGGTTTAGGATTTAGGGTTTAGGGTTTGGGGTTTAGCGGTTTAGGGGTTTAGGGGTTCAGGGTTTACGGTCCCTGCGACAGGGTGTGGCTGTGCTTGTGCTGATGCTGCTGGTGAGTTCACTGCATTGCAAGCTGACCTCCCTGCTAAGTCTTGGCTTGAGGATCGGGCTTAGACATCCAGCTTAGCCGCCCTTCTAAGTTTAGGAAATTCCGCAAGAGTCTCAGAGGCCTTGTAGGAGCCCCGAAATCTTGACATGAAACGACATCGGAAAGAACCTTCTCAAAAGCCCGAGTAAACTAGTAGAGCAACACTGTAAGCCCCTATGAGAGAATATCGCAGACTCCATGCGTAAATTATCAAATCAGTACTTAAAGGATCATGGGACTTAGTAAATAGGTTATAATTGGGGTTATAAGTCCCACTTAGGGGGTTATCCTAATTATAACCTACTTATAACCTTACTTACTAAGTCCCATGAGCCTTTAAGTAAACTCTCCGTTCAGGGTACGAGTTGCCTTGGCTCCCTCCGTAATCAGGAACTCGCACACGTCCCAATGGCCGTTCGCCGCTGCCTTCATCAATGCAGTTTCTCCTGCCGGGAAGAGATTGTCTTGAGGAAGCGGTATCGTCCGCAAAGGCTTTGCGAAACCCTAAGCGTTGCAGGCACGTTCACAAAGGTTTTGAGGAAGTGGTTGAGGCTTTCGGGCGGGGCACGTGCCTCGGACATGGAGGGATACGTATCTACAAGGGATCAGCTCCGAGTAATTATATACATGGTTAGACAGATCTGAGAAAGCATATGGGCGGTTGTCAAAATTAGGGTGCCTTTCTGGGTCCTTAACATAGTACGGCACCTAATATTTAGGGTACCCAAAAAAGGACCCTAATTTTGACAACCACCCATATGAAGAGAAGGGAGAGAGAGAGAGAGAGAGAGAGAGAGAGAGAGAGAGAGAGAGAGAGAGAGAGAGAGAGAGAGAGAGAGAGAGAGAGCGACGGAGCGACGGAGCGACGGGGAGAGCAGTTTGTTCTTGGGTTCGACAGGGTCTTTATGGGACTCTACATCTAGTTAACCGCCTAAAACCATACTTATACTTATATGGGAGTTTCCCAAAATTAGGGGTACCTTCTTTGGGGGGGCCCTTATAATAAGGATCCTACTATCTAGGGTGCCATATTAGGGTCCCTATTTTCGGAAACTCCCATATCCTAAACTTTCAATACCCCGAACCCTAAAACCCTAAACCCCAAAAGCCCCCTAAACCCTAAACCCTAAACCCTCAACCCCAAAAGCCCCAAAGGCCGATGTTGAGGCTCGGTCCTTTCTCTGTGGCATAGTCTGGCGACATGTGAAAGGTGCCCACCAGGAGCTCGCAAATCCTCCCAGAGACTCCAATATCCCTTAATTAGGGAATATACCCTAAATTAAAGTAGGATCCCTAATATGATTTAAGGAATATTCCTTAATTAAGGGATATTGGAGTCTGTGGGCTCGCATGCATGCCGAGGTGCTCAGGTTCGAGCATTTCAGAAGACGAACGGTTCAGGAGTTTGGGTTTAGGGTTTAGGAGTTTAGGGTTTAACGGTTTAGGAGTTTAGGGTTTAGGATTTAGGACCTCAGGGTTTGGGGTTTAGGAGTTTAGGGTTTAGGGTTTAGGATTCGGAGTTTAGGGCTTAGGGTTTCGTTTTAGCTGAACTACACCACATAGGTTCAGGATTTAGGGCCTAGCACCTAGGAAGCACCGAAGCTACTCATTAAGGACTCTCTGAAGCGATAGGTTGATCTCTTCGCGGTTGAATAAACCCTAAACTCCTAAACCCTAAACCCTGAACCCTAAACTCCTAAACCCTAAACCCTAAACCCGAAACTCCTAAACCCTAAACCCTGAAGGTGCCACAAGCACCCTGCAGCCGCCACACCAACAGTCAACCCTGAGCCCCGAGCCGACAGCGTAAGCTCCCAAAAGGGCCGATCACTCCACCGCAAGGTGTAGGGTTTTGGGCTTACGAGCTTTGGGGTTTAGGGTTTAGGGTTTAGAGGTTTTAGGGGTTTAGGGTTTAGGGGTTTAGGGGTTTAGGGTTTAGGGTTCACTACACCGCAAGGTCTACTTAAAGGATCATAGGACTTAGCAATGGGGGTTATAGAAGTAAGGTAACCACAGTTATAATTACTTATAACCCCCAACTAGGGTACTTACAACCCTTCTTACTAGGTCCCATGATCCTTTAAGTAGGGCTTAGGGTTTAGGAGCTTTGGGGTGTGCCGTGTCGGACCAAGGGCTCTGTCTACGTCGAACTAGACAACCAGAAAGCTCAATACACTTAAATCAAGTAACATAGCTCATATCCTTTTTTGTATCCTGATTCAGATGACATTCCCTTTTTCAGTGTTATTACTCAAAACCCGAAAGCCCTCAACCCTGACTTAAAACCGAAACCTTTGAACCCTCAACCCTAAAGAGTAACTCCCCGAAACTGCAAAACAGCAAAACCCAATCCCTCGGTGAACAGCTGAGGCTCTCAAAGTGGCCGCTCAGCGCCGCCCACATCAGCACATCCCATCCTACACACGCTTGGCTTTTGAAAGGCTCTACTTGAAGGATCATGGGACTTAGTAAGTAGAGAAGTAAGTAGAGTTCCTACAGTTATAACTACTTACAACCCCGATTAAGGTAGGTATAACCCTACTTACTAAGTCCCATGACCCTTTAAGTACGGGTTTTACACGCTGGAGGGACCTAGGGCTGTCGCCACCGTTTTTAGTTTCATGGGTAGCGGTTGCCCAGTCCAGCTCATTAGGGAAAAGATGAAGGCTGTGAGTTTGGAGAAGGGCTGTACGGTACCAAGAAAGTTAACCATAAACCCTAAACCCTGAAACCCTAAAGGGGCCGTGTGGAAAGTCCAGGCTCAGCGAGTCCACACCGAGCTTTGCCAAGCCTCGAAAAACACTGTGTTTCCTAGACGCAAAATTTACGTCGCCTTAAACAATGCTTGGAAACAAAATAACCAAACACCAGCCCAACTCCTGTTTGCTCTAGGAACAAGAAACTCAGCTCGTCGATTGTCGACGGCCGGATCCCGGGCACACCAAGCTTGTATGTCCCTCCTCAAACAATCCAGGCGTTCGTCGTATGTTGATCCGACTAGATCTTGCCTTTTCTCGGCCAGTTCCATGCATAAGCTCCCGACAAGGTCTCTGCCAGTGCCAAGCCATATGCAATGCAATGGGTCCGGCAACTCCATGTTGCGCGTCCAGCCGCTTAGCTGCTTCAAAGCAATGCCTTCGCCAACAGCTGTTGCTTGGGCCCGAATTACATCTTCAGCATTGTTGAATCGCTCGTGTACATCGAGCCAGTCGTTTTTGGCAGCAAGGCAGCGGGGGCAAAGTCCATGACTTCCATGAATGACCTGCCCATTAAAGCGGGTTTGTTGCAACCACTCGTGGCGCCACTTCCAGTCGCCTTTCCCTGCGCAAACATGAAGTGTTGCATTAAGGCCATTAGCGTGGTCCGCGCGAAGGTTTAAAGACTTGACCAAGTCTTCTTGCAAGTGCGACAGCGTCACATTCTCGTCCCCCTCGTAGTGGTAATAATCACTCGTTTAAACCCCTAAACCCTACCTGAAGGTTCACGGGTAATTATAAGTGGAGTAATTCGCCCCTTACTATGGGTTATAGCTAAAGTTACCCTACTTACAACTACCCATGAAGCTCCTAAACCCCAAGTGTTCACTAATTCCCTGCTAATACCCCTCATAGATCCCTTTAAGGATCCCTTTAAGGAACCCTTGTGTATATTCCTTAACTAAGGGATTCTAGGAGTCTCTGGGCCCAGCCTTTCAGGCAGCACCAAGGCCGACTCTTTTACGCAGCAGTCGATCTCAAAATTCAAGCCATGATATAGGGGCCTTAAGAATTACACTAGGGCTCCTTCAAATAAAAAGGTTCTTATGAAGGGGTCTATAAGGGATCTATAGTAGAGTTCCATAATATAGGAGCCTTACTAATTAGAATGGGGTTTCAAAGGTTCCTTATTATAAAAGAGGTCTGTAAGGGCTACTATAAGGGCTATCAAGAGGATTTAGTGTGGGGGCCTTAATACTTAGAATAGGGTTTGGGGGGAGCCCAATGTTGATTATAGTATAATATACACACCCCCAAACCCTATTCTAATTATTCAAACCCCATATTACACGCTAAACCCGAAACCGAAGCATATCCTCACGAGCCACAAAAGCTCAAGTACCGTCCCTCTGACGCCTTTCAGCAAGGGCCAGTTGCTAGATATAACTGTTCAGACCTCAATAACCCTAAACCCTAAACACCTAAACCGCAAACCCCTAAACCCTGAACCCCAAACCCCTAAACCCCTAAACCCTAAACCCTAAATGCCTAAACCCCTAAGCCCACATAAAAAAACGGCTCAAAGCCCGCCTTCGTCATCTTTCAGGTCGAGGGAAGCGCCGTCGTCCGCGAGGATCTGCACCTCGGGGTGGGGCCGGTACTCAAAGGATCCTTAAAGGGCTCCTTGGGGGGGTCCTTAAAAAGTTCTTTAAAAGAGATCTCTAAGGATTTAGGGTTTAAGGATCATGGGACTTACCTTTAAATAGGGTTGACCGTCACCTAACAAAACCGACGGTTTTGTGGGGCCCCTATACATTCCGTATTTGGGTTTACAATAACAACCTACAAAACAGTGGTGGGGTTTAGGGGTTCTCAGGTATAGGAGTTAGAATTAAGCCCCCTGTCACTCCAAGCTTCGGGGTGCAGGAGAATTCTGATCTCTTCAGATTCCTGGACTTCCGCTGAAACCCTGAAACTCTGTGAAGCCTGAGTCAGGGGTAGTCGGCTTTATTGAAGACCTATATACAGGATCATGGGATGCATGTTGAAGCTTCGGTCTACGATTTGGCTTCGAAGTTGAGGGTTACCCAGAGACTTCAATATCCCTTAATTTGGGAATCCTTCGTAACTCATGTACAAGATCTTACTATAAATTAAGGTATAGTCCTGAGCGAAGGGATGTTGGAGTCTCTGGGCAAGGGCCTACTTGGAGGATCATGGGACTTAGTAAGTAGGGTTATAAGTTCCTTAACTGGGGTTATAAGTAATTATAACTATAGTTACCTTACTTATAACCCCAGTGACTAAGTCCCATGATCCTTTAAGTAGAGTTCAGATGAAGCAGAGGAGGCACCACGTCACCCTCGCCCTGCTCGGCGGCTTTCATGAGGGCAGTCCTCGGACAAGGCAGGTAATAATTACTTATTCTATTTTGCAGGGGCTCGAATACCTCACAAGCGAGGTTGGGGGGGAGGCGGCGGCCTTGGGAGGGCTTGAACCTCGAGCCTGAAAGAGATTCAGGAACTCAGTTCCTCCTTCTGAAGGCTTGCAGTGGTAAAACCTCTAACTTCTAGAAAGAAAAAGAACACATGGAAAAGAACAAATGCGGATGTGACTGCAGCCAATCCCGATGGCTTGGGCGGATGTAAGGGTTCGTGGGGGACTAGTGACTAAGATTTCGGTGTCAACATAGGAACCTTAATAACTAGACCAGAGTTTCAGGTGGGTGGCGCATATTATATCTCGTGAACTAGTATGCACCTCTTCAGGAACTCCAAAGAATCGTATTGCGACGCTTTCGTGCTTCTAGAGTGAGTGTGATGCCTTGGCGAATTCCTACTTCAAGTGTTCAGGAAAGCGACTACTCTGTTTTAGGGTCTACACCCCACAAACCTTAAATGGTAAGGTCTAAGACCGTAAACCACTGGCGAAACCCAGAAAAAGCTGCAGTCTCAGCGGCACTCCCTCGTCGTCCTTCATGTCCAGGATCCGCTTTTTCTCGCGCCTGCGACAGCGGAAAGGATGGGGTTAGAAAGGACTCCAGGCACGAAAAAGATGTAAACCCTACAAAATGGGTGATGAGTGTTCTTCAAGAGGTTCAGTAAGGGATCTATAAGGCTTTAGAGTTTAACGGATCATGGGACTTCACAAAAAGGGCTATAAATAAGGTCAGTATTTTGATAGGTATTTACAAGCCCATGTCAGGTACTTATACTTTTACTTAGTAAGTCCCCTGATCCTCCAATTGAAATTACAGGCCGACTCTGGAAACCTAAACCCCAAACCCCAAACTAGGTCTCGCGTTTAGAGTGTAGGGTTTCCTCTAAACCCTTAAACTAAACCCCAAACCTTGAACGCTGAGCCCTAAACTACGAAACAAAGGCTGCCGAGTCTCCGTGAGCACATGGAAAGAAAATCGGTAGAACATCCAGAAGCTTTAGTTCGTGAACTTCTAGGGTTTTTTTTAGGGTTTAGCATTAGGGGTCTTGTACATATCGTCTAAACCCTACACCTACACTGGAGTGCAACCCTAGACTCTGAATCCCAAACCCGAAATCCAAAGCCCCCAAACCTTACACCCTAATTTCCTATAACTCCCGAAGCCCTAAACCCCTTAATTCGAATTCTTCGCTTCTTGCGGCCAAGGCACATCAGCGATTGCTGTGCCTCGTCTTTGCCCCCACTTAGCGATGGCCTTGGGTAGGGCTAGGCAATCCGGTTAGTTAACGGACCATGGGACTTAGTAAGTGGGGCTATAAGTAAGGAAGCTACACTTATCATTACGTATAGCCCCAATTGAGCTGCTTACTAGCCTACTTACCAAGTCCCATGACCCTCCAAGCAGTTTATGTCGACAAAATTTTAAAAAAGATCGCTTAAACACGCGGGTTTAGGGTTTGGACTTTTGGGTCTAGGGTTTTTGGGATTTAGGGCTGGCTAAAACGTTGATGGAGATTCTTGAGAGGGGAGTTTTGGGTTTCCTGCTGCTGCGCTACACGACTTCATTGATTTTAAGGCTTCGGGCTGAGGGTGTAGGGCTTTCTGGAAATTTCAACTACCTCAGTATTAAATAAGACCCATGGCTCTAGAAGCAGCTGAGGGAACCTTTGGAAGAGTACTGGCCCTTGTCTAGACATTCACCTTTACGCCCTGAACCCTAAACCCTTGAACTAGACCGTTTTTGCATCCGGGCTTGGGAAGTCGGCCAGGGAAGGTGAAAGGCAACAGCTAGTTAGCATGAACTTGACCCTAAACCCTAAACCCTTGAACATAAACGCGAAACCCTCTTGAAACGACTGCGCAGACTTCCTGGGCAAGGAGCCCCTTCTTGCGTTGTGCTGCTTGGGCCTGGCGGGGCCGAGAATCGGGGTTCGGATTTGGGTGTTTTGGGGTCATGATTGGGGGTTGCGGCCTTTGAATTCAGGGGGTTTGGCGCTTAGGGTTTAGGGTTTAGGATCTAGGGTTTAGGGGGCGGTCTAGGTAAGGTTTGCATGTTCGTGAGCCTGTGCTCTCTGGAAAAAGCTGGCTTCCTGCAGTTGACAGAACTGATTTCTACAATGTTCGAAGATTGGACCTGCTGCCTGGTCTTTTAATACGTAGAAAAAGCTTTGGCGGATATAGTAGTAACATTAGAACAAGAATCCCTACAGAACAGTACTACTCCAGTGCCAGGAGTGAGCTACAAATAAGAGTAATTACCCAGATAGAAACTCTGCTTGCCAGTTCCCGTCGGAGGAGTGGGTTGTCAATGTTAAACAGATGATTAAGAAGCACCGACCCCTATTGCAGTCCTTGTTAGCGATTCTTATCGTCGCTGTATTCGTGAAATAGGGCCTCAACACTTAGCAGAGGGCAGCTCAAGGGGACACTTCTACTCTATTGCTAAGACCTCGACATTGCTGGCTATGATGATTGCTACGACGGTGACTAAACCCAAACCAAGGCCCTCAAACTCAAGTTGAGACCCTAAACCCTATGACGATTGCATAGTATAGGGGCTGTAATAACTAGAATAAGGTTTTGGGGCCCATTGTAACAAGGACCCCCCCCCCAAAAAAAAAAAATGGTCCCTATGGTAAATAAAGAATCGTTTGCCCGAAGGCTCGGCTACAACGTCCCGCCTCCACCAAGAATTGGATGATGTCTGTATGCCCTTCTTTACCTGGGTTCAGGGTTTAGGCAATTCACGGTTTAGTGGTTCCGGCTCATGGCTTCCGCTGTCGTGTTTAGGGCTTCGGGGGTCTTAATCCTACTTGGAGGAGCATGGGACTTAGTAAGTAGGGCGAGAAGTACCAAAATTTGGGAAAAAAAGTAATTATAACTATAGTTACCTTACTTATAACCCCAATTACTAAGTCCCATGATCCTTTAAGTAAACGCTGCGAAACTTTGACCCTGCACTTGAAGCTGCCGGCACATGGAGAAAGAGACACACGATCTTAGCAGGTTTGGGTTTAGGGTTTAGGGTTTAGGGTTTTAGGGTTTAGGGATTTAGGGTTTAGGGGTTTAGGGGTTTAGGGGTTTAGGGTTCGTGTGCCTCATTAACAAGCTCTACCACGAAGTTGCTCAACAACCTGAACCCTTCAATGATGACAGTTGTCTGTTGCTGCACTGTTGCTCGTCATCATGGCCTGCACATCGAAAATATGTCACCACTCGCAACTCCATCTCAGACTCAGTGCTATCTTTTGTTACATCAACTCCTGACCATCATCGCTATCTAGCATCGGAATGAAGACTTACCTCGTGTCAGTTCTGCTCGCGATAAATAGTGAAACCACACATTGAGAATGTGACAAGAAAACCAACAAGCACTACGCCCTGCAGCAGGGCTCAACGGTTAAGACGTGCTTTTAGGGGTTTAGGGGTTTAGGGCTTAGGGGTTAAGGGTTTAGGGGTTTAGGGTTTACGATTTAGGGCACTCTCCTGCTTTGTTGTTAAAGTGCTGACGCTCAGCGAAGGTACACAGCTCGAGAGACATGCGAGACATTGGCAAGACCAGCACGCTCTCAAGCTGTGGATACGGATTAGGGCTTGATAGGCTTGCGATTTGCGTGCCTCGATAACTCTGGCCCTCAAAGTGTTGGGATTCAAGATAAGGGGCATTACACTTCAAGTCGTTGAGGTCAAGCAGTTCATGTAAGGTTTCTGAGAAGCACTACGGGTAGGAGGGTACTCCCACAGAGCATGCTTCAGCCACGAAATCTCAAGCATCGGCTTGTGATTCTCGGAATTCTGAGCAGAACTCTTGAACTAAACTGTAAACCCCTAAGCCCGTAAGCCCTAAACCCTAAACCCTCTTGCAGCACAGGGGCATGCTTTCATCAGCGCGGTTTCGCCCATATCATCTTTCGCCGAAATCCGAGCCCCTTTCTCTACGAGAAACCGCACGACCTGGACCGGGCCATTACTCGGGGCTTCGGAGGGTTTAGGGTTCAGGTGTAAGGGTGAGTAGGGTATTTAAGGGTTAGTAGGGTTTGGGGCTTAGGGTTCAGGGTTTACGGGTCAGTAGGGTTTACGGTTTTAGGGTTTAGGGGCTGAGGGTCGTGTATGCGTAGGGTTTGAAAGCAGACCAACACTTTCAGCTTCAGGATATAGGGATGAGGGTTGAGGGTTTGGTTGAGGATTTAGGTTGGAGGGTTTAGGGTTTCGGGCTGAAGGGCAATGACCAGTTTGAAGCAAAGCTGCTTTCACCGTAGTGCCACATCTGGCCATGATTTGGGGCCCGTTGATACTTTAACTATTCACTGTCTTGGGAACATATCATAGAACTCTGAGACCTGTTCAACTCAAGCCCAATCTTTCTGAAGCAAGCCTAAGCCCTGAACCCCTAAACCTTAAGCCCTTAACAACCTTGACGCCGCCTGAAGCTGCTGGTAGGGACACTATATGAGGGCCGAAGAAAATTTCAATCAGCTGTAGTCCCTATATGGTTTCTGTTATGAAGTTTTGAACGCCCCTGTCCTGTTCAAAGTGGGGATTGACAGTTTTGGGCCTCAGGTGTAGTATCGGCGCCTTAGTGATTAGATTAGGGCCTGTGGTGTGGATTGCGCTACAGTTACCTCAAAGAGCTCTGAGGAATAATATTGGCAAGTATTCAGTAAGCAGATTTGGAGAAGCCATCGATCGCACCCCAGCAAAACCTAGCAGCATCAATTCTGGTTGAAGGCAGGATTAGGGGCCTGGGAACGCAAGAAACCCTAAACCCTGAACCGTTAACGAGGTCATGATTGTCGGTCACAGACCCCATGCCGAGTTAGCGGC
Source organism: Symbiodinium sp. CCMP2592 (assembly GCA_905221615.1). Taxonomy (NCBI): domain Eukaryota; class Dinophyceae; order Suessiales; family Symbiodiniaceae; genus Symbiodinium; species Symbiodinium sp. CCMP2592. Next base: position 837,995 of record CAJNDT010000535.1, read on the forward strand.
ACTCGAGCTTGGTGGTCCTGGTCTATTGGCCTGATCCCGCCCACAAAAAGAAACGGCCCGAAGCATCTGTTCCCACACTTGATACCAACCCTAAGCCTAAACCCCAAACTCTAACACCCTCAACCCAACTCTAATCCCTGAACATCAAACCTTGCAACTCCTAACACCCTCAACCTAAACTCCAAAAACCCAGACACCCCAGATGTGCCTGTATGTAGCCCCCCGACGCCGCGTGCATGAGCGCATTCACCCCTTCTGGATCTTTCTGGTCGACTTTTACCTGCTGGATGAAAGTTCAGGGCTCGAGGACTTCGATTCTCTCGGAGTTTCCGGAAGCCCAAAGAAGCGATTGAAATAAGATCCTCTTAGGCCCACCAAGGGAAAATCTAAACAAAGGGAAAATCTAAACTGTCTCGAAGGCCTAGTTCCACAGGTGCCAGAGAGCCCAAATTAAAGTGCATCGGACCTTCCGAGCTGCTGCTCCGACCCTAAACCTTCAGCCCTAAACCCTAAACTCCTCAACCCTAAACCCTGAACTCCTAAACCCTAATCCCTAATGTAGGAACCTGACTGAGAAACCTTTTGTTTGATTCCTACTATTTTGTGGTTATAGGCCCAGGGTTTCTTAACCAGGTTCCTACATTAAACCCTAAACTCCTAAACTCTAAGCCCAAAACCCCTAAACTCCTAAACCCTAAACTCTTAAACCCTAAACCCTAAACTCCTGAACCCTAAACTCCTCAACCCTAAACTCCTAAACCCTAAACTCTTCAACCCTAAACTCCTAAACCCTAAACTCCTCAACCCTAAACTCCTAAACCCTAAACTCCTAAACTCCTAAACTCCTCAACCCTAAACTCCTAAACTCCTAAACCCTAAAGACCCCGTCGGGCCCAGACTCGTTCAGGGTGCACTGAGGGCTTAAACTTCAAGCGGGCCAGGGCCGGATACTGAGATTCTCGCGGAGACTCCTAGGGTTTAGGGTTTAGGGGTTTAGGGTTTAGGAGTTTAGGGTTTAGGGTTTAGGGGTTTAGGGTTTAGGAGTTTAGGGTTGAGGAGTTTAGGGTTAAGGGTTAAGGCTTTAGGGTATCATGGGGAACTAAGGGTTAACCTTTTTGGCTGTATAGGGATTATATAGGGACTATACTACCCAAAAAAGGTCAAAGGTTACCTACTCAACTACTAGGTTTATTGCAGCTCCACTTAGAGGATCATGGGACTTCGTAAGTAAGGTTATGCGCAGCTTAACCAGGGTAATATTTTAGATAGAACTGTAGTCACCTTACGCCTAACCCCAGTCCCTAACTCCCCCGATCCTTTAAGCAGCGTCCGAAACCTGCAATCTCGGACTCTGGGCTCTACGTTAGAAGCTGCCCCCACCGTGTAATAGTGACTATAAGGATTATAGTAGGGCCCTAATATATTCCTATTATACCACTATTACAGGGTGGGGGCCCCTTCTAAGCTATACGGCTTAGTGCCCAAGATTCTGCCAAAAGCTGCTATCACAAAAAGCACTGCAGACCGCAGGAAACCTTCAAGAACTGGTATGATGTAGGAACCTGATTAGGAAACCTTGGGCCTTTGTTAGGGTTCCTTATATGAATCCTACTATTTTGGAGTTATAGGCCCTTAGGGTTTAGGCCCAACACCCCAAAACTAAACACGTCTGACACACTCTAAACCTCGAAAATCCTCCAAACCTCTAGAAACTTGAGAACAGCCCGCTCAGCACTGTTCAAGGGCCAGGGTTAATCCAAGCCCCTAGAAACCCACTTAGGGTATTGGATGCCAGAGTTTCAGGATTCAGGTTTGACCGCAGCAAGGCTATACCATCATTTAGGCTTTACAACGCAATGTAGCTTATAAAGTTTCATAGGTTTACCCTCAAAGCCTTTGAAAGACATATGGTCAAACAAGATCCTCTTTGGCCCAGTAAGGGGAAACCTAAACAGTCTCAAAGTCTACCTGGTTTCATGCATGCCCAGAAAGCCCAATAACCCTTAACCGAGGAATATAGCTTAAGTCATCATACGAAGCCCTGATAAGTTTAAGGCATATTCCTGAATCAACAGGCGTTGGGCTCTGTGGGTGTTTTTCAGGCTCCTAGAGTTTACGGTTGCCCCGGGTGTCTTCGAGGGTTTTGATAGGGCCAGAATACGGGAAGCCAGCAGACGAAGCCACAGGTTTTGGTGCACCCTAAACCCTAAACCCTAAACCCTAAACCTTAAACCCTAAACCCTAAACCCTAAACCCTAAACCTTAAACCCTAAACCCTAAACCCATTAGAGCGCCGACTCCTTCAGACCAGTCATCCTCTGTCTGGAGAGCCGCTGCGAACCATCCAACAGCCCACGCCCAGTCTGGCTCGACATCGTACTTGGAGGCCCTTTTGACTTAGTAAGTAGGGTTAGTAAGGTGGGTTATGGGGATTATAATAGGGTTTCTAGGGGATACTAAGTAGACTTACTAAGTCAAAAGGGCCTCCAAGTAGGTGTTGCGAAGCCTTCCATGGAACCACCACCGTGAGTTGGTCTCCCCAAGGGTCGCAGCTTTGCACCATGCCAGTGGGCATCCGTAGCGATGTCTCGTTGCCGTAGGGCACTTAGGATCGTGGGATGGGTCCGAGTCCCACGTTGACCCACCACATGGCTAGTATAATTAGGGAGACCCCTTAAAGGGTACCCATTCTGAACCCCACTTCTGGCTCTCTTAAAAGGGGCCTTATTGAGAGGGTCTATGTCCCCAAGGGTCCCCCTAATCCTAACTCCCACCACACCCCCTTGCCCTTCTGGCAGTCTTCCGCCGTGGGCATCTTGGTTGGCACCGGAGCTGGCTCTAGAAGTTTAGGGGTTTAGGGTTTAGGGTTTAGGGTTTAGGGGTTTAGGGGTTTAGGGTTTAGGGTTTAGGGGGTCGTCGTTGGTGAACCGCCACAAGTGCCAGCTCCAAGGTTGTCTTGCGGAGGGGAGCCACTGCTGGGCGAAGGGATCTCTGACACCCAGAAGCCTCGCCACGGAGTAGGTGTACGCATTTAAGGTTTCGCTTCAATAACACCCGAAACAGAGTTCAGGGTTTGGGGTGCAAGATTTTGCGATATTCGTGCTACGTGCTAAAGTATCAGTCGTCCCGCAGAAAGGCTGCTTATGCCAAGAACATCTGAACAACCGAATGCGCTACTACTCTAACTTATATCCTCCAGCAGAAGAAACCCTGAACCCAAAAGCTCTACTGAAGCAGAACCTGGACCCGGTGAAGAACATCCTAAACACCAAACAATCTCAGACCCTTGTTGCTGCAATGTTATCTTCTTCTGCGACACCAAAATAGAAAGGCCACCTGCTGAGCCGCCAAGCGAACCCTAAACCGTGAACTCTATTTGACAACAGAAGCCCTACAGTAAAAGCCAGAAAGTTGGAATATGATTATCCTAAACCCTTTATGGTAAATTATAGGGTATCCCACCATGAAACCATATTCCAACTTTCTGGAGTTCCCTTTAAGCCCCCAAAAAATCACAAGCCAGAATCCCCATTTCACACAAGACTCCCTGATGCCCAAGCCCTGCAGACTCTAATTAGAGAAACCTGTAGCTGACCCTAGAACAAAGAAATCCTTAACCCCAAACCCTTTCAAAACCGACACCCTAAACCTTCCTATCCTAAATCCATTGCAACACTGAACACGGCCATGAAGAAACTAAACCCTAAACCCCTAAACCCCGAAACCCTAAAACCCTTAACCCCGAAACCCTAAACCCCTAAACCCCGAAACCCCGAAACCCTAAACCCCGAAACCCCGAAACCCTAAACCCCTAAACCCCGAAACCCTAAACCCCGAAACCCCGAAACCCTAAACCCCTAAACCCCGAAACCCTAAACCCCGAAACCCGAAACCCCTAAACCCCGAAACCCTAAACCCCAAAAACCCGAAACCCTAAACCCCTAAACCCCGAAACCCCGTAACCCTAAACCCCTAAACCCCGAAACCCGAAACCTCCCAACCCCCAAAACCCTAAACCCCAAACCCCTAAACCCCAAAACCTAAACCCTGACCCGGGGCATTGCTGCAATTAAGGAATATGGCTTAAATCATAGTATTAAGCCCGTAATGATTTGAAGTATATTCCTTAATTAAAAAGTATTTGGCTCTCTGGGTACATCAATCCCGGTGCCTTATTATCACGATAGTAGAATGTAACCCAAAACCCCATGCTAATTACAAAGGCCCCTTACATCAAACTCGGGGCCTTAAAGAGCCCTTATAGATCCCTTTCAAAGGGCCCCTTAAAAATCCCTTTCAAAGGCCTAAGCCCCTAAAATCCCCTAACCCGGGGCCTTATAATAGCCCTTATAGATACCTTATAGTAGCCCTGATAGACCCCTTGTAGTAGCCCTTATAGACCCCTTTGAAGTACATCAAACCCTAAGCCCCTAAACCCTAAACCCCTAAACCCCGAAAGCCCGATGGATCCCTATGGATCCCTTACAGGAACTCTTATAGAGCCTTTAAAGGAACCCTTAAAGCACCCTTTCAAGGAACCCTAAGTCGGGGCCTTATACTATAGTACCCTTTATAGATACCCCTTGTAGTAGCCCTTATAGACCCCTTTAAGAGGGAACCCTAAACCCTAACTCGGGGCCTTGGGCTCATCCAGTGCCTTGCTGCAACCTTCGACTTGCCCGGACTTGGCGGCCTCGCGGTTCCGGGGTTTTCAGAGACTCCAAAAACCCTTAGTGAAGGAATGTATACCTACTTGGAGGATCATGGGACTTAGTAAGTAGGGTTATAAGTACCTTAATTGGGGTTATAAGTACGTATAAGTGTAGCTACCTTACATATAACCCCAATTACTAAGTCCCATGATCCTTTAAGTAGGGGTTCCTTAAAGGGATCCTTAAATGGTTCTATAAAGGAATTATATTCCTTAGTAAAATAATATATTTGCGATCTTGGGCACTAAGCCGTATACCTTAGAAGGGGCCCCCACCCTGTAATAGTGGTATAATAGGAATAGTCACTATTACAGGGTGGGGGCAGCTCCTAAAATATACTTAGGGGCTCCTCAAAGGGATCCTTAAATGGTTCTTTTTCGGAATTTTGTTCCAAAAATAAATCATATGAGGGATCCTACTATGAGTTAAGGTATATTCCTTAATGAAGGGATATAGGAGTCTCTGGGTTTGTGGTCCCAGAGACTCCAAAACCCCTTAGGCATTGAATAGACCCTACATCCTGGGGTATAGGGTTTAGGGTTTAGGGTATCCTGAATATGTGACTTACGGTATAGTCCTTAATTAGGCATTGAATAGGCCTTGAACTCTGATGGGCTTTAGGAACTTTAGGATTATAGTAAGGTATCCGGAATATTCGGCTTACAGTATCTAGACCCAAGAGTAACCTAGGAATAAAAAGGATGCCCTTTTTGGTTTTATAAGGGCTCACAAGGGAACCTGAACCCTAAAAAAGGGAATAAGGGCCTACTCTAGGTCCTAGGTATAGTCGTTTATGAAGGTGGTTTTGGTATCACCCCCGAGGGTGCGAGGCCTTGCAGTTCGCTTAAAGGGAACTCCAGAAAGTTGGAATATGGAATAAGGGTATTATAATTTTAGGGTTCTATAATGGTCCCTTTAAAGGGATCTATAAGGGATCTTACTATAAAGGGAACTCCAGAAAGTTGGAATATGGAATAATGGCAGGATCCCCTATAATTTACCATAAAGGGGTTAGGATAATCATATTCCAACTTTCTGGCTTCTACTGTAGGCCTTTGCAGGGGTACTTGAAGGCGTTACAAGGGTTCTTAGAACTGGGTTGTAGTTTTGGGTTTAGGGTTTAGGGTTTAGGGTTTTGGGGCTCTGAAAAGTATTTATGAATAGGTACCTCTATAGGAACCATAAGGGAAATTAAAAAGTTTCCCAAATTGCCACCTAGAGAAGCATTCTATGAGGAACTGAAACCTTTTGGTGCGTCAAGGGCTTGATGGGATTGGCATTTGGTAAACCGCTAGGGTTAGGCATTGGGGTGTTTGGGCTTTGGGATCCGATGATTTTTGCGCTGCAGGATCGGTTGCATGGTAGAATTTAGAGTTTATTTGAAGTATAGGGTTCAGGATTTTAGGGAAAGCCTAAATCGTACACCATAAACCCGATCGGTTTTGAGGATTCGGGAATCGCGGTCAGGCCTTTAGAATCATGCTTAAAGGATCATGGGATTCAGTAATCGCACTTATAAGCAAGGTCACTACAGTTGTAAGTACTTATAACCCCAATCTGATCCTCCAAGTCGAGTTTTAGAACCTGCTTGTAACATATACCAGGGGCAGCCGCATCGGGCCTCGTTCGGGCATGATTGCTGCTGCACCGGATCACTATGGCTTTGGCATGAAAGCTCTCAAGATGTCTTCGACATCGTTGGCTTTGGCATGGGAAACTCAGACTCCACATGGGTTTACAGCGTTGTCACCACCACTTAGAAATACCGAAAAACCAGAAACGAAACTAGACATGGCAAACAATGATGTAAACGTAGTCCTCATGGTCAAACTCGTAGTAGAAGCTGACCCTAAACGCAACAGCATAGCACAAAACTCTCAATATACTCTCTGGAACTTGCAAGAACCCTCTTCAACCCAAAGGCGATCGTATTAAAAAAAACTAAAGACCCACAAACAAAAACATACTGATAGATAAAGACCCTCAAGAGCCCCCCCCTTCAAACAAAATGAGAAGAGGCCCAGAGAGCCCAATACCCCTTAATTAAGGAATATGGCTTAAATTATATAGGGCTTAATATTATGATTTAAGGTATATTCCTTAATTAATTCCCTTATAGAACCCTTATAGATCGCTTTAAGGAGCCCTTTAAGGAACCCTTAAGCTATATTCCTTAATTAAGGGGTATTGGGCTCTCTGGGGGCCGGGCCGAAACCCTAAACCCTAAACCCTAAACCCTAAACCCTAACCCCTAAACCCTAAACCCTAAACCCTAACCCCTAAACCCTAAACCCTAAACCCCTAAACCCTAAACCCCTAAACCCTAAACCGGGCCTCTATGAGGGGATAGACGGCTGTTGTACTGGTCTTGCCCTGATTGCCTCGGGCGCGGGAGGTTTAAGGTGTAGGTTTCCGTGCTGAAGGGTTAGGGGTTTAGGGGTTTAAGGGTTTAAGGGGTTTAGGGGTTTAGAGGTTTAGGGGTTTAGGGATTTAGGGGTTTAAGGGTTTTAGGGGTCTAGGGGTTTAAGGGTTTAGGGGTTTAGGGGTTTAGGGGTTTAGGGGTTTAGGGGTTTAGGGGCTTAGGGTTTGGGTTTTAGTGCTTTAGTGTTTGGGGTTACAGAGTAAACCCTAAACCCTACACCCGAGCCGCCATTGCGCAATTAGGGATTCTTGCCCCAGGGGGTTCATACATAAGGCTTCTGTAAGGATGCTACTGGGATTCTGAGGCGAATCTGTAACAGGGTTCCATAAGGATTTTATAAGGGGCCTACCCAGGTTCTCAGACTCTTGGAAGGTTCATGGGGTAGATGTGAGGCTTCCGGTTGGGGCCAGTGCAGCTTATGAGCCTCAACCCTCCAAGTAGGGTCATTGGACTCAGTAAGTAGGGTTATAAGTACCTTAACTTGGGTTATAAGTAATTATAACTAGTTACCTTACTTATAAACCCAGTTACTAAGTCCCATGATCCTTTAAGTAAGAAACAAGCACCTAAGGCGCCGCACGTAAAGAGTCCAAAAGGGTCCATGTACCCATAAACTTCTTGGGGTTTAGGGTTTAAGGTGTTCTTTGTTTGAGCTCCTGTTTCCGCCTAAGGTACAAGCCGTCGACGAAAGACCACATGGGTCAGGGGTTTAGGGTTTAGGGGTGTGGGGATGCTCTAAACACACTGAACCCGTTAAACGTCCAAAAATGGATCTGCAGACCTGAGTCAAGGATCTGAACTACTATAAATAATGAGAACAGGGTTCCTTTTTGTGGGTCTTTTCAGGGTTATAGGGGCCTTAATAATTAAGAAAGGGTTTTGTGGCCCATGATACTATAATTTTAAGAAGGAGCCCCTAAAATAGTATTGGTAATTATTTCGACCCCTACAGTAAGGTTCCCCCAAAATTTTGTTCCCCCAAAAAAATTTAGCGGGAGTCGCACGTCGGGGAATGCCTTGCCGCTCGCAACGCAAGCACATGCTAAACAAATCTCTCTTACTGAACCCTAAATCCTAAACACTAAACCCTAAACCCCTAAACCCCTAAACCCTAAACCCTAAACCCTAAACCCTAAAACCTAAACCCCTAAACCCTAACCCTTACACCCAAACGTAAGAACCCGGATCCGCCAACTAGACCTAAGAGTAACCTAGGAACAAAAAGGTGCCCTTTTTGGGTTAAAGCAAGTTATAAGGGAACCTAAACCCTCAAAAAGGGAATAAGGGCCTACTCTGGGTCCTAGCCAATATAGTCACCAAACCGGGTTTAGGGGTTTAGGGTTTAGGGTTTTAAACCCTAAACCCTAAACGACCAAACCCTCAATGAAAACCCTATACAAGTCATAACCGTTCTCACTGGGAAGTACGACAGGCTCAAGGTTTACAGTTTTAAGTTTGACCACTTCCAAATGCAGCTTCAGTCACTTTTCAGCGCTGCCAGCAGGTTACTGGTCCTGGGCTGCTACTGGTAGTAAGGGAAAGTCCTCCTTATGTAGGCCGCAATGAGAGGCAGGGCGAGATCATTACACTAAGCATTGAGCAAGAAACAACAATAAGTCCAATAGAGACACTGGTAGTAATATAGGGGCCTTCATAATTAGAATAGGGTTGGGGGGCCCAGTATACTTTAATTATAATCAGGAACCCCCAAAATAATATTGGTAATTATTTTGGCCCCTATAGTAAGAGTTGTGGGGTGCTGGGGCTTGAGACTTTGGGAACAGGTCGGAGTGATTTAGGAGGCTGTAGCAGGTTTTAGGATTTAGGGGATGCGGGCTTCATACATCTGAAAACCCTTGTTTACAACCATGTTAAGCTGTAAGCAGTTCGGAAACAACCCTGAATGGGACAGCCCGTTGGGATGGAATCATATACATTTCTAAGACATGCACCGCAAAACGCCTAACGACCCACATCTCACAAGGCAGAAACCCTACACCCTAAAGCCCACCATAAAGCAACTCAAATTGGGAATTTGTGGCTTAGGGTTCCTGGGTTTGCTCTTCAACGGAGTGCCTTTCTCGAAAACCTCGACAATCTTTATAATATATATATATATATATATAGATATATATATATATATATATATATGTATGTATACATACGTATACATATGTATACATATGTATGTATATATATATATATATATATATACGATTCAATACGGTTTCTGTGAGGGTTCGGTGAGAGACCGATTATAGGGGTGCAATTAAGCTTCTACAAAGGTTTCATCAACGCTTTATGAAAGCTTTAGAAAGGTTTGGCATGCATCCGGGTCTGCAACTATTTTGGGGTTCTGTAAGGGCTTGGGCTTGAAGGACTGGGATTGTGCTTTGGTGACTAGGATTATGGCATTCTGATGGACGTTTGCATGTTGCCTTTTTGGTTGGCTCTGTTTGGAGCTGCTGTCACGAGTTTAAAACTCCTTCTCAAGATTTGGGGTTTAGGGTTTTGGGCTGAAGGTGCAGGACTTAAGGTTTTTCCACCCTCGACCATTGGCCAAAGGCTGTCAGATGTAGGCATGTAGGGTTTGCAGGCGCATGGCGCAAAATGAGCATGTGTGCGCAGTGTATAACTGTACATGCATGACATGTGTATACATACACACGCAAACATGTGTGTATACACCTTTTTTATATATACATACATAAACATAAATATATATATATATATATGTATACACATACGCATCCGTATGGGTAAAGTAGCGCTCTTCTGGCGTCCTGATTACAGCTATCAACCCTTCTTCACTAATATTGCTCTCAGTAGTAGATACACCGTTAGACTAAATGGGAACGTTGGAACGGCACGTCGCTGCACTACAGTAAACCCATAAAGTTGGAAACCGGACTAAGGCCACATAGTGCTGGGATTCCCTACACATTACTCTCAAGAGTTGAGGCTGCAGGGTTTCCAACTTTGAGCTTTACAGTAGAAGCCAGAAAGTTGGAAGATCATTATCGTAACCCCTTTAAGGTAAACTATAGGGGATCCTACCATTAATCCATATTCCAACTTTCTGGAGTTCCCTTTAAGTGTAGGCTGGTATCGTTCGGCTTGGGAGCTCACGCATTTAAGCCTTAAAGGGCTTCAGCTCCGCCTGCCGAACACCTTTGAAGGAACCCTTGAGATACTTAAAGGATCATGGGACTTAGTAATTGGGGTTATAAGTATGATAACTACAGTTAGAAGTACTTATAAACCCCAAGTAAGGTACTTATAACCCTACTTACTAAGTACCATGAACCTCCAAGTTCAGATACCCTAAACGGAACCCGTAAAAGCAGCCCTGAAAGGAACCCTTACAGTAGAAGCCAGAAAGTTGGAATATCATTATCGTAACCCCTAGGGGATCCTACCATTAATCCATGTTCCAACTTTCTGGAGTTCCCTTTATGTAGCCAGAGGCGCATCTTCGTGACAGACCCTGCCGACGCACCTCTGGATCCCTAATGTACAGAAAAGCTTGAACCAGAGACCCTGCAGCAGGTCTCAGATGTCTCGATTTAGGTTTCGGGCTTCGGGTTTTAAGGATTTAAGGCTTCAGGAATCAGGGTCCTCAGGGATTTTGAGGGCTGAGGGCTTAGGGTCTTGGGGATTTGTCGCGAGGGAGGAGAAATTTGCACGGCAACTCTATAGGGCTGTAGCGTGCAAATCCAAAGCGGCAAGGGTGAAAGGCTTAAGGCCTGGTGTGTAGGGCTGTAGGGCTTGGAGGTTCAGGTTCCGCAAACTGCCCAAGGCCGCAAGTTTAGACGAAGGACAGGTGAAATTGAAAACGGGAACCCTCCGACTCTTTTGAAGATGGTATCAGATCGTGTAAGGTAAGATAACAGCGCACAATATACAACAATATGATGTAGCTGATACAGCAGCTTTCCAAATCAACATGCTTTCGAAATCCGACATGGGAGTTCCCGACAGAGTCCTAAATAGGAGGATCCTTAGTATAAGGACCCCAAGATAAGGTACCCCTACTCTTCGGAAACTCTAAACCCTAAACCCTTTCTCGAAGCCTCATAGGCCTTTTTAAGGAACCCTAAAAGGATCCCTTTAAAAGAACCCTACTTGGAGGGGCAAGGGACTTAGTAAGTAGGTTATAAGTAGAGTTTATAAGTACCCTGAATGGAGTTACCCCAATTATAACCCTACTTATAACCTACTTACTTAGCCCCCTACCCTTCCAAGTTGGCTTTGTAGTTTAGGGCCCAGAGAGCCCAATACCCCTCAATTGAGGAATATACCTGAAATCATTAGGGGCTTTTCTTATGATTTTTGCTATATTCCTTAATTCAGGGGTATTGGGCTCTCTGGGGTTTCAGGTTCAGGGTTTAGGGTTGCTAGGACTTTATTAATTAGAATAAGGCTTTGGGGTATGTTAAACTAGGGCTGCAATTAGGAACTCTAATAACAGCAGTGGAAATCATTTAGGCCCGTATGAATATACGAAAATGGTTTCAGGTTACAGTAGCAATTGTTAAGTGCTTGCTTGTGACTCTCGAAGAGAATTTCCCCACGAGATGTCTCCCGAACCTCTTCAATCCATGCCCCCGAGATGTCTAAATCGCAAAGTCAACAGCCCTAAATTCAGCTCCAAAAAACTGAATCCTGCAACCCAGACGAAGACCCTACATCCTGAACCCAAGACCCTGAAGCCCTCTAAAAGTTTACAAACGCCAAGACCCGTATAAGACCACCCAACAAACTCAACAGCAGCAAAAAACCTATAACCTCGTAACCCAAAGGCATGAAAGCGTCTTTGCCATTTGCGACCCGTGAACCCCAAAAAAGCTGTAAACGAACAACCAAACCCTCAAACTACTCTTCAAAATTCTTAAAAAAAACCCTCTTCAATTAAGAAGCAAGCATACCATCCTGAACGGTTGGCCGATGTCGGGGCCCGGGCTGCTCCGCTTCAGTGGCCGGCCTTCTGGAAACTTGCACAAAAGGTTCTACACAAAACAAAAAGGGCCCGTAATTGAGTTTAGGATTTAGGATTAGGGTTTAGGGATCAGCGTCCGTTGAAGAGGCCTATCATATCAGGGTTACCAGAGGGCTTGATATAGAAGCCTGAACAAGTGCCGATATTGTTCCCCACTTTCCTGGTTATAACATACTACAATCGACTAGAATACACCCCAAAAACCGATCGAAATCGTTAATGCAATTCTCGTAGCACCACCGGGTTCAGGGTTGTTCTTCAGGGGCAAAGTCTGGGGCTTCGGGTGCGGGTCGTCCCTCGCTACCGGGGCTTGCGAGCCTGCGCTGCTTGCTGCAATTTAGGGTTTAGGGTTTAGGGTTTAGGGTTTAGGGTTTAGGGTTTAGGGTTTAGGGTTTAGGGTTTAGGGTTTAGGGTTTAGGGTTTAGGGTTTAGGGTTTAGGGTTTAGGGTTTAGGGTTTAGGGTTTAGGGTTTAGGGTTTAGGGTTTAGGGTTTAGGGTTTAGGGTTTAGGGTTTAGGGTTTAGGGTTTAGGGTTTAGGGTTTAGGCCCTTATCGAACCCTTCCAGGACCCTTTTACGTCTCTAGTTCACAAAGGATCCTGTAGCTAAGCCCGACCATTTTGCTTGCTGGCTCTGCAGTGAAGCTTTCGGGCTTCTTGGTCTTGAATCCCTGGACCCGAAACCCTTAAAAAAACCTTATGCCCTCATCCTGCAATTCTTAAAGCTGTCAAATGCTATGGAAGCCGAAACTACAAGCATTGCATACAAAACCTGAACGCACCTTCGAATATGCAAGAAACCTACAAACGCTTCATGAAAATCCTCATAACTGCCTGCAAGACTATAGAAAACCCTTATCTTGAGGAAAACTTACAAAAGACATTAGAACCCTCTATATATATATATATACATATATATATATACATATATATATACATATATATATATACATACATATATATGTATATATATATATATCAACACACAACGCAGTACGAAGCATGCGACCTGAAGACTATATTCAAAAAGAAGCTCATAAACCGCTTAAGCACAGAGCCAGGAACAAGGCCCGAAAATCCGAAACCCTAATGACACTTCACGTTTCTTATGGTGTTTGAAGGTATACTATTCTAGAGTTACAAAGGGGTTATAGCGGGATAGTATTACGAGCTACTCCCCTCAACGCTACACCTTAAACCCCAAGCCCTGAACCCGAAACCCTACGCCCGAAAAGCGAAACCCCTAAACACTTAAACCCTAAACCCAAAACTCCTAAACCCTAAACCCTAAACCCCTAAACCCCTAAACCCTAAAGCCTAAACTCCTCAACCTTAAATCCCAAATCCCCAGAAGCAGCCTGCAGACAGCGCCTTCGAGGAGGGGCTCCTTGAGGAGTCAACGTGAGACAGACGAGTTCAGGTACCCACATTTACTTGGAGGATCATGGGATTCAGAAAGTAGGGGTATAAGTACCTTAAGTGTAGTTCCCTTACTTATAACACCAATTTGTGGACTTCCAGAACTCAATAATCTTGTTGGCATTTAAGGACACATCGTTGTCCCTGCTGTGTTTTCGCATGTAAAGTCGGTGTTGCACATTTACAATAATGGATTTGACTTAAACCTGTGACATCAAGTTATGCAATGAAAGACTCTATTTCAGGGATATGGGCAACGTGTAGGCTATTGTTCGATCATTCAATGCACGATGAAGATTTTTCCCCCTCGTCTTATCTCACAGCCGGACTCGGCTGAAGGTTCCCCCTCATCGGCTCGTCGACACATCTGTACACAGCAACTTCCGCTACTCGGGTCAAGCAGCCGGCGGTTTGAAAGGGACCATCGACCACTTCTCGAAACGTGAAGGAGTCCTAATCGTGCTTTCGGTTACGCACTCAGTTGCACATTCGGTCCTGCCACAGGGTGGGCCAAAGTCGGAGACCGTTTTGATCCGACCGGGGACCGGACCGCCCCGAGTCACGAACCGGCTTTGGCAGTGTCGTGGACCCCCCCACAGTGGAGCCCCTGACAGCTCTCTTTTTTGCATCTATTCTATGCAGCTCCCCACAGGCTCCGCCAGCCGTCATGCATTTTTGCATGAGCACTTGCCCCTAGATGAAAAACCTAAAGCCCTGAAGCCATCCGAAGCATCCCCTTTTGAGGGAACAGATTTAGGGTTTATGGGGCCTTGGGTTTGGGGTTTAGGGTTTAGTGGCGGCGGCGCTTTTCCTGCAGAATGGAGTGGGAGGACGCAAACGAGCGGTCGATGGGAGAGGCTCCGTTAAGTCACGGTCTCAGAAGCCCTCGCATCCATAAGCCCCCCAAACCCTCAATCCTCGGTCTTCAAGAGTTCCGGGGCGTCGGGCATTCGTGGAAAAGGCTATTGCTGCTTAAACGTGCTCCCTGTAGAGAGAAGGATTGCTGCTTAAGCGTCTTCCCTATAGAGAGAAAAGGTGGCCAGGGCGCCAACCACGCTGGCGAACCCTATACCCTAAACCCTAAATTTAAGATCTTAAACCAAACCCGAAAACCTAAACCCTAAACCCTAAACCAAACCCTAAACCATAAACCCTAAACTTAAAACTTTAAACCAAACCCGAAAACCTGCAAAGCCCCTCAAAGCTCTCCTGGACGGATGCTCCGCTCCCCCGGGACCGGGTCTCCTTCGAAGACTTGCAGCTCTCTGTGGGGCTTAGGGTTTTTTGTTTAGGGTTTGGGGTTTAGGATTTAGGGTTTAGGGTTTAGGGTTTAGGGTTTAGGGTTTAGGGTTTTTGTTTAAGGTTTAGGGTTTAGGGTTTAGGAGGGCGTTTTTAGGGTTTTAAGGCTTTGGGCTTAAGGATGTTTAAAACGGTCCAAGGGCGTACAGCTGAAAGGTTTGGGCTTCGGGTGTAAGGGCTCAGGATTTGCGGTTTCAGGGCTTCGGGTTTTTAGGTTTAGGGGCCTAGGCTTAGGGCTTTAAGGATTAGACTCTTTTTATGGTTTGGGGTATAGTATACGATCACTGTCAGGAACTATGCAGGGATATCATTACTTGTTTTTCTGACCCCATTGCCCTGTAGCCCGCTTTAGGTTGAGGGCCGCACTGTAGCTCTCGGAGTGTTTGGCAAACCTCATGAATCATGAGCCTTGGCCGCTGGTAACATCGAAAAGACCACTGGAGCATTTGGGGTAAGACTGTCTGGTTCTTAGCCGGGAATGGGGGAATGGATGAGGGACACATTGTTATTAGGGATTTTAGAGGGACTACTATAGGGATCCATTCCCCCATTCCCTACTCAGCACGAGACAGATGAGAGCCTGCATGGAAACCTCTTAATAAAGGAATATTGAATATAGCTTAAATCATCATATCGGTGGTTGTCAGAATTATGGTCCCTTTTTGGGTACCCTAAAAATTAGGTGCCGGATTATAATAAGGACCCAAAACGGCCCATATGAAGCCCTATGTATTTTAAGCCATTTAGGGGTAAAACCCTTATAGTCTAACAGTACCCCTATAGATCCCTTTAAAGGGACCCTAAACCCTAAACCCCACTTACTAAGTCCCATGATCCTCTAAGTATTGGGCTCTCTGGGCGAACCCTGCCTTCCCTCGCAACCCCAGAAGCCACAGACCCCAGATCACAGCTCGCACGGTTAGTAGGGAATGGAAGAATGGGGCCTATAAGGGTTACTATAAGGGATCTATAAGGGTACTCGAATATAGGGGCCTTAATAAGTATCTTATAATCTTACCTTTGGTTAGTAGGGACTGGAGGAATGGTAGTAGTAGTAGTCATAATTGTACCCCATGCCTCCATTCCCTACTAACCCAAGGTAAGTAATGAACACTATGCTGGACAAGTAATTACCTGGGTCTGGGGTTATACACGCCTCTATATATATATATATATGTATATATCCACATATGTATCCACATCTTCTGTTTTTCTAGCTCTTGATGAGCTTTGATAAAAGTTCAACTCTATGGTTTTGCATTTACCTTTGTCTTCATATTTGTTGCGTTTTTGAGTTTATGATTTTGCTGATTGGCTCGTTTACGTACATAGACATATAGCTCTTTATGCTTGTATGTGTGAAAATAGAAGCCATCTTCACCGAAACCCTAAACCCTAAACCCCTAAACCCTAAACCCTAAACCTTAAACCCCTAAACCCCTAAACCCTAAACCCCTGAACCCTAAACCCAAGTCCCAGCCGAAGCTTCAACCGATCTTACCAACATCGGCGGCCTGCTCCATAGATGGACCCATGGCCTGCGGCCACCCAAAATCTTCCCAGAGACTCCAATATCCCTTAAGTAAGGAATATTCCTTAAATCATATTAGGGATCCTAATACTAGGGATCCTACTATAAGTTAGGGTATATTCCTTAATCAAGGGATATTGGAGTCTCTGGGTTCACGCAACGACAACGAAAGGACCTTAAACATTTGGAAACGGTTGTTTTCTGCTATATTAAAACTGCAGTTCTGGAAGGACCATCCGGGGAGTTCTCGCCACTGAAGCCAACCCCAAATTTCCGGGCTTTCCGTAGCTTCTGGCATTCGAAAACCAGATTTGTGTTTCTTCCGAGTTTTCTGATTGGATTCTTGTTGAAGAAACTATTGCATTACCAGAAAGAGGAAACCCTAATATCTACTATAGAAGCCTACTATGACAGCTGGAATTACACCCTAAACATCCCAAAACCTTAAACCCCTAAACCCTCCTTTCATAGGGATCCTTAGGGGTGTAGGGGGGGGGGGGGGTAGGGGGCCTTAAGGCCCATAATAAGGACTAATAAGGCTTATTTAAGGAAATATAGTCCCCTACACCCCTCCCCCCTACACCCCTAAGGATCCCTATGATCCTTGAAAGGAGCCCGGTGGAAGTCGTGGAGCCTTTTGGATCTTCGGGACTATGGCTCCGTACTCGCCAGTTTCGGGCTTGGCTTTCAAGCTGTTTTGTGAAGGTTATAAGTACCTACTATTTGCTTAAGAAACCCCCAAAAAATAAAAATAATAATCCCTATAATACCCCCATAAGGAATATATTTTTTATTTTTTGGGGGTTCTTAAGCAAATAGTAGGTACCATAATTGGGGTTATAAGTACTTATAAGCATAGCTACCATACATATAACCCGAGTTACTAAGTCCCATGAGCCTTTAAGTATTTTTGTTTTTTTATGTGCCCTTTTCCAAGTGCATGACAGCTAGAAACCCTTACCAGGATGAGCCTGTTGTTAGGACCTCGGCTGCAGCTTTCTAAGATTCTGGTTTCAGGGTGTCGGGTGCTTTTGTGTTTTAAATGGGCTCTTTTCCGCCTGCAGGTACAGCTAGAAGGGTGTCGGGTTTGGGGTTTAGGGCTTGGGGTTCAGGGTTGAGGGCCAAGGGTTTAAGTTTCAAAAGATTCTGGTTCAGGGTGTCGGGTTTGGGGTTCAGGGCTTAAGGATTTAGGGCTTGGGGTGCAGGGTTGAGGGCTAAGGGTTTAGGGTTCGGGGGCCATCGGCTCTTTTCAGTGCCCGGCCCCGGCCAGGCCCCTCTGTCCCACGGGTCCTGGCCGGGTTCTGGCCAAAGAAAATACTAATAATAATAATAATACAATAATACTATTTATTAAATAATACTAATAATACTAATAATACTAATAATACTAATAATACTAATAATACTAATAATACTGATAATACTGATAATACTAATAATACTAATAATACTAATAATACTAATAATACTAATAATACTGATAATACTGATAATACTAATAATACTATGGCCCCCCCTTACCCATTATCTCAATCCTGGTTTGGGGGCTTGGGTGGCTGTGGGAGTGCAAGCAACCATGAAGAGCGACATCAAGCCAAACATACCAGACGTGCCAAAACTGCTTCTCACATGCTGCTGCTTCTGCTGGTTCCCTTGCACATGCTGATCATGGTCACCATGCTCACAAAAATCATCCCTTGCGGTTGTACGCATCCGCCTCTCAGCGATGCTTCCTACTCGGGGCTAAGAACCAACAGGGTCCATCCTTCTTCTTCCGCAGGGTTTTACAGGGTTGCCGTAAAGTTTCTAAAGGATTTGTGAAACTACTGTTGTAAGTACCTGAACTGGTGTGCTACAACTACAGTTTACCTTATTTATAACCCTAGTTGCTGAGTCCCATGACCCTTGAACCCAAACCCGTATAGATCCCTTGCAGAACCCTTGAGGGGACCCTTTCAGCTACTCTGAGCCCCATGATCTTCGAAGTAGATGCTCCAAAAACGCGAGCTGCACGGCGGCCTTAAGGGTAACATAACGGGTCCCTTTAAAAGAGCCCCTAAAGGACCCTCAAAGCAGCCCTTAAAAGGACCCTTTAGGGAAGCCCTGGAGGAGCGCACCCGCGGCACAGAAGGCGTGCTTGTCCTTTCCAGAAGGGGTCGGCGGGTTGTTCCTTTTCCTTTAAGGGTTCCTTTCAGGGTCCCCTTGGAGGGTTCCGATAAGGTTTAGGGTTTAGGAGACTCCAACATCCCTTAAATTAAGGAATATTCCTTAAATCATATCAGGGATCTTATATACTATAATTTAGGGATATTGCTTAATTACGGGATATTGGAGTATGAGTTTTATACGGAATGTTAATTAAGGGATCTTGGAATCTCTGAGATCGTCAACTACGTCTCGGTCTTTTGAGGTTTGCGGTTTGGAGGGTACCGGGCCTATTAAGGTTTGGAATGAAAATCTTAAACCCTAAACCCTACTTGGAGGGGCAGGGGACTTAGTAAGTAGGTTATAAGTAGGGTTATAATTGGGGTAACTCCATTCAGGGTACTTATAACTCTACTTAGAACCTACTTACTAAGTCCCCTGCCCCTCCAAGCAAACCCTAAACCCTAAACCCTAAACCTTAACTATGAGGTTCCGACTCTTCGGCGTCAGGGGTTTGGAGGGCTTTGGGTTCAGAGTTTCAGTGGAATGCGGCATGGGCTTGGATTCGGGAATGCGGCATGGGCTTTTTTCGTTAAGGGCCTTGGGGTTTAGGGTTTAGGGTTGAGGGGTTTAGGGTTTAGGGTTTAGGATTTTGGTTTTAGGGGTGAGGGTTTAGGGTTTTGGGTTTTGGGTTTGGCCTGCTACGGCAGATGCATCCATGCCGAAGACTGCCCACTACTCTCGAAGAAGCAGTCTGTACCCCCTAAAGCCTAAGCCTGAGCCCAATGCCGTAAAGCCTAAACCCTCACTTATGCGCCCTACACCCTAAGGCCTAAGTCCCAGGTCACATAGCCTAACTACTTCCATGATAGTGTGGCTCAGGGAAGAAAGCTTCTCGAATGCATGGGGATTTCAGAACATAGCGGACTTCAAGGTATACCCTTGATACTAGGATCCTGAATCTAGGGCCCCAAAAAAAAAGCAGACTGCCAGTACGAGGAAACACCCCCAAAATACTACCGGTAATTATATCGGCGCCTAAACTTAATGGGGATCCCTAAACCCGAAACCCTGAGCCCTAAGCCCCGTAAACCCTAACCCCTAAACACTGCAACCCTAAACCCTGTAAACCCTAAACCCTTGTGTTTTTTCAAGGACTCCCCACGGTGGTCTGGGCGCCCAACATCGCCCGCAGCGCCGACAGGGGTGGGAGGACGGCGGAGCTTCAAGCCATGGTGCTCTGGACTTTGAAGTAACCAAGGGTTTAGGGTTCAGGGCTTTGAAGTAACCAAGGGGAAAAAGTATAGAGACTTGTATTTCCCTAAACCCTAAACCCTAAACCCTAAACCCTAAACCGTAATGGTTCCTTATAAAAAAAAACAGGCCCAAAAAGAGTGTTGAAGTATGGTTCTCCAGAACGCAGGGAGTTTAAGGCTTGCGGTTTAGGGTGCAGCGTCTAGGATGTAGGTTGGGTTTAGGCTTCTAGGGGTTTGGGTTTTAGAGTTTAGGGTTTAGGGTTTAGGGTTCAGGGGTTAGGGTTCTAGGGGTTTGGGGTTTAGAGTTTAGGGTTTAGGGTTTGTTGGGTTTAGGTGTTGGCATTGGGGTTAAGGCTCAAGTAGAGCCTGCGTCGTGTTTAACAACCCAGCCTTCTGGGTTGAGATACTGGGTTCTTCTGACGGAGTTTAAGTTACCGTAATCAGAAACACTACCATGTACTATAGCTCCCTCTTTATGGTACCTTAACCCTAAACTCTAGATCCTTATTAGACCCTTAAGCAAAATTTCTTAAGAGGAACCCAGGATAGGGGCTCGCAGCGAGATGAGCATGCACTCAATGTGCCCAACCTGTGAGCCAATATCAGCTCTGCCATGCAGCTCTCCATGAGTAACCGAGGGCAATAAACAATGCAAACCCTAAACCCTAAACCCTCAACCCTAAACCCTCAACCCTAAACCCTCAACCCTGGGAATTTCGGGGGGCTCATGGCGAAAGAAACTGCGGTGCCCCGTTGCAGAACCCTTTAAGGAACCCTTAACACCAACACCTAATTCTAGTTGTTAACTACACTACATTTCAAGCGCAAGCCATAAATTCTCAACTGGAACTCCTTTGCTGCCCATGGGACTTAGCAACTGAAAGCTATCACGGTTTAGGGTTCAAGGATCAGGGGACTTGATACCTACGGTTGCAAGTGAGGTAGCTCCGGCAATATTTGCTTCTGACCCCAATCAGTGTAACTTTCCTTGCTAAGTCTGGACCTTTTTGAATGGGTTCCTCCCTGTACAAGCACCAATCTGAGAGTTTCCGAAAATGGAGACCCTAATATAGCACCTGAAATAGCAGGAGCCGTATTATAAGGCCAAAAAAATTAGCTGCCCCTAATTTTCGGAAACTCCCATGTAATCCATTTCAAGGTCAAGTGGTTTGTTGGCCAGGTCCACGTTACGGCGTTTAACGTGGAGAGTGTCAGGTTTTGGGGTCAACGACAACCCTCCACCCTAAACCCTCAACCCCTAAACCATAAACCCCTCAACTCCTAAACCCCAAACCCTAAACCCCTAAACCCCTAAACCATAAACCCTCAACTCCCAAACCCCTAAACCCTAAACCCTCAACTCCCAAACCCTAAACCCCAAACCCTAAACCCCTAAACTCTGAACCCTCAACTCCTACACCCAAAACTGATGAAAGCACGACAGTCTGAAGACGACGACTCCGACAGCCGTGGCCACCCTCCAAGCTCGACAGCTCATGTAGGAGCCTTAAATTAGAATAGGGTTGTGGGATTATTTTACGAAAATAAGAAAAAGGAACGCTGAGAAATGATATAGGCAATTATGTAGGCGTCTACAGCTACCTGTTTTGACACCTCCGTCCGCTACCTCCTAAAAAAATTCTCTGGTACTTCAGACACCTCGGCGCGAATCAGATCTTCATTTCCCCGTGCATGACGGTGAAGGTCTCAACGGGGGCTTCGGATTAGGGACGTCGGATGTAATCCCCCTCAACCCTCCTCTCAGGTTCAGGTTTTGAGGACTACAACCTTGCGTGCCGCTTTCGAACATACAGAACTCCTTTCTTGGGTCGTCCCAGAAAAACCCACAAACCCCCAAAACCCCAAGTTTCATTCAGGTGTCTTTTTGTAGTATCCTTAAGGGAGGGGGGTCCCAGGGGGGTACATAGCCTAGTGATCCCTAATTCTCCCTAGTACTCCCTAAGGTTCCCTTACAGTCCCCTAAGGATTCCTTATACCCTCCCCCCTTGAACCACCCTCCCTTAAGGATCCTATAGTCTTTGGGCTATCTGGGAACATGTAATTACAAACAAAGAAGGGGTCCAAAATGTAAAACTCTAGACAGTAAAATCCTTAACGGACAGGAGGGCACCAATAATCACATTTGGCAGAATGCATTCCTAAAACCCTCAAAAAACCGAAATGATCCAAATATAAAACCCCAGCTACAGAAAACCTAAACCCTAAACCCAAACCCTAAACTCCAAACCCTAAACCCTGGACTCCTAAAGCTTACTTCGGCGACCCACCGAACTTGCTGAAGACCCCAAGCCCCTTTCCGCTTCTTGCGGGTTTAGGGCTTTTTTTGTGGGCTCTCTTCCGTCTGCTTACGCGTCTGAATGAAACCCAGAGTCGGAGGGAGCCTGTGGGTTAAGGGGTTTAGGGGTATCGTTAGGGTTTAGGGATTTAGGGGTTTAGGGGTTTAGGGGTTTAGGGATTTAGGGGTTTAGGGGTTTAGGGGTTTAGGGGTTTAGGGGTTTAGGGGTTTAGGGGTTTAGGGGTTTAGGGGTTTAGGGGTTTAGGGGTTTAGGGGTTTAGGGATTTAGGGGTTTAGGGGTTTAGGGGTATCGTTAGGGTTTAGGGATTTAGGGGTTTAGGGGTTTAGGGGTTTAGGGGTTTAGGGTTTAGGGGTTTCGGGGTTTAGAGTTTAGGGTTTACTTAAGGGATCATGGGACGTCTCAAGTGGCTGTGTAAGTAAGGTAACTACATAGAGCCCCAATTATGGCACTTATAATACTGCTTACTAAGTCCCATGATCCTCCAAGTAGACTCTAACCCCTAAACCCTTATCGTACCCCTATGGATCCCTTAAAGGGACCCCTGACACCCTACTTACTTCTTATAGAACCTTTAAGGAAACTCTTAAGGACCCTCCTAAATCCTATGATCCTCCAAATACCCCCATTGTACCCTTATAGAAACCCCTTCTAAGTCCAATTTTTCATGAACCCTTTACCCTAAGCCCTAAACCCTTTACCCTAAACCCTAAGCCCTAAACCCTTTGCCCTAAACCCTAAACCCTAAGCCCTAAACCCTGAGCCCTGAGTCCCATGATCCCCCCAGGTAGGGTTCTACAGGCCGGGGCCGTATGGCCCGGTCGGATCCACGCGACCAGCCGGCAGCTCACTCGCCACCGTAGGAGGCAGCGGCTTCTGCGCAGGATATAGTATGGCAGGGGACTTAGTAAGTAGCCAGGGTTATAATTGGGGTAACTCCAGTTAGGGTACTTATAACTCTACTTATAACCTACTTACTAAGTCCCCTGCCCTTCCAAGTAAGAGTGTATAGCAGTAGATAGTCGTAGTTTAAAGCAGTCGTATAGGGTGGTAGTATAGAGTAGTAGTATATAGTAGCAGTGAAAAGCAGAAGTAGATAGCACGAGCATATAGTGGTAGATAGTCGTGCAGAAGTGTATAGCAAAAGTGTACTAGTGGCGCACAGTAGTAGTACAGTCTGTAGTAGCAGCTTTTTATTGAGATGTGGGCTTTGGGATTCAGTGTTGGGGGGTTGTGGATTCTAAACCGAACTTCGTACCGTCGCAAAAATTACAACTTGAGCTGTTTCGTATTGATTATGGTATCCGATAATTACAAACTATTTCCAAGTCCCCCAAGGATTGCCAGGCCGCTTGAGTCTTTGGTTTTCAATGCTCGAACCCATGGCATAGTTTTTCAACGGGAGTTCATATCATATAGTGGTTCAGAGTTCAGGGTTCAGGTTTAGGGTTTAGGTTCAGGGTTTAGGGTTTAGGTTTGATAGTCCCTGGTCCTGGCTTCAATCCTTACATCCTGAACCATCAAGCCCTCGAACCTAAACACCAAGCCCCAAACTCCTGAGCCCGCGAACCCTTGAACCTCAAGAACTCAGCCCCTGAACCGGAATGCCCAGACTGAAAGCTCTGAAAGCGCTCCAAGCTTTGTGTTTTGCAAATGCTGGGCTGGAGAAAATTGCCGTCAGGTGCTCGTGATTTGGACTGGTTTGCGGTTTGAGTCTATAGCGCTTTTTTGGGGTGTAGTTTAGGGACTGAAAACGCCCAACCCTAAACCCTAAACCCTAATTAAACCCTAAAGCCCTATGGGTTTCGGAGCGCCTGATTGGAAGCTTCTTGGATGAAGGCAGGGTCCTTCTTCAAGACATCTGCCGCATACCTGGGGGATTCGCCCTACCGGTTTAGGGTTTAGGGTTCAAGGATTATATGGTTCAGGGATTCGCAGGTATATACGCCGCATTTCAGGGCTCAGGGTTTCGAGTTTAGGGCTTTGGGTTTCAGGTTTAAGGTTTAGGGATTATATACCCTACCCTCCAACCCCACACTCGGCAGACCTAACCCCCCCTAGTCACCTTATGGCCTTATAGTTTCGTCAAGGGAACCCTTATCGCACGCATTCAAACCGTACAGAAACATTCTACCAGTCGTTGTAAAGGCCCCAATACTGTAAACCCTGAACCCTAAACCCTAAACCCCATGAACACCCACATACCCAGGAGAACCCTCGAGCAACCCTATTCTATGCCTTGCACCCCTGTACTCCACAACCTTGACACCCCTGTAGAACCCTTAAAACTGTTTTCCTCTTATACACCCGTATGAAAGCCCTAATCCTAATCCTTAAGCCACAGACCCTACACCCTAAAACCTTCAATCCTAAAAGCCAAAACCCCAAGACCCCAAAATCCGAAAACGCCAAACCCTAAACCCAAAACCCTAAAACCCTAAACACTAAAGCCTTAAACCCCAAAATGCTAAATCCCTAGACCCTCACAGACCCAACACCCTGAAACCCTAAAACTCTAAAAACGAAAACCCCTAAACCCTATATGAATCCTGAAACCCTAAACCGTCTAAACCGTTAAACCCCTAAACCCTAAAAACCCTAAGCCCTAAAACCATCGCAGGGGCTCACATGAGGGAGCGCTTGCTCTGGCGCGCAGCGGCGAGAACAATCTCCCGGTCTGCCCGGAGCTCCTTCTGGAAACCATCTAATTCATTAGTTTAGGGTTGAAGGTTTCAGTGTTTAAGGTTTAGGGGTTTAAGGTTATCTTAAATTCTGAGGAAACCCTTCTTAACTAAAGGGTTTTGAAGTCTCAGAGTAGTAAGTCTCGCGATCCTGTGAGTGGTCCTCGGACGCATAGCGAAGCGCCGCACCGCGCTGTCGGACGGCGGTCAAGACGATGCCACGGTCCTGGCAGAGAAGAAAATCGCAGGGAGGGTGGTATACATCGTACCTTACCTATTACATGCGGATTGCAAGGAGGACGTGCTTTCTCGATGGTCGGTTTGGGGCTTGAAGCTGAGAGAGCTCGAGCTTTCGGGGTTCGAGTTCAGCTACCATGGAGTTTAGGAGCTTCGGCCACCACACAAAATTCACAGATTTTTAGGCTTCAAGCCTGCACCCTAAACCCTAAACCTTCGGGACAAATTGTCCAATTCCAAATCTGCAAAACATGAAACTGTCGAACTTTGAGTTTAAACAAGCTCAAATGAGCTTGGGACGGGGGTCCTAGTATGCAAGGGCTTCAGGGTTTAGGGTTTAGGGTATGATACAAAGTACTTGGAAGGGCAGGGGGCTTAGTAAGTAGGTTATAAGTAGGGCTATAATTGGGGTAGCTCCATTTAGGGTACTTACAACTCTACTTATAACCTACTTACTAAGTCCCCTGCCCTTCCAAGTACCCGATTGGGGCTCAAATTTCATGTGGCTATGCCCTGATCGTGCAAGTACCTAGGGCTGCAGCCGAAGCGCTTCAGCGGGTTTAGGGTGTAGGGTTTCTATAGGAGTTTCCGAAAATAGGGGACCCTAATATAGTACCCTAAATAGTAGGATCCTTGTTATGAAGGCCCCAAAATAAGGTACCCCTAGTTTTCGGAAACTCCCATATAGGGTTTAGGGTTTAGGGTTTCGGGTGCAAGTTGAATCGGCTTCCGAGCTTCTGGCCCTAAGCCCTAAAAACGCAATAACCCTACTTGGAGTTTCATGGGTAGCTAGAACAAGGATTTTAAGTAGGGTACTATATACCTAGGGTAACTATAAGTTGAACGGTTCAGAGCTTCAGGGTTTAGGGCTCCTATAAAGGTGTGACAAAAACCGTTACGACAAGGCTTGCTAAAAAGGCTACTATCGGGGTTTAGGTTCGAAAGCGCAGGTTTCGGGGTGTCTAGGGTTCCGATAAAGTTATTCTAATGTTTACGCTTCAGGTTACTGAGATATCAGGTTTCGGGGCGGGGGGTTTCGGTCTTCAGATTTGGGATCTCTAAACTCTAAACCCTAAACCCCAAACCCCAAACCCCAAACCCCAAAACCCCTAAACCCCTAAACCCGACACGCGAGAAAGCACGGCGGGGGAGCCGATCGGAGCTCCTGGTGTGCGCAAGCGCTTCCCACACACTCCAATATCCCTCAATTGAGAAGGGCTTCTTAAAGGGATCCTTTAAAGGGATCTACAAGGATTCCTATAAAGGATCTATAGAGTTTAGGGTTTAGGAGACTCCAATATCCCTTAATTCAGGAATATCCGGTAAATTGTAGTAGGGCCCCTAATATGATTTCAGGAATATTCCTTACTTTAGCGATAATGGAGTCTCTGGGTAAGGGATGCAGAGACCGGGCCGTTGAAAGCAAATGAGACAAGGCCTCAATTTTCGGAAGAGGGTCTTGGGGCTAGGGGTTTAGGGGTTTAGGGTTTACAGGCTTTAGGGTTTAGGGATTACCGTAAGGGCTATAAGGGGACAGTACTACCAATTCTTTGCGGCTTAAAGCTGGGCCAGGGTTGAAGGGTTAGGGTTTACGGTATAATCTCTTCGTCAATCCTAAGCGTTCTGCGTTGCAAAGCTTAAGGCTTCAGGGTTGTGGATTCTGACATGTTGGGGCTTACGAGATTGCGAGAGAGCTTGGGGGTTTAGGGTGTAGAGATTTTGGGCTTCTATCAAGATTACTTGGAGGGGCAGGGGACTTAGTAAGTAGGGTTATAAGTCGAGTTATAAGTACCCTAAATTGAGTTACCGCAATTATAACCCTACTTATAGCCCCACTTACTAAGTCCCCTGCCCCTCCAAGTATACGATCCTACATGAAGTCCATCGTTCAAAAGCTCGTCCAGCACAGCGAAACGAACACCAGATTCTCGACATGGTGTTTGGCATCCAAGTTGTAAGCGCATAGAGCCAGTTCTGCTCCTCTGCATCGAGCGCGCGGAATTGTGCGGTCCACGCCTGCGTGCACATCCCGACGGCGGACTGCGTAATAGTGGGCAAGAACAGCAGTTTCGGATGAGCCGAATGACACCAAGACATCTGGCTGCGACTCCTTGACATCCGCTGCGCACTCCAAAGCCTGTGACTGTGGTCTGCAATCGCTAGATATGGGAGTTTCCGAAAATCGGGGACCCTCATATGGTACCCCAAATAGTAGGATCCTTATTATAAGGCCCCCAAAAAGGTACCCCCAATTTTCGGAAACTCTAAACCCTAAACCCTTTATATAGAACCCTTTCAAGGAGCCCTTAAAGGAACCCTTTAAAGGAACCCTAAGGTACCCCTAATTGTCGGAAACTCCCATATGCCAATCAAACCTTTGCAAAAGGCAGAATTGGGGATCTAGAGTCTAGGGCCGTGTTGTTGTGCGTACTTCGGTTGATTTAGAGTCCCTTTAAAGGGATCTATAAGGGCTCCTTTAACGGATCTATAGGGTTTTTGGGGTTTAGGGTTCATGATATAAATCCTGCATTACCTTAAGGACCCTAGACTATGGGAATTATGGTATGTTCCTTATTGTGGGTAATGCAGGATTTATATCATCAACAGTTCGTCGAGTTGACGGAGTCATTACTGCGGTAGTTCGCCGTTGTTGGGTTTAGGGTTTAGGGTGCTGAATGCCTCTTTTCAGGCTCAGGTGGGGCCCTAAACCCTGAACCCTAGACCCTAAACCACCCTAATCTCCTAAACTCCTCTGCCCCGAAACCCTTGGCCGAAACCCTACACTCCTAAACTCCTGAACCCTCAACCTTAAACTCCCAAAACCCTAATCCCAAAGCTCGTTTTATTCGGGACATTCTGGGTCTTCCGGGGCTCGGAGCCTAAAATAGAGCCCTGAATGTTCCGAAACAGCTTGGGTAGAGAATGTAGGGGTGAGGGATTCGGGTTAGGTTGTGGGGCTTAGTTTTTTTTTTGAACGCCCCTTTTTCCCTACTGCAGGTTCTGCCGTCTGGAAAATGCCTTGCAGGGTTTAGGGCTCAAGATTGTAGGCCAGGGCTTGGGGCCCAAGGATGAGGGTTGGGGGCTTAAGGCTTAAGGATAAGCAGTTTCCCCTTATCGACCAACCGGACTGTTGGCAGGGATGAGCATGACCGGGACTGGAGGACAATAACAATGGCCATGATGATGGTGACGATGATGATGCTGATGGGGGCGATGATGCTGATGATGATGATGACGACGACGACCCTAAGCTGTGAACCTTAGACTCGAGTCAGAAACTACATTATAGTCGCACCTCCCCTCATAACAGGAGCCTCCGCAACCCCTGCGATTCCTGCGCGGCATACTCCAGAGCCCCACCGTTCTCCTCGACGGCCTTGAGGACAACCTGCGGTCAGCACAAGGGTTTATAAAGGCTTTATACATGTACTATGGGAGATAGGAGCGCTGTGTAGGGTTTCACACGGTGTTCTGGAGGTTTTGAAGTATGGTATATTCCTGATTGCAGGTAATGCAGCATTTATGTCATCAACCGTATGGGGTGCCTCCCATCATGTTCCGTAAGAGGGATCTCAATATCGGAAAGCACGACCGTGCCAAAATCGAGCCGCACGCTAGCGTTGCCGGCCCTGGACTATTAACCCCAAACCCTAAACCCTAAG
The DNA here is from genome assembly GCA_905221615.1 of Symbiodinium sp. CCMP2592. Lineage (NCBI taxonomy): Eukaryota > Dinophyceae > Suessiales > Symbiodiniaceae > Symbiodinium > Symbiodinium sp. CCMP2592. Next base: position 866,670 of record CAJNDT010000535.1, read on the forward strand.
AGATGTGGCTCAACGGAACCATGTGACTTGGGATGTAGGTACCCTCATCGGGGTTCCTCTGCTAAGAACTCCAAAGGTAACCACCCCGAAGCCGAACAACCGAAAAAAAAAAAAAAGAGCACGCCTCAAAACCAGACTTCAGGGATATCAAACATCCGCATGCGACTTGTTTATATATATATATATATATATATATATATATATATATATATATATATATATATATATATATATATATATATATATATATATATATACATATATAAAGCTCGTTGATCCTTCTAGTGAGTGCTGCTAGCCTCGATGTTTGCAACCTGGAGCCCCCTGTAATGAGAAACAAGACAACATCCATCATAGGGACCCTTAGGGGTGTCGGGGGGAGGGGGGTAGGGGACTATATTTCCTTAAATAGGCCTTATTAGTCCTTGTTATGGGCATTAAGGCCCCCTACCCCCCCTCCCCCTACACCCCTAAGGGTCCCTATGAATCCAGGTCTATTGGGATATCGGACAGGGTTCAATGTTTACCCAAACAACACAACCACAAATCCATGTAAAAAACACAGTCGCAAGAGCACCAAAGCCCAAACCCTAAACCCTGAACCTCGTATAAACAAAACTCTATCTTAAAGCACTGAAAATACGACCCAGTCCAGCCTTCTATATAACCCTTCTCAAGGTTTAAGGTTTAAGGTTAAGAGGTTTAGGATTTAGGGTGGGTTTAGGGCTTTGGGCTTAGAGGTTTAGGGCCCGACGAAGCAAGGGAAATGTAGGAACCTGATTATAAAAAAAAAAGTGCCCTATAAGCCTATAGTATATATATTAGGACTCATATAAAGAACCCTCTTAAACGCCCAGGGTGTCTTCATCAGGTTCCTACACTAAGCCCAAGCCTAAACCTAAATCCTAAACCCTATTCAACCCCATTAAACCCTAAACCCAAGCCTTTTTGAACCAACCCTAAACCCTAAATCTTGAACCCTAAACCCTAAACCCGATTCAACCCCGCTTAAACCCTAAACCCCATTCTCCCGAAGGTCAAGGAGGCTTGCTACTCAGGAACCCTCAGAGACTCCAATATCCCTGAGTTACGGAAGATTCCTTAAATCATCTTAGGAATCCTACCATAATGTAAGGTATATTCCTTAACTAATTCCCATAAAGAACCTTTATAGATCCCTTTCAGGAGCCCTTAAAGGAACCCTTAGAGGTATATTCCTTAATTCAGGAATACTGGAGTCTCCTACACCCTAAACCCTATAGATCCCTTATCGGAACCCTTATAGGAGGAACCCTTATAGATCCGGTTAAAGGAACCCTTTAAGGAACCCTCCTCAATTACAATAATTTAAGGTATACTCCTTAATTAATTTCCTTATAGAACCCTCACAGATCCCTTTAAGGAGCCCTTTAAGGTATATTCCTTAGTTAAGGAATATCGGAGTCTCAGGAGCCTAGCATCAAGAAATCTGGAGCCTCCCGGTCCGCCTGGAGCTCCGAGGAAGCCCACCTTGGTGGGGCTTTCAGGGTTTTAGAGCTTTAGCGTTTAGGGTTTGGGGCTTGGGGTCTAGCACTTGGGGCTTTGGAGTTCAGGGTTTTGAGGTTTAGTGGTTTAGGGTTTAGGGTTTGGGGTTTTGGGGTTTAGGGTTTTGAGGTTTAGTGGTTTAGGGTTTAGGGTTTTGGGGTTTAGGGTTTTGAGGTTTAGGGTTTAGGGTTTAAGGTTTAGGGTTTGGGGTCTGAACTTGAGGGGCTTTTGGGCCCACTTTGGCAGGGCTTTGGGCTTTTGGAGCTTTAGAGTTCAGGGCTTAGGGATGTTTAGAACTTCGAGTTCAGGGCTTAGGGATGTTTAGGACTTCGAGTTCAGGGCTTAGGGCTGTTTAGAACTTAGAGTTCAGGGTTTAGGGATGTTTAGAAGTTAGAGTTCAGGGTTTAGGGTTTGGCGACATGGAGAATTCTGCCGTTGTGTCGATTTTGAGGCTTTTGCAGGGCTTGTAGGGCTTTATGGGGCGGGTCTAGGGGCTTAGGGTTTAAGCTTCAAGGCTTAGGGTTTAGACTTTAGGGTTTTCAGGGTTCAGGTGCCTCAATTGATAGCTGGAACCGTGATCCGGTTGATGATATAAATCCTGCACTACCCATAATAAGGACTATGCCGTAATTCCCATAGTTTAGGATCCTTAAGGTAATGCAGGATTCATATCATCAACAGTCCCTAAGGGTACCATAAACGTTCCTTCAACGAACCCATGAGGATTCGCTAGGGGCCGCAATTAAAACAGGCCTTTGCAATAAAGGAAGCATTACTTGGAGGGGCGGGGGACTTAGTAAGTAGGTTATAAGTAGGGTTATAATTGGGGTAACTCTTTTTAGGGTACTTAAAACTCTACTTACAACCTACTTCCTAAGCGGACACTACTACTCATTCCTCGGTCTACATTGTAACGAAACTGCACAACTCTCCAGGAAGGCTCAGTTCAAAAAGTTGGAGTCCTTGGTGTGTGTGTGTGTGATCTTCTTTAGGGAAGGGGTGTCGAGGGTGGTAGGGTCTGGCAGAGGCTTGCGATTTTTGAAATGTTGGATTTTACTTACTGGTGTGTCTTTTAGATTACAATTCTTTTTGTTGCAGGGGCGTTTGGGTGCGGGGCGTGATTTTCAGGATGCTGCACAACCTCTGAATTCGGAGGTGTTATCCAAGTCCTTGCGGGTTTTTGCGTGTTCTCGATTGTAGGAAAACGACGGGGTGTAGAGGAGCTTGCCCTACACCCTAAACCGGCAGCTAAGAGCTAAGGGTGTCAAGGATTTGCGATCTCCAACGTTCAAAAAGTAGGGGTCAGGGTTGGGTGCGTACGGGGGTGCAGAGTTCGGGGTTCGGCATTTTCGAAAGAGGAAGAAGAAGCTGAATAGCGAGAAACCGAGGTTGGGGATAGTCTTGAGATAACTCCGGGCTCTGAATTTAGGACTTCAAGTCTGCAAGGATTCAATGCTAAGTCAGCCCTGGACAGGTTCTGAAAAATTAGCACAGAAGATCCTCTTAAGCACCTTGAGTACGCGGCATCGTAAGGCGCACCCTGAATTAGCATTCTACGTGCCAAGCATCCCGCACTTGGAGGGGCAGGGGACTTAGTAAGTAGGTTATAATTAGAGTTATAAGTACCGCCCCAAATATAACCCTACTTATAACCCTACTTACTCAGTCCCCTGCCCTTCCAAGCACTTGGAGGCATTTTGCTTGCTTTAGTTGTTATTGCTCATGGACTTGATGTGGGAGTTTCCGAAAATTAGCGGTACCTTATTTTGGGGTCCTGATAATAAGAATCCTGCTATCTAGGGTCCTATATTAGGGTCCCCAATTCTCGGAAACTCCCATGTTCTTCTGACTTATACCGTGGCCATAATCGCTGTTGGTCATAGTAGTGTATGGTTGACTAGTGCTACTGTTAGCTTGATTCGTCGCTTCTCTGTGGTGCACGCTGCTTTCGTGCAGATGGATCTACAAAGCTGATTTGAGAATCAGACGGTTTAGGGTTTTTTAGGGTTTAGGCAACCAAGGCTTTGCCAGCTTCCATTGTGGCCGCACTAGATCCCATCTCACTGAAGAGAGCCGCGTCATTGTTCTCGTCTTTGACATTGTTCCATTGAAACACAGTGCGACCCTTGAATTTGTCGAGTGGGTCCGTTTCTGGTAGCTCTGTGCCCTTTTCGACACAGATCTCGAAGCCTTTGCCTACTTGCACGTGTGCGTATGAGCCTTCTTTGAAACTGCTTCTCACTCCCTGACAGGATCCGTGTCCCATGCCCTTTTCCTGACAGGATCCGTGTCCCATGCCCTTTTGGCCATCAGCTTGTCCCACTCAGTATCCAACGAAGCTTGAGCTTTAGGGTTTCGTGCTACGGTTGATTATATAAATCCTGCATGACCTTAAGGACCCTAAACTATGGGAATCATGGTATATTCCTTATTATGGGTAATGCAGGATTTATACCATGAACAGTAGTTCTTCCTGCCCAACGTGCCTAGCAACCATGGCGACAAGCTCAAGGATTTCCTCTTGCACGAGAAAAGCGGACTTAGCTATGTTATTCCTCAATGGTTGTGCGCTCTTCACTGTTATTACAAAATATCGACTACATGTAGTTATTGCCTGGCTGGTAGCCGAACTGTATAGAGCGGAACCAGTGGTACTGGTAACGATTTGTAAGGTTCCCTAAGCAAGCGAGAAGTAGACAAAATCCCAAGCCCCTAAACCTAAACCCTAAATCCCAAACCCCTAAACCTAAACCCTAAATCCCAAACCCCTAAACCTAAACCCTAAATCCCAAACCCCTAAACCTAAACCCTAAATCCCAAACCCCTGTTCAAAATATGAAGGCCCCCTTTATCTCCAAAGCAAGGCGCTTGCAAGGTTTTGGGGCTTCGGGATCGAGGCTGCAGGGCACCGAGACACAAAACCTGAAGGGGGTTAACGATTGAGGGTGCTGTTGGTCGGTTTGGGGGTTTAGGGTTTAGAGGTTTAGGGTTTAGGGTTTAGGGGTTTAGGGTTTAGGGTTTCGGGGTTTAGGGTTTAGAGGTTTAGGTCCATAACCTCTGAACAGCCAGCGAATGCTCGGACTCGAACATCAGCGCATTGCCACTCTTGGAAACTGCGCACATGACGACCTCTCTCGGGGCAGATTCCCTCAGATCCCAATGTCCCTTGAAGAACAACGAGTCCAAAGAATGCTTCCATTAAGTACACTATTATGATTCGTCTTCTTCTGAAGACTGAGAGTGATTCTTATCTTTATTACCAGAAGATGCGTAGCATTATTCGTGTCAGTGTTGTTGTTGTTGTTGGTAACAGTATTGCTAGTGCGATATGGCGTGCTGCGTAAATGTGGATAAACGCTTCACAATCATATCCCGACTTCACGGCGCTTAGCTGTAAGGGTGTAGATTTGGGTTTAGGGTTTAGGGGATACCTCGTTGTGCTTCTTTGGAGCCGTGTAGACTCTAAAAATCCTATGAATGGCTACAAGGATCACCGAGCTTCAACCCTTGATTTCCTGCGATCTCAAGCCCCTAACGCCCTTAACCGCAAACCCCAGAACCCGAAACTCCTGAACTTCCCTAAAGCCCTAAAGCCCTAAACCACCAAACCCAAAACCTTCCTAAACACTTGAATCCCCGAACCCCTAGACTTCCGGAAACCGGGCAAACCCCCAAACCCCTAAACCCCTGAACCCCTGAACCCCTAAACCCCAACCCATGAACCCTGAACCCTACCTCGAACCTAAAGGCCACAGTTCAACCCCTTTTGCCCGAGAGTTCCTAAACGATCCCCTACTTGAAAGACCATGGGACTTAGTAACTTTAAAGGTGCTAACAGGATTTTGGAAGGGATCAATACAGGTCCCTAAACCCTAAACCCTAAACCCTATGCTAACAGGATTTTAGAAGGGATCTATAAAGGTTTAAGGCTTCAAGGATCATGGGACCTAGTGGACCCCTAGCTGCTAGACAAACAGTTTCAGCACCAGTCAGGTAACGACACTTCAACCCTAAACCCCCACTTGGAGGGGCAGGGGACTTAGTCAATAGGTTATAAGTAGAGTTATAAGTACCCTAAATGGAGTTACCCCAATTATAACCCTTTTATAACCTACTTACTAAGTCCCCTGCCCCTCCAAGTACTCTCAATTCAGATACTCTCGACCTGACCGACTGAGCCCCTGATCGCCCAAGAAAACCCCGAAAAGAGCCTATATCAACCACGTGCAACTCTGCAGAGGCCCTACAGAAACCTGTAAAAGCCTTATAAAGTCATGTAAACAACGACGTAGAACTCCAATCAAGCTTACGCAAACCGCATAAACGCCGTCTCGATGCGCTATAGAAACCTACCAAGCCGTATATGCCCTGTATGTCCGGAATGCACGCGCCTCCCAGTCATTCCGTAACTCGGGCGGCGCATGCTGCAGCGCTAGACCTCTTGAACAAGGGTCCGCTAGCTAGACACCTAAACTTACCTGCACCCTAAAGAACCTACCTTTTTAGGGTTCCCCAATATGATTTCTTTATATAAGTCCTTAACAAGGTAGGTTACTTGGGGTTAAGGTAAACCCTAAGCCCCAAACCCTATACCCGAGATCCAGAGTTTTGCCTCGAGGGCTCAAAGTTGGAGGATTGAGGGTCTGGGGTTGTGACATAGACATTAGAAGGGGCCCCCACCCTGTAATAGTGACTATAAGGATTCTATTACGGCACTATCAAATTCCGATTATACCACTATTACAGGGTGGGGGCCCCTTCTAACAGAGACACCCATTTTTAACTAGCATAGGCTTTTCGGTGTCTTTTGTTGCATACTTGCAAGAAGCCACTTTGAGAAAGATCACTAGATTTTTGAAACCCTTGGGGCAGACATCCGGATCGAAAGGGGCTGCTGAGTAGAAGCCTTAAGTGGGTGGGGTGAAAAGGGGTGAGAGAGACTATGCTGAACTTAGGCCCCTAGCAAACATTATAATTCTAGCTGCTTCTTGTTCTGGATTTTGTAACCAAAAGTTAAAAACTATTTTTAGGTACAGCTAAGGGGAAGGGACTTGTAGGTGTTTATCCCTACAATAGGGATTTGGGGTGTAGTGCAGTACAGCCACATCAGGAAAACCTACTTAAAGGATCAGGGCACTGTTTCAGTAAGACTTTTTGTACCTTTCTTGAAGTAAAATGTAACTGTAAGACTAGCTACCTTACTCCTACCTCAAGATACTAAGTCGCATAACCCTTTAAGTGTTCATCTGGAAACCTGAACCAAGGCAGGGCTGTTCCCACGGCGGCTTTACTTGTCCTTTGGTTCCGTAAGACATTCGCAATTTTGTGAAAAGCCGTCTTGTAAATCTCGGCGAACCGTTCCATGGGGCCACGTCTCAAGATCACTGTCACCAGGAGCTCCACGTGTGCGCCGCTTGGTGCCCAGTCGCCAACATCACATCTGTTGGAGCTTAGGGTGTACTTAAAGGATCATGGGACTTAGTAAGTAGGGTTATAAGTAAGGTAACTACAGTTATAATCGCTTATAACCCCAATTCAGGTACTTATAACCCTACTTACTAAGTCCCATGATCCTCCAAGTAGGGTTTAGGGCTACCCTGAACTGCCAAGTCGTGCTGCTACCCTTGGCACCCACAGCCAAAGGGGGTAGCCTGGGCACCGAGTGGTCAAGTCTTGGCTTGCTCAGAAACTGTTGGGCAGGCGGCAGCCGTCCAAAAGCTGCAGCAGCTGAGCCCTGGCAAATACCAGGCACACATGTATTTGTACCGTAGATGCATACTCATGCGCCAGCATACACCAGAAAATTGCAAACCTAAAACCAGAGCAACAGCAGCAACCACGGCCCCAGCAGCAACAACGGACTCCGATGACTAGCGCAGCTCTCACCGCTGTAGCAGCGGCAGCTGAGGCGAGAAACCATCAGAATAACTAGTAAGACTGTCCCTCTGTTGTTCTGGAATGTTTCGAATCTGCATGCTTATGTGACCATGGTTCAGCTCTCGTGTGACCATGCTACAGTTGCCACTGCCCTATAGCTATCCGAAAATGGCGCGATATCTAATAATTGGACCCAATTATGAGTATTATGAGTACACAACAATTCGAACACATTCATACTGATAAGCAAACTACAGCTACACTAGGAACCTACGATTAAAATGCCCCGCAAACCCCCCTATAACCGCTAAACGGCTAAACACCAAAACCCTACATCCTAAACCCTAAACCCTAACCCCTAAGCCCTAAACCCTCAATCCCAAACCCCTGAACCCTAAGTCCTAACCCCTAAACCCGAAACCCTAAATCTTTAACCCTAAACCCCTAAATCCTAAACCCTAAACCCCTAAACCCCCAAACCCCATCCGAGGCAGCAGCCATTTGCCCAGCAAGCTTCGGCAACCAGCTCTCGGTCTCCGCCTTATCAGCGAAGTCTACTCAGTTGACACAACATGGATTGGGTACGGTCGGTCCTGTGAGGGTCTGGGTTTACATAGAACCCCAGTAGAATAGGAACCCTCAAGGGAACTCCATGAAAGAGCATGTACATAGGAAGAAGCCTTCAATTTAAGAGCGTGCAGCTGTAGTACAGCTTGCTCAAAGGATCATGGGACTTGGTGACTAGGTCTGAGTCTAAACAAATAACATAACTCTAGGTATCATAACTTATAACCCGAATTGAGGTGGTTTATCGCCTCACTAGAAAGCCCTGATCCTCTAGGGTTGCCAACCTGTAACTTTACTGTAGCACCCTCAAGCCATGTGCAACGAAAAGCCCTTGGAGTCTTCCGGCAACTCTCCAGCAGCTGCTTGGACTTCCTCCTTCAGTCGGAGTGACTCCAGGCTCTCCTCATCGACTTGATCCAAGATCTCGACCAAATACTTGTCCATGTTCGTGTACTTGCAGGATCATGCGACTTAGTAGGGTTATAAGTACCTTAATTAAAGTTATAAGCAACTATAACTGTAGTTACCTTACTTATAACCCCAATTACTAAGCCCCGTGATCCTTTAAGTATTTACAGTTCCTTAGAACCGCCGATGGGCAGGGGTATGCAGAGGCCAACGCCCGCAGTGACATTGCGAAGGTACTTAAAACCTTACTTACTAGGTCCCATGAATCCCCATTATAGAACCCCTATAGATCCCTTTAAGGAACCCATTATGGAATTATGGAACCCTACCGTACCCTTGCAACCAAAGCTCTTCACCAGCTTTCGAGCACGTGCAAGACTTGATTGCTCCCTGGATCTTGGCCCAAAACCCTACTTAAAGGATCATGGGACTTAGTAAATAGGTTTTAATTGGGGTTATAAGTCCCCTAAGTGGGGTTATCCTAATTATAACCTACTTATAACCTTACTTACTAAGTCCCATGAGCCTTTAAGCAGACCCTAAATCCTAAACCCCATAGATCCCTTTAAGGAACCCTATAGATCCCTTTTAAGGACCTTATAGTAGCCCCATGTATTCAACCATCAAGACCATCTCATTGAGTTCAACTCCCTCCACTACACACAAAACCCTTCGGGCCGCGGACTTCGAACCTATACTACACTTAGAGGGTTCGGGGGCTTAGCAAGCCTTCTTGTAAGTTCCCAGAGACTCCAATATACCTTAATTAAGGAATATACCTTAAATTCTAGTGGGATCCCTAATATGATTTAAGGAATATTCCTTAATGAAGGGATATTGGAATCTCTGGGTTCCTATTTTGGGGTTCCAAGCAGAGCTACCTACGAAGGCCGCCCCGGACTCCTTATGAAGCCCAATGAACGGTTTAAGGTTTAAGGTTTAGGGTTTAAGGTTTCGGGTTTAGGGTTTAGGGTTTAGGGTTTAAGGTTTAGGGTTCAGGGTCCGTATGAAACAGGAGATCTCTGCAGAACTTATCCTAAAGACCCATAACCGAGGGGGGGGCTTGGGCGGGCCGGGCTTAGACCCCTATGATAACTCTGTAAAGATCAATATTAACAAAACCCATCGACAGGACTTTAGCTGATCAAAGAGATTTCTGGGGTTCTAGAAGTCTAGAAGATCAGGTCTCGTCGAGATTCTTGGGTCGTAAGCCCAGGCTTCTGCAGACAGGAACAGAACTACACAAAAGCCGTAGATGTCAGACGAACCTTTTGAGAGTGAGGCGAGCACGTAGGGAATTATATGAGGCACCCCTGACGAAAAACCTCAAGCCCTTGCAAAGTCACCGCAGCAGCGCGGGAGTTTTCGATGCGTCCCGCGTCCCCGGAGCGTGCGAGCGCCGAATTAGAGCGAGGCGGAAGAAAGGCCAAAGGAATCCGGAAACGATTTTCGGACCTAGGGACTAAGGTTCAAAGCATTAGAGATCAGGGTTTAGGTGGCTTAGGGTCAACTCGGGGTTTAGGGTCAACTTGCTTGGGGCTTAGAGTCAACTTGGTGTTTAGCGTCTACCTTAACCTACCAAAACCTACTTTCTTGTAGGGTCCCTATAAATCCCATATAAAGGTTGATAATAAGAACCTACAAAAAAGTAGGGTGTAGTAGGTTTAGGCAGGGCTAAGGGCGAGGTGCTTTGGGTTTCAGGTTTCTGAGCTTCGGCTGGACTGGAGGCAGGTGTTGTGCGTTTAGAGAAACTCGTCTATAGGGTTTTGGGGTTTCGAGCTGAGGGATTAGGGACTAAGGTTTAGGGCTTAGGGGTTGGGGTTTAGGGCTTAGGGTGAGCATTCCCCATCAGCTTGAACCGCAGCGATCTCTTCCAAACCTCTCTAAATTGCAGGCCGCAGTTTCAGCCATGTTGCTGAGCGAACGGCAAGACTTGTGCAAGGCTTTGCTCAAGGCTCTAGGGCTTAAGGATAAAGGAATACTCCTATAGGGGTATAAACAATTAGCTATACTATTGTGGGGTTCTTTATTATAACTATGGTATAATGGGCCCCAAAACCCTATTCTAATGATTAAGGCCCCTATATTACAAGGCCCTGAATCATTACTAGGTGTCGATTTCAACAGTCCACAGAATTACTCATAGTACAGGGGCTCGAATCATTAGAACATGTTTCTGGAGGTTCTTACACTGTATATTTGTATCAGGAAATTACTCAGGCTTGTATGGTGGCTGGCTTGCAATGTGGGTTCAGTGCCCAGCACAATGTTGCAGAGGCCACCGCAAGAAGCCAGCGAATTGTTAAAGCAATCCAAGGTAGCTTTCGCACCAGCTACCGTATGCACGCGTGACGTGCGATTGGAAATGAAATGTGGGAACTATCGAGAGCCCTCAAATTCCCAACATCATGGAACCTAATGTAGGGGCCTTAATGATTAGAATAGGGTTTCGGGGTATATTATATTCTAACTAAAACAAGGAAGCCCCAAAATAGTATTGGTGATGTTTTAAGGCCCCTATATTACCCCTGTTCAAGATCAGGTCTCTTCCTTGGGTTCATCACTCTCGATGAAGACTCAAGGAGCATCAGTTCTTAGGTTCGGGAATTCTGGTCGCACTTCGGTGGTGGAGCTGTCTGCGCCTTGGGCCTTTCTCACCTGCGACTGCTGGAGGCCATCAGATGCTGCGGCACCACAAGTCTCCTTACAGTGCTGTCGAAAGTGGTGCTTATGACTTGGAGCTTGGGAACTAAGCTGAGGTTCTGTAGGGGCCTGAATAATTAGAATAGGGTTTGGGGGCCCATTATACTAGAACTAGAGTAAGTTATCCCGAAAATAGTATTAGTAATTATGAAGGCCCCTATATTAGGCATTTGGCTCCCTGGCCGCAGAATGCAAGAAAGATGCGCAGCACAATATGGGCCCGTTGACTTTTGGTGCTTCTTCCAGCAAGAATTCACTCCCAAAACCAAACCTACCCTACTTGGAGGATCATGGGACTTAGTAAGTAAGGTTATAAGTACCTTAATTGGGGTTAAGTAATTATAACTGTAGCGACCTTACTTATAACCCCATTTACGAAGTCCCATGATCCTTTAAGTACTGGCCGGTACTACAAGTAGCTATGTCATGGGTAAAGCTCCTATGCAATCAAGCATGTGCTCCATACTTGGTACCCCTCTTCAGCGGAATCTTTTTTTGGCATTCTATGGAAGACGTTCGAAAAAGAAACGACCCAGGACCCATGGTACTGTCATGACTCACTAAATCTTCAGCCCGTAAACCCTAAACCTTTCAACCCTAAATCCCTAACCCTAAATCCATAAATACACCCTATGGTAAACCCTCAACAACATCTGTCATCCCCTCGATTCGGCAGTCTTACCCCAAGAGCCTAATACCCATCAACACAGGAAGCGTCCTTGAATTACTTGGGTTCAGGGTTTAGGGATGAGGGTGCGGTCTTTAATTTGAGCATATAGGCCGGAACACCCTGACCTAAATTAACCCCAAATGTGCCTAGTACCATAGACCTCAACCTATGATAAGCTAAACCCCAGGAGTCTCGTGGTTACAGCCCACAGCTAAGGCCAGAATTATAAAAGTACCCAGAGACTCCCATATCCCTTTACTACGGGATATTCCTTAAATCATATTAAGGATCCTACTCTAATTTGAGGTATATTCCTTTGTTAAAGGATATTGGAGTCTCTGGGTAGGTCAGAAAGTCAAAGTCCGTTGAGGATTTACGGCTTTGGAGTCTCGCCGCCCCCTACGGCTTCAATCCCAAAACCCTAATATAGGGCCTTAATAAATAGAATAGGGTTTTGGGGCCCACTAATAAGGAACTCCCAAAGTACTATTGATAATTATTTTGGTGCCTATATTAAACTCCTAAACCCCAAGCCCCTAAACCCCTAAACCCCGAAACCCCTAAACCCTTGAACTTCGAAAAACACAGCACTAATCCAATGAACTCGAAATCCCGATCGAACCCTTCAAAAGCCCTGAATTTTAAGGCCTCAAGAAAACTAGAATAGCGCCTGGGGGGGTATATTATACCATAATTCTTCTCAAGTTGTCTTCTGGGTGTTTGGGGTAGTCAGGGTTTGAGCCCGAAAGTACTTGGAGGATCATGGGACTTAGTAAGCAGGGTTATAAGTACCTTAATTGGGGTTATAAGCATTTGTAACTGTATCTATCTTACTTGTAACCCCAATTACCAAGTCTCATGATCCTGTAAGTACCAAGGAATAGCTTCAGTAACTGGAGGCTCCTGATGCTCCGAATCCCCAAGGACCAAGGTACGAAGTGGGCTATAGAAGGGTGAGAAAGAAGCATGACAAGAACGTTCCATGTTACCGTTACAGTTACAGTATAGAAAAGGGCGCTGATGCAGATGTCAGCGTAAAGGAAAAGAGCCGGAGACAGCAGCTAACAAGCCGATGGCTCGAAGTGGACACAGATGTGACACCACGGCACCCAGAGACTCCAATATCCCTTAATGAAGGAAAATACCTTAAACTTTAGTAGGATCCCTAATATGATTTAAGGAATATTCCCCAATAAAGGGATATTCTCGGATCAATCAGGAACCGAATTTACGACCGTTGGGCTTCGCGTGAGCCTCGTCTGAGCGACGACTCTCTCGGCGCCGGATTCGGGCCTTCCACAGCAGCGTCAGCGACATCTGTTGGCACAGCCTCCTGCAACTTACGCACCTTGTGAAATCTTTGCTGGGTCTCGTCGAAGCCGAACGATATGTTCAGAACGTTGGCATCTCGGCACAGGCCGTCCGGCAGCACTCGGTCGATCACTTTCTGCGCAAACGTCCTGCGCCCGGCCCAGCACAATGACATGTGGGCACATCTGGTCGAAAGACCTAAACCCGTAAACCACATAAACCATACACCCTATAAAACCTACAAGCCCTCAAAACCCTATACAGCCCTATAAAACAACATAAATTTTTACAACTCCACAAAAACAACCCTATACAACCACATGAAACTTGATAAAACCCACGCTAAAATCCGATAAAGCCCTATGAGCAAAAGGACCCCTGATCCGCATCCCGACTCCCCTGAGCCCAGCACGCTTGTGCGCGGGCCCGGCACCGGAAAGAAACGACTTCGGACCAACGTGGGGGCCTTAGTAATAAGAACAGGGTTTTGGGGTATATTATACTTTAATGTCGGGCCAAAGTAGGTAAGGTTGAGGGTTGAGGGTTTTGCGCTTCGGGTTTAGGTTTTTGGCCTTGGAATAGGGTTTTGGCAGTTCCGTTAAGGGTTCCTTTGGAGGCTTCCAGAAGGGATCTGCAGACGGGTTCTATGATGTAGGAGCCGAAAATAGTAGAATAGGGCTTTGGTGTACGTTATACTGTAACTAGAATAACTGCACTACTTGGAGAATCATGGGACTTAGTAAGTAGGGTTATAAGTACCTCAAGTAAGGTTTGTTGTACTCATTACTGTAGTCCACCGGGGTCCCGACGGACGCGTTGGCAAGCTGCGCACTCTTCCTCTCCTGCTCCTTTCAGCTAGCACTACTCTTGGGTTGCAAGTCCAGCTGCTTAGGGTTTAGGGTCTCGAACTGCAATCTTTAAGACTCTTTAACTTGGGTGGTGAGTTCATAAGCCCCCAAAAAAGTGTACACTATCAGTTTTAAAGTGTAATCTTATCCCAAAAAGTGCAAAGTGTATCCACTCAGCTACTGAGTCAAGATAGCAACGCCTCGACCTTCTAGAATGCCCTACTTACACAAGAGTTACAAGCCCAAACACTCTCGGGTGACCCACAAAGAAAGCTTAATAGACCCTTACATCATGTCCGACAAAAACCCAGCATATTCGTGCCAACCCTAAACCGTTGCTTCATGTCTCCGCAGCGACAACTACGTGAAGTTTTCCTCGTGTTACTCAAACAACTCATGGACAGACTTTGGAAAGGACGTGCCGCTATAGACAGGACTGTGCAAACCCATACATACACCACTTCATCCAAAGCTAGTTCCTATCAAGCGGGTTTAGAGCTTTGGGGTGAGACAAACTTCTTCAACAAGATTTTGCACGGCCTTTTTAGCAAGCATCCCGATGCATAGCTGTGAATGTCTGCACATGTGTGGTGTCGGGTTCCTCCAAGTTTCCGAGTGCGAACAAAAAACGTTTTCTATCGTCATTGCAAACTGTGACTAAAGACTGTAACTAATGATTCCACAAAAAGATTGCATGCGGCAGACCGTGAAGAAGGGCGTATACCATATCGGGCTAATCACATCATCAGATATGCTTTTATATACATGGTGCTACCTGCTTACAGAATCGCAATGTTGGCTCCTCCGACTCCCGCCGCTTCTCGGTGCTCTTTGTGGTCGAATGCACATCTGGCTCCTGCATCCACAAGTGGACCCAGAGAGCCCAATACCCCCTTAATTTAGGAACATTGCCGAAATCATGCCCTATAGAATTAAGCCATATTCCTTGATTAAGGGGTAGTGGGCTCTCTGGGGATTTATGGGGGCGCAGGCTTAAGAGCGTGTAGAGTTTATGCTTTCGGTTGCAGGAGCTGCTTTTCTGTGAAGCACCTCGCATAGCAACCGGAGCTTCTGTGGCCTGTAAGTCGTCGGATCTTTTTTGTATATGGGAGTTTCCGTCAATTAGGGCTTAGGGGTACCTTATTCTGGGGTCCTTATAATGAGGATGCTACTGTTTTGGGTACTATATTGGGGTCCACTATTGTCGGAAACTCCCATATGTGAAACCACCGAATTTGTGGTCAAAGTGAACGAGGACGGATTATCCCGAAAAGCCACTCAAACCTGTCAAACGTCTCGGGATATATCGATAGCCTTCATCCACACCCCCAGCCCCGGCTCCCCGTCGCCAAATCGCCGGAGTCCCAACCTAGTACTTTAAGTTCCGTGAGCTCCTATGCAAAACCTTACAGGAGTCTCCTCTTCCTCTTAACAGAAAAACTTAGTTGCTGAGTTCATACGCCCCCAAAAAGTGTACACCTTCAGTTGTATAGTGGGTCATATTATCCCAAAAAGTGTAATGTGTATCCACTCAGCTACTAAGAAAACGACAAACAAGCAAACAAACAAACACATAAGAAAGCAACAGTCAAACAAACAAGCACAAACACTAAACACAAACAAATGAACTCATGTAAACAAGTGTGCATTACCTCTTAGACATATTGCGCAATGTCTACAAGCAAACAAACAAACACATAAGAAAGCAACAGTCAAACAAACAAGCACAAACACTAAACACAAATAAATG
Source organism: Symbiodinium sp. CCMP2592 (assembly GCA_905221615.1). Taxonomy (NCBI): domain Eukaryota; class Dinophyceae; order Suessiales; family Symbiodiniaceae; genus Symbiodinium; species Symbiodinium sp. CCMP2592. The sequence goes on from CAJNDT010000535.1 coordinate 882,328, forward strand.
AACTCATGTAAACAACTGTGCATTACCTCTTAGACATATTGCTTATGTGAATATACACAATGCACATGTATACATGAACGCATACAGACACACAATGACAAACACATAAATATATATATATATATATACATACATACATACAGACAGACAGACATATCTACAATTTTAATTTATTCATTTACGTACTTGCTGATTTGCTTATCTACCCATAGTATCCCAAGCCACCCAGGAGCCACGAAGCAAGCGCGGCTCCTCCGCGCGCCGCGGTGGGAGCCCAGCCACGCGCAGGGCTGTGCGGAAGACCTCGGCTTCCCGGAAACTCCTAGGATCCCTTTAAAGGGATCCTTTCAGGGTTCCTTTAAGGTTCCTTTACGGTTCCTTTAAAAGGATCCTTTAAGAGTTTTTTTAAGGGTTCCTAAGAGACTCCAAGAACCCCTCATTCAGGAATATACCCTATCATAGTAGGAACCCTAATAAATTGAAGGAATATTCCCTCATTGAGGGATAGAGGAAGCTTGGGACATTTTGTGGGTTTAGGGTTTATTGTTGCAGGGTTTAGGAATTGGGGTTTAGGGTTTAGGGGTTTAAGGTTTACGGCTGAGGGTTTAGGGTTTGCCGTAGAGTGGCATATAGCGGAAATATCTTGCGATGCAATTTCGAGGGCATCGTAATATGACGATTGGCCACTGGAGCCCGATTGTGGAGGCCTTCTTGTTCTTGCCCGCCTCACGCCGTCTGAGGCGGCAAACCACCCAAACCCGTTCCTTGTAGGGTTTAGCTCTGGAGGGGCGGGCCAGGGGCAGGGTGAGCAAGAAGCAGCCCAAACAGAATTTAGCCAATCCTTGGAGACGGCTTGAGCTGGAGGCTCTTTTTTGGGGGCCCGAAAAATGTGAAAAGGAAGTGGAACCATTAAAAAATTTAATGCTACCAGACCCCAATCCCAACTCCTGAACCCTAAACACCAACCTGTAGGAACATCCCGAACCACTTGGAGGGTCGCGGGACTTAGTATTTAGTTATTTTAAACGAGCTATAGGTATCATAAGGATCCATATCAGGGTACTTATAACTCGACTTATTAAGCCTACTTACTAGGTCTCCTGGCCCTCCAAGTGAACCCTAAACCCTAAACCCCAATCCCCTAAACCCTAGACCCTAGACAACAATCCCTAAACTTCAATCCCTAAACCCAGAGCCTCCAATATCCCTTAATTCAGGAATATACCTTAAATTATAGTAGGACCCCTAATATGATTTAAGGAATATTCCTTAATTAAGGGATATTGGAGGCTCTGGGAACCCCGAACCCTGCACCCTAAACATCCAAAAGCCATGTAATGCAACAAGGAAGCCAGGGCTGCCCGATGCCAGCTGACCTGCCATCAGGGTTTAGGGTTTGGGGTTTCGGGGTTTAGGGTTTCGGGAGCTTTCAGAAACTTTAGGGGTGTAGGGTTTAAGGGTTTAGTGGGGTTTAGAGGGGTTTAGGGGTTTAGGGTTCTAGGTGGGGTTTAGGCTTTAGGAGAGCTTTGAGGGTCTTGGATGGCAAGTCTACCGGCTGACTCAGGGTTTGGGGGTTTTGGGGTTTATGGTTTGGGGGTTTAGGGTTCCTCTAAATGGGATCTATAAGGGTTCCTTTAAAGGGGCTTTGGGGGTTTTGGGGTTTACGATTTTGGTGTGTTCCGAATCGCAAAAGCTACGTTGAGGGCTTTGGTTTCTGGCCTTAGGGGCTTAGGATCTAGTGAGCTTGAAGGGTCCATGTGCCCATATATCATATACTTCGACCCCTAAGTAGGTAAACGGGAACCCCTTAATAGCCGAAGTATGTCGCACGTACTATAAGTACAATCCCCATAGTACTGAAGCACAGTCTTCTCCATAGACCTCCATGGTAATGCAATACACACAAGGCCCATGTCACGACCTGGCGCTGTTTATGCCCTTTTTGATTGAGGAGGCGGCCTATCGAAACGACTGCAACCGTGCATCCTTGGATTTAGGCTTGCAGGGTGTTCGAGGATGTAAGGGGGGAGAGACTCAAGGTCTCAAAGTTTGCTTCAGGGTTTAACTGCTGATGGACAAAATCCTGCATTACCCTTTATAAGGAATACACCGTAGTTCCCATAGTTTAGAGTCCTTAGGGTCATGCAGGATTTTGTCCATCAACAGAAGGACTTACGATGATCACACGGTTGGGAATTACGAGCGAGGGCCAACCTTATACCGGGGTTTTGGGGTTAGGGGCTGGGCGTTAAATCTGCAACCCCACGCACAAGAAGAACACACTCCACCTCATCGTTCCAGAAGTGTGACACGCCTCTCCAAGAGAGGATGGTGGTGAGTCTGGGATCAGGTATCCAGGAGAACCAGAAATCCACCCGTACTAAGCATCATACCCTACCTCAAAGCAAGGGTCGAGAGAGAGAGAGGGAGATAGACAGATGGATAGATGTCTGTGTGTGAAGAGATATGCATATGCAAATACCGAAGACATGCGACAGACCCTCTAACCTTCGAAGAGCCTGTTGGATGCTGCTCATTTACCGGTTGTTGCGTGCGGGGTATCTGCTGGCCCTGCGTCTTGACACTACTTTTGATGATATAACTCCTGCATTACCCATAATAAGGAATATACCCTAAACCCTAAACCCTAAACCCTATCCCAAAGTCTCGGATCATTAAGGTAATGCAGGATTTATATCATCCACCGTTCGAAGTGCGGAGTTGAAGATTCGCCGGCTTGTGGCCTTGGGTCCCCAAGATGCAGGGTTTCAGGTTTGGGGTTTGGGGCTGTAGTAATTGGGGTTCCTTTAAGGGGCTCCTTTAAGGGATCTATAGGGGTGCTATAAGGGTTTAGGGTTTAGGGCCTACTTAAAGGCTTTGGGGTTGAAGGTTTCTTATGGGGGCCTAAATAATTTCCCATACTATTTTGTGAGCTCCTTATTATGATTATAGTATCATGGGTTTGGGACTGTAGGCTTACTAAAAAGCTCATGGGACTTTTAGTAATCGGGGTTGAAAGTAAAGTAACTACAGTTATAATTCCGTCTAACCCCGAATTAAGGTACTTGTAACCATTGTGACCCTACTTACTACGTCCCATGATCTTCAAAGAATGCTGACTGACACGAAGAGCACGTACTCCGCAACGGCAAAGAACTCTGGAGCAGAGTCTTCAAGGTCCACACACACCCTAGGAAAGCTGATAACCGAAAAACCCTGAAACCTAAACCCGAAACTCTGACCCGAAAACTCAAACCCCCAAAAACCCCGAAATGCACTTCAAACAGCAAAGATACTGCCTTTTTGGGACCTCATTCTTGACAAGCCCCCCCCATTTGAACTTGCCGAGTCCCGAAGCCGTCTAAAGCTCAACAGCAGCCCTTCAGGTTGCTTACGGGCTAGGACCGATATTTGGCCGCTTTGTACAAGACCTGAAGCTGAAGGCTTTCGGAAAGCCCTCATGGCACTCTGATGGAACCCTTAACCCCAAGTCCTAACCTCGACCCGAAGCACTGAACTCCAAGCTAAACTCCTGAATTCACTGAACCCTAACCTTCCCTGAGCAAACCGAAGACGAAAATCCAAACTAAAGCCCTGATGAATGCAAAAACCATCTTATAAAGCCTTGCTAGAACTCAAGAAAACGCTAACGTGACCTAAAGGAGCCCCATTGGACTCCCCTCACTTCAGAACCCCTAAAACAACTATCAAAATAATAACGTAGACCCCTAGACATTGAAAACCTTAGAATACTTATAACAATGAACCCCCGGAATAGTATTGGTAATTATTTAGGCCTCTATAATACATTCCCCGCTTCGCCTGAGGGATGCGGCAGAACCAGGAAGCGTATTCCGTGCTGCTCCTGGCGGCTGACTAGCAACTTAAACTCACCCATAATTAGCTGGCTTTCTTTTCGGGTTTAGACGTAGGTTAATGAGGCTCGTACAAGGGTTCTACGAGCTGAAGGCTTTCAGGGTGTAAGGGTTAGGTTGTCGGGCTTGGGGCCGCGTTGCTGTGCGGCATATTTCACGGCACGCTTTGCGGGGTTGGTACTGTTTCTTTGGAGATGACCACCTAAATAAGAGGTCCAGCTGTGAGGACAGATTGAACACACCGGAAGCCTGAAACTCATGACATGAGCAGGCATGGGCACGCATTCAAGGAATCTGCTTTATGGTGCTATGTCACGTGCCGCCATCACTCCGTGGCCCGATGACATGGGCCCCAACGAAATGTAAAAATGGCAGAGATTGCCAGGGTTTGGGGTTTGGGGTGAGGTTTAACCCTAAACCCACACCAAACAACGGCCCGTGTATTTCACCGCCGACACCTTAAGCCGTGAGTAAACCCCACAACTAGATGTCGTAATCCCTAACCGACGAGCCTCCGTCCAGGGCACGGTATTCACCATGCGTAGGCCGAAGGCCGCTGCTACGCAGCGCCCGCAGAGCACGACGATCTGCAGCGGAGAGGGCTTCCCAGAGACTCCAATACCCCTTAATTATGGAATACTCCTTAGATCATATCACTATAATTCAAGGTATATTCCTTAAATAAGGAATACTCCTTAGATCATATTACTCTAATTTAAGGTATATTCCTTAATTAAGGGATATTGGAGGCTTTGGTTTTTGGGCTTTTAGGGATTTAGCGGGCTAGGATTTGGGCATTTAGGGATTTATAGCGGGTCTAGGGTTTAAGGATTCTAGGGTTTAGGGATTTAGGGATTTCGAGCTCGTGGTGTAGGGGATTTCAGATGTAAGGATTCGAGGGTTCAGAGTAGAGGCTCAGGGTTTAGGACTTACTTGGAAGGGCAGGGGACTTAGTAAGTAGGTTATAAGTAGGGTTATAATTGGGGTAACTCCATTTAGGGTACTTACAACTCTACTTATAACCTACTTACTAAGTCCCCTGCCCCTCCAAGTAGAGTATGGGGATGTAGGGCTAATAAGGGGTTTGGGGGTCTATGGATATAGGTTTAGGGGTTTAGGGGTTTTTTGGGGTTAGGGCATATAGGGTCTCTTGATGTTTACAGCCCCAAACCCTGGACCCTGAACCTAAAACTGGCTTTGGTCAATGTGTACGACAGAAAACCCGCAGCGGAGGCGGCAACATGAAGGCAGACCTTCAAGCCCTACATCTTGAAACCTGAAATCCTGAAACTCGACTTTCCACAACCCCTATTTCGCAAACCCAAGCGTGAACCCGTGTCAACCCTTGTTTTCAAACGCCGAGCCATAGAAATTCCGAAGCCGATCCACCAAATCTTAGGCTTCAACCCTTAAACCCCCAAACCCTTAAACCTTAAACCCTTAAACCCTAAACCCTTAAACCCCTAAACCCTCAACCCCCAGACCCTAAACCTTAAACCCAGCTTTTCCTTGGAATCGAAACCTCATGACCGCCAGGACCCTTGAAAAGTTGAACACTGGAACCGAAGCATTGAACCAAAGGCCTAGTTGGAGGATCATGGGACTTTAGCAAGCAGGGTTATAAGTACTTTGAATACAGGAATATACCTAAACTCAGATAACGGGCCCCAGAATGAAAGGCATGTTGCTAGAAGAAGGGGCTTGGGAGACGGGCCCCAAAAATGACAGGATTTTTATGAGATATCACCATCCTAATGTTTGAGCGGGGGGGCGTATTGAAGACTACCCTAGAACTGCCCTTATTGGTTTGGGTACCCATAAATAAAGATGCAAAATGTTACCCAACTATGACAAAGCACCTTGTATCGTTCCAGGCCACCGAAGCGGAGGAGTCGCCCTGCAACCAAGCGTGCCGTGCCCAGCGGGAAGCGGTGGCCTCTTCGGGGGCGGCTGTGGTTCCTTGAAGCGTTCGTGTAAAAGAAACAGAAGGTGTTGGGGATAGATTGGCTCATTTATGAGGGCGTAAGGCTTTAGGGCTTAAGGTTTACGGCTTAGGAACTCTAACCCGGTAAGGTTTAGGGTTTTGCTAAGGCTCGAGGGCTTTAGGGACTCCCGAATTAGAAGGTTTATGGCCCGGTGTCCCCGTGCACCCTTTTATACTTGGAGGATCATGGGACGTAGTAAGTAGGGCTCCGGACGTAGTAAGTAGGGCTCCTTCAAGGGCTCCTTAAAACGGGGATCTATAAGGGGTTTCTATAAGGGTTTCTACAAGGATACTTGGAGGATCATGGGACTTAGTAAGTAGGGCTCCTTGAAGGGCTCCTTAGACGGGGGATCTATCATCTATCAGGGGTTTCTAAAAGGGTTTCTACAAGGATACTTGGAGGATCATGGGACTTAGCCTTAAAGGGCTCCTTAAAAGAGGATATAAGGGGCCTGAATAGTTAGAATGGGGTTTTGAAGCCCATTATTGTACTGTAGCTATAATAATTAACCCCCAAAATGTTATAGCTAATCATTAAGGCCCCTGTATTAAACCCTGAACCCCTGAAGACCCCGAAATTTTGAACCCTGGAGCCCAAAACTCTACCCCGAACGCCACAGAACCCTGCTAAACCCGAAATCCTGAAGCCCCAAGCCCCAAACCCCAAAAGCCCTGAATCCGAACGCCATACACCCTAAAACCCCAAAACCCTGAAACCCTAAAGCCTACATGGCGTAGTTGATGCTCCCCGTCCCCCCGCCCCCCCCCCCCCCCCCCCCCCGCCATCGCAGCGGTGCTTCCGATAGCCGGCACTGTGGAAGTGATATGGCCTGGGTCACACAGGGTTTACTTCAACACCTACTGTGGAAGCCTGAGTACTAATAAGTGCTATTCCTCAGGGTTCCTGATCATATCTCTACTATAATATACCGTACCCCAAAAACCCTGTTCTAATTATGCTGATCCCATCTTACACCCTGAACTCTAAAGCTTTCTTGAACCAATGCCCTAAACCCTTAAATCCCAAACCCAACTTATGGGAGGCCAAAAAGGGGGTTTAAGATTCTTGGGGTAGGGATTCCTTCATATGAGCCCTCTTATGGGAACCCTCATCCCTACTAAACCCCCATAGGCTAAAACCCCTTTTGGCCTCCTATGACCAACACAAACGGGCGGGTGGAGACACTAGGTTCTTCACCAGAAATGGACGGCTGTGAAGGGGTTTGGGCGTTTACCTGGAGGGTTCCTTAAAGGGCTCCTTAAAGGGATCTGTAGGGTTCCTTAAATGGATCTATGGGGTTTAGGGTTTAGGGTCTACTTGGAGGGGCAGAGGACTTAGTAAGTAGGTTATAAGTAGGGTTATAACTGGAGTAACTCCATTTCGGGTACGTATAACTCTACTTATAACCTACTTACTAAGTCCCCTGCCCCTCCAAGTAGGGGGTCCCTACTATGATTTAAGGTATATGTGCCTTAACTAAGGGATATTGACATTGGAAGGTTGTAGCCTATGTAAACCATATGAGGGCTCCTTACTATAACTAAGGGGTCTGGCTACTTGGGCATGGGACTCTAAACTCCCCGGCTCTTTCAACAAATAGGGCTTAGAGTGTAGGGTTTGGGGTTTAGAGTTTAGGGGTTTAGGTTTCACGGTTTTGGGTTTGGGGTTTAGGCTGCGAGGACTGCCCTTGAACCGGCATCCCGCGTAAAGTAGGGCAGCAAAAAAAAGCACATTAGCAAAAAAACAAGCAGTGATATACCATACCCCCCGCCTATAAAATGCTGATGTGTATGTCCTTGTCCTTGTTGGGTCCCTAATTTGAAACAAAGGAGACCATACTATAGAGCCCAAAAAGTACCCTTTAAAGGAACTTTTTGAACGGACCCTATAGTACCTTTACGGGGGACCAGAATCCTTCTTGGGTCCCTGAACAAACCAGGCCCAATGGTCAGAACCACCGGAACCCCGAATCCGGGTCGTTCCTTTACTTAGTTACTGAGTTAGAAAAAGGAACCCCAGAATAGTATAGTTTAGGGTTTAGGGTCTACTTCCTTACTTTAGTTGCGGAGTTCTTAAGCCCCCAGCCCGTGCACACTTTTAGTTTTATAGTGGGGAATTTTATCCCCAAAAGTGTAAGGTGTATCCACTCAGCTACTAAGTTTACCCAACCGCCACCAAGAAAGAGCTGAAGATGACACCATGAAGCCATAAACAGGAGCCTCACCCCATATTGCAAGCACCCCTCGGCCCTTGACCCAACCCTGCGCTCTGAAACCTGACTCAAAACATGAAACCTCCCAGAGAGCTCAATACCCCTTATTTAAGGAATTTGGCCGAAGTTATACAGGGCTACATATTGTGATTTAAGCTATATTCCTTAATTAAAGTGTATTGGGCTCTCTGGGCTTGCTGTTCACCCCAGCAAGCTCTACGTATCTAAGATATGCAGGCCGAGCGGCTTTCGATCTTTGCGTCCAGGGCACCATCCTCGATTGGCCAACAGAGCGACGTCAGGGCTTAGGGAGCTAGGGTTTAGGGTTTAGGGTTTAGGGATCTTTTAGCATCGGTCTTTCACTGCTCGCACGAGTCACGGACTTGCCGGTGCAAACGTACGCTGACGAGCCTAGGGGAAAAGGCACATCCAAGGGAACATCACCGCACTTAAACCTTCTACCGGATTCTACCGCCTCAAAGACATCAAGGGTTTAAGGTTTAGGTGTCTCTGTTGAAAGCTCTTGTCCGTCTGCACAGGGTTTAAGAGGTAGGGTTTGGGGTTTAGGGGTCAGGCCCGGGTCAGGGTTCAGGACTTAGGTTTTACAGTAGAGGCCAAAAAGTTGGAAACCCAATAGCCTCAATCCTTAAGAGTAATGTATAGGGAATCCCAGCACTATTTGGCCTTAATCCGGTTTCCAACTTTTTGGGGCTTACTGTAGGGAAACACGGATGCACATAAGGACATGGCTTCTTTTGAGGTGCTCATTGTAGAAACCTGTTCTGGCATTGTTTGAAGGGAATGCCACTGCTCAGCAAGCACCAGGTGGTACTTTGAACGCAAATATGAAAGAAGAGGAAGGATGGACTAAAAGATTGTAAGTTACGAAAACCACACCTCCCTCAACTCTAAAACACTGCCTGAAAGCTCTTGCAACTTGAACGTATTGCAACAATAAATACTTATAAATACAAATATATATATATATATATACATATATATATATATACATTGTACGATATACACCTATAATATTTTAGCTCTTGGAACTTGAATGCTGAGGTTCCGATGAGGTCCAAGCGATCAAAGTGGACCCAGAAGTCCTGCTCACCAGGGAAAGTTTCAGATCCGAACCCGGCCGAGGCTTAGGGGTTTTTGTTGTTTAAAGGCTTAGGGCCGTTTTTTAAGGCTTAGGGTTTAGGGTTGTGGGGTTTGGGGGTTTAGGGTTGAGTTAGGATTTCGGGTTTAGGGATCAGGACTTGCGGTTTAGGCTTTAGGGTTTACGGTTTAGGGTTGAGGCTGAGGTTACTCTGCAGGCAGAGAGGTTTCTATGCTAACGGTTTCTACAGGAGTCTGTACAAGGGTGGCTATGGGGTCTCCAGAGGCTGCGGCCTCGTCCCGGGTTGTTCCATCAACCAAAGTTTTATCGAAGACCGACACCCCGATTCACCCCAAACCAGCTAGATCCTAAACCCGAAACTGTACTCCCTACACCCGAACCCGAAACCTCTTGGGCTTTGGGCAAAGGCTCGGAAAACCACGCTCGATCCAAGACCCTTACACCCTTGACAAAGCCCTCTAAACCCGTCAGTGAAACACTATGACAAAACATGCCAAAAACTTTTGCATTCCTACCACGACCCTGTGAAAAGTCGCACCGAGCCCCTTTGATAAGGCAGCTCTCCAAAACACGCAAAATCGAAGAGAACCCTTATCGACTCCCAGAAAGCCCCGAAATCCCAGCACCCGTATCAAACCATCGATTAAGGCCTCTGCGCTTTGCAGGCCGGCAAGTCGCGCCAGCCGTCTTTCTGGGAGGCCTGCTAGCGGCCAAATAAACGGATTCTGAGGGGTTTAGGGTTTAGGGTTGAGAATTCTTGGAAAGATTTTACAGGGTTTCTACAATCTTTCTGGAAGGCCTAAAACAGGCTGGGTATTTCCAGTTTAACGGAGCGGTTGGTAAAATCGCCTGTATGGGTTTCAAGGCTCAGGGCTTGATAATTAGACTATGGGGCTGGGGTGTTCTATACCATGAGTCTGTTGGGGAACCCCAGAAAACAATATGCCTAACCATTCAAGCTTCTGATACATAAGGTGCATGCACGTGTTGACTGGTTGAGAGAACGTGGTTTGGTTGCTTGGGTCTCGGGTTTTTGTGAGTCTGGGGAGGGGTTTTGATTTTGGATTTAAGCGCTTAGGGCTTGGGACTCTGATTTCTGGGTCTCTTGCTCGGTATATTGAACACCCTAAACCGCAAACCTTTAAACCCCAAAAACATAGGCAATTGGGCTTCGGGCGTATGGGTTTGCCGAATCTTGTGCGAGGAAGCTTTGGAGCGAGTTTAAGGTTTGGGATTTGCGGCTTGGGGTTCAGAGTTGGTTTAGAACTCACCTGAAGAACCACATGGCCAGGGGCCCTATACCACTATACTGTGAGTCCCCATATGGCACATGAACCTTCAATGCTTTTTGGGTTCATTTCGTCCGCAAGGTACCTGAACCCCGGCTGAGCTACCTTTTTCAACACTGGTATATGGAAACCAGTTTAAGGAACCTGAAAACGGCAGGTTTTTTCGTGCCGCTGGATGGGTTCAGGTCAGGTTGGACTTGTCGAAGGAAGGCACGGAGTCCCTGGAGTGTGGAGCAACGACTGCGGGGTGGCTTTTGGGGCTGCGTTTAGGGATTTACGGTTTTTCGGGTTGAAGGAGCAGGTGTTCAGTGGTTTTGAGGTTCGGGTTTGGGATGCGACATACCCCGAAACCCTATACTGACAATGAAGCTTTGGGGTATATCACCCCCCAACTCTGAAACTCTAATGAATCCTCGCAAATCCCTTGAAAGTCCCAATACGTTCCATGTCCATGGCTATAGAGCCCTTATCAATCCCTACAGGCCCCAAACATGTAATTTTTAGCCTTTATACGATTGCGTGCATGAGCCGGGTGCCTTGCAACGGCTTGTAGTCAGAAGAAAGCTGATCCTCGGATATTCGGGGTCTGTTTACTTGGAGGGGCAGGGGACTTAGTAAGTAGGTTATAAGTAGGGTTATAACTGGGGTAACTTCACTTAGGTATCTTATAACCATACTTATAACCTACTTACTAAGTCCCCTGCCCCTCCAAGCAAGGTTTGGGGTTTAAGGCTCAAGTGATACGGGCTCCGGGTTTAAAGCTTAAGGTTTACGGTTCTTGCTGAAGCACTTAGTGTAAATTACACACTTCAAGGCTCCTCGAGCGGCTCCTTTAAATGATCTACAAGCGTTCCACAAGGGTCTAGTGCTAAAAGATATCTTGGAGAGGTGCTTGCTTGGCGTTCTGAAGTTCACGGGAGAGCCCTCAACCCCTTACAGTAGAAGCCAGAAAGTTGGAATATCATTATCGTAACCCCTTTAAGGTACATTATAGGGGATCCTACCATTAATCCATATTCCAACTTTCTGGAGTTCCCTTTAAAGTTAAACCCTTGAGCCCTTTAAGCCTGAAAGCCTTAAAACCTCAAGCCCTTAAACTGGGTTCTTGTTAAGGAACTTAATTTAAGTTACCATAATAAGGAAACCCTATTATTTACGATAGATCCCTATTGTGGTAACTTAAATTAAGTTCCTTAACAAGAACCCAGTAAACCCTGCATTTTGGGACCCGGGGTCTATGAGGATTTGCCGTTCAGAACGCAAGCCGGAAGGTTTTAGGAGTTTAGGGTTTAGGGTTTAGGGTTTAGGGTTTAGGGTTGGTTTTAGGAGTTTTGATGTTCAGGGTTATTTCTTTCTTTGGAGGATAGATGATAGGAGAGCCCGACCTAAACAGTACGAAACCTTGCGCCCACCGGACAATGCCTTCCGAACAACCCAAGACTTTTCCTTTTAGAATGCCCAATCGGACCCCGCCGCCAAAAGCCCAAAACCACAACCTAGCCAGAACGCCCATTGCTCCTCAATCAAGGGTTGATGCTTTGAAATGAGAAAAGACCCAGAAAATGATGCAAAGTATAGGGACAAGTCAGGCTTTGGGTTTCGCGCCGAGTCAAGAGGTGTCGGGCTCTTTGCGAAATCTAAAACCCCTCCAACTCCATTGGACCAAGCCCTTCCACTGGCGTGTAGCGGCCCAAGGCAAGGATCCAGGCTTGCAGCACGATTTTCGAGAGCGGATCTTTCAATAGTGCATTGATGTGGGACCTCCGGCTCCTCGAAGTCCGAGATGTCGGACATGGAGGCAATTTCGCGTGCTGGGGACCTCCAGCACGAGGCACGACGCGAACAACCAGATTGTGACAGAGCAGGTGACAGCACAGATGCAGGGCCTGCACATGATGAGCTCCAAAAGCTGACGACCGCGTGGACGAGCGGGCACAAGTTCGTGGGTAGAGCGATGTGTGCACAAATCTGTCAAGGAACTGCTGCTGGGCACACATCTCTTGCCCTTCAACGGCTTCCCAGATGGTTCTCCTTCATGAAACACCACTGGATGCTCAAATATCGTTCCCCATGGTTCTTCTTTTGACATGCCAATGGATCAGGGTCTCCTGCTCTTCGAGCTTAGGGAATTCCTGAACCCTTACACGTTGAACCCTAAACCCTGAACTTTTGTAATGAGCCCTAAACCCAAAGCAAAAAATCCTGAACCCTAAACCAAATAGTTAGAAATTGCGTGTCTTCGTTCACCTTGCACCCCCTATATACACCGTCATTCTCAGTCCCATCCCCAGCCCCAGCCCAGCCCCAAATTCAAAATCAGATTCCAAAAAAAACTCTGTCAAAAACAGTTTGTGAAAAGGCTCTTGGCACCCAAACACTTAACAATTTTTACAAACCCCTTAGGTTGAGCCCCAAATCCTCAACCCTGTACCGCAAATCCCGAGGACCCGCTGAAGCATTCAGCCGTTGAGTGGCAGCTGGCACAGGTAGCGCCTGTTGGCATTTTTTCAAGTCGTCAGCTTACGGTACCTAGTCTTGGATTGCATTGAATAGTCAGGAGCACATAAACACTGTGGAATAGTATCGCGAACTCTTCAGACCCCTGTTTTACGGAGGGGGTGGACGTTTCGCTTGTTGTAACCTGGGGTCGAGAGACCTTTAAGCTTGAGGGATTACGACTGACCCTCCCAGAGACTCCAATATCCCTTAATTCAGGAATATACCTTAAATTCTACCAGGATCCCTGATATGATTAAGGAACATTCTACAATTAGGTCTGCGCTTGGGGCAGTCTTGGTGTCGCAGAGTCTTGATACGACTGTGCGTCTAGCTGTGAACAAGTTGCAGAGCATAGCCGCTCACCCCAAACCCTAAACCCCAAACGCCGCCACAAGGCACAACCCCAAACCCTAAACTCCTAAGGAGGAAAATGTCGGCTTTACTTGAAGATCTTTGTGAGAAAACGCCCTAAAACCCACACCCGAACCCTGAACCCTAAACCCCCATCTCTAAACCCCTACACCTTAAACTCCTGCACCGTCTACACCCCAAACCCTGAAGCTTCAACCTCAAACCCTGTGCCCCAACCTTTCTTCTCTTATTTCCCCCTCTAGGACCCCGAAAAAAAACATAAGGCAAAATTAGGATAGGGATATCCCATATAAACCTCCTTATCTTGAAGCTCAACAGGGTAGGGATATCCCTATAAAATGCTTCCGCTTGTGTGCCTTTTGGGTCCCTAACCCTCGGGCCTGTCCCACCACAAGGCCCCTACTCCGGCGCGGCACGCGCGGGACGGAGGCCATGGCTGTCGGTTTTGCAAGCGGGGTCATCAGGTTAGGGTTTAGGGATCGGGGTTCAGGGTTCAGGAAAGGGGTATGGGGGTTTTGAGGCTTGGTAATTTAGGGTTTTATGGATTTAAGCCTCGTCGGGTCTTGGGTTTAGGGGTTATGAACGGTTTAGGGTTTCGGCTTTGGTTTGTTGCTCTAGGGTTTCCCAGCTAGCGCCGGGTGTTTGAAAAGGTCTTGCATGGGCCGCAGAACACGGAAAGGACCCAAATATGGACCCCAAATAATAGGATCTGCCATAGAAGGATCTCCATTGAAGGGCCGTAGTCGTAAGGCCTTTTTTGGCCCGCTACCCACATTTCTCTTAGGGTTTAGGCTTTTGGGTTTGGGGGTTTAGGATTTACGGTTTGAACCCCAAACCCTAAACCCTGCGTTTGGGTTTCGATGTACCGTGGCCCTCATGTCCTACTTGAATCATGTCATCCCTCCCTCTGAGCCAAAGCTCGATCCAGGCAAGGGAGACCCTTTCATAGCTTCGGTGTTCTTGAGGTTGCGGTGGACAGGGTTTCAGTTTTGTTAAGTGTTGAGGTTTTAGCTTGGGTGTTTGGGGTTTAGGAGTTCTTCTCATTCGTTTCATTTCGTGTTGGTAGAATTATCCCTTCTTTGCGGCTATTCTGTCTTCCGGCCAACGGTATTGCCGTTGTTGGTGTCGTGATGTCGTCGCAGTCATGATGATGATGACGATGATGATGATGATAGCGCTCATGACGATGGCAGACGGTGATTTCTCTGTTGCTAGCGATATCGCCATATCTATGCTTCTCTCGTGTGTACCTGGGTTATTACAGGTAGGATTGTAAGTAGCCACAGGTCTAAGTCCTTCAAGCCCAATGCTGAACTATGGAATCCTTCAACCTCAACCCTGAACCCTAAACCCCTACACCCCTAAACCCTAAACCTCAAATTAACAACTTCAGAAGCAGTGCAACTGCAGCTACTTCCACCACAGTCCTAGCTTTCGGGACTTTAGGGGTACTAGCGTTTAGGATATTCCTATTCGACCAACAAGTACGTACTGTAATTGCTGTACGCAAGGTTACAACCATAAGACGAGCCTGATGGTGACAAGACTGCTACGTACTCGCGTCAGAAGTGGTGGTCAACGGTAGTGGGGTTGAACCGGTAATGTTTGTTGCCATACACCATACTCCTCAAAACCAACAGCAACGACCATGCAAATGGTAGGCACTGCTTGAGATGACAAGACTATTCTGAGACTAACGGGCCATCCACGTGAAGGCCAGGCCCTAAACTGCCGCAAAACTCCAAATGTTAAATACCGACAGATCACTTCTGGAACCCTTATAGAGCCCCCTTAAACCCTAAACTCCAAACCCCTTAAAACCTTAAACACCCTGATGCCCTGCAATTCTGAAACCCCAAAACCCTAAAACCCTGAAACCTTGCAACCCTGAAATCGTAAAGCCCCATCGCCTATATCACCCTCCTTTAAGGCCCTGGCGCATGCTCGACGGTGCATTTTGCAAGGCAAGGCCATCCTGCCACGCTTAAAGATTGGCTGGCCAGGTTTTTGGGGCTTCGGGATTAGGGTTTAGGGTTCTAGGGGTTTCAGGGTCTTGAGGCTTTACCTGTGGCCCAGAAAACCTACCATTTAAGGAATTACACGTAGAACTCGGAGTAGGGAACCCTGAAAAGGTGGGTTCATTTGGTTTCCTAAAGCCCAAAGCCTAAAGCCCTGAACCCTTCAACCCCAAGCGTCGGAAATCACGTTGACTGAATCCTACAGCCCTAAACCGCAAGCCCACGTCCTCAACCCTAAGCCCAAACTAAGCCCTAAACCGTGAGCCCTAAGCCCTAAACCCCTAAACCCTAAACCCCTGAACCCTAATCCCTAAAACCCTTAGCCCTACAGGGAAGATCACGAGCTCAGAGCTCACAGCTCAAATCGCTAAGGTTGATACGGTATAACATCGTATAGTGAAGCATCATATAATCAAGTACAATACAATACAACATAGCATGTAATCTCGTGCTATCTAGTATCATATGGTATGATGCAGTACCATGTAGTTGTCATCTAGTATCATGTAGTGTCATAATGTATCATGCAATATCAGAAAATGCGATATGGGAGGTTTCGGATTGGGGTGATGAGGGCAGGATTCCGGGGCAGACGTTTCAGAAGCTGTGCGATCCCATGTGACAAGAACCTAGAGACTCCAATATCCGTTGAGATTTAGGAAGAAACCTAAAACCATTTTGAGATCCCTGATATGATCTAACGGAAAAACCCTCAATCCCCTTATAGAACCCTTAAAGATCACTTCATAAGGATCCTTAAGGAACCCTTAGGTATGTTCCTTCATTAAAGGATATTGGAGTCTCTGGGACATCGATCGTCCTCCCTTCTGGACTCAAAAACGCACACTGCTCCCCTCCAGCCTCAAAAGCAAAGCAAAAGAAATCCGAGAGGGATCCTTTAAAGGGGTCTATAACGGCTATATGGGCTGCCGAGAAGATTTAGTGCAGGGCCTTAATAATTAGAATAGGGTTCGGGGGGGTGGAGCCCAAAGACACCGACGCTTTGGGACTGCAGCAATAGGTTTGAAGCGCAGTTTTATTCGTGGCCTCGGGCTCACAGTATCGCTGCAGTTTTTGGGTCTAGGGTTCAACTGTTAGGGTTTGGGGTTCAGCGTTTGGGGGTTTTACTGAGGTCTCCGGTTCTAAGCCTCTCTTCTTCAACAACCGGGCCCCAAAAAGTTCAAACTTTCTAAGATAGAGTTAATATGCAAGGCCAAAAAGCTTAAAGTTCCCCTGTTCAACATCTAAGAAGCTGAGTTTTATTCGAGCTTAAAGTGTTAACCTTCTCAGCCCCGACTGAGCCTTTTGCACGAGCTGGTACTGCTCCCGCCACTCGTCGGTCCGATGCAATGCCTTGCTTCAAGACAAAAACTCCCTAGAACGCAAAACCCTACTATAGAGGCCTTAATAATTAGAATTTGGGTTCCGGGGCCCATTATACTATAATTATAACAAGGAACCCCCAGAATAGTATAGGTAATCATCTAGGCCCCTAGAGCACCTGGGGATCCAACAGCCCCGTTGCCTTAAGAGCTATACCTTAGGTACGGCCCCCATACAGTAAGAGTCTATAATAGGGCCATTATTAAGGTCCTACTATATCTAGATTATGAATACTATTCAACTATTACTGAGTGGGGGCCCTACCCAAGTTATACCCTGCAATCCAGGGTCTGGGGCAACAGGTAAACCCTGAATGACAGAGCTCTGCTACGACACCCTCAAGCCCGACCTAAACCCTAAGCCCCGAACCCTAGACCCTAAACCCTCAACCCTAAACCCTAAACCCTAGACCCTAAACCCTCAACCCTAAACCCTAAACCCTAGACCCTAAACCCTCAACCCTAAACCCTAAACCCTACCCTAGACCCTAAACCCTCAACCCTAAACCCTAAACCCTAAACCCTATACCTTCAACCCTAAACCTTGAACCCTAAACCCTATACCTTCAACCCTAAACCTTGAACCCTAAACCCTCAACCCTAAACCCTAAACCCTATACCTTCAACCCTAAACCTTAAGCCCTAAACCCTCAACCCTAAACCTTAAACCCTAAACCCGAAACCTTGAACCAGACCTCCCCAAGTGCCCGAAAATCCCTCCCAGGAGCTCCCCAGCCCTACTGCTGATGATATAAATCCTAGGGTTCCTTTTAGGATATATGAGGGTACCTTTAAGGGGTTCCTTTAAGGGATCTATAATGGGGTTTAGGGTTTAGAGTTTACGGTGGATGATATAAATCCTGCACTACCCATAATAAGGAATATCCCATAATTCCCACAGTTTAGGGTCTTTAAGGTAATGCAGGATTTCTATCATCAACCGTAGGACCTCGCGCCCCCAACCCCGACCCTGAAGCCGTCACGCAGAGACTCCAACATCCCTTTAATGGAGGAATATACCCCTAAGGGTTCCTTAAAGGGCTCCTGAAAGGGATCTATAAGGGTTCTATAAGGGAATTAATTAAGGACTATACCTTAAAGTATAGTAGGATCACTAATATGAGTTAAGGAATATTCCCAAATTAAGGGGTGTTGGAGTCTCTGGGCATAGAACCCCATCTTAGTTTCAGGATTTAGAAAGGGATATCATAACCCGCACTGTTGGGGAGTAAAGATAAGCCCTAAACCCTACAGCCCGAATACCTTTGTCAAGCCATGCAGTCATCTTATGAAGCTCATACAGAACCTTCGTAAGACCCAACACTCAAGCTGTCTGGCCCACAGAGCACGTACAAATCACAAAGCCCAATAAACCTCACAGTACCACTTTAAGCCCTTATAGTTTCAAAGGTCCCCCAAAACCAATGATAACCATATAAAGCCTGTTACAATCCTTGAAACCCCAGAACCCCGCAATAACCATGTATACCCTTGTGAAAACCCGGTTTAAAAAGCCCCAAACCGCCAGGATCTCTCCCCAGAAACCCTAAACCCCTAAACCCTAAACCCTGAACCCCTAAACCCCTAAACCCTAACCCCCCCCTGATGGAGGCCTCCACCGCAGTCTGCCCTTCGATTGCACGCCAACCTCTCGGCTCCTTTTCTATACTTGTAGGATCATGGGACTTGGTAATTGGGGTTATCAGTCCTACCTGTTTAGGGTTCCCTAATATGATTTCTTTCTATGAGTCCTTGAAAGGTAGGTTGCTTGGGGTTAAGGTAGCGGTTACGAGCTTTCGGGTTCGGGGGTTTGGGTTGTGGGGCTGCGGGGTTTAGTGTTTTGGGCTTAAGGGCTTTGGGGTTTTAGGGGTTCTACAGGGCTTTTAGGAAAGGTTTCAGAAGGGTTATGCGGGATGTAACGTTTGTCGTAGGGAGCTGCAACATACCGAGATGAGGGTTTCGGAGGCTTAAACAAACAACAACCCTAAACCCTAAACCCTAACCGAAACACTACGGAGCGATGGGTGTTCTGTCACGGGGTTTCTTACACGAAAGCCCCCCCCGTAAGACAACAAGTCCACTACTCTGAAACCCCGAAAGAAGGCCAAGAATCCAAACACAAAATCTATCAAACCCAGACTCCACTTTAGGGTTTAAGGTTTAAGGTGCAGGGCTTTTTTGAACAACCCTGAAGAACCCTCAAAACCCTAAACCCTAAACCGTCACGGCCCCAAAAATCCCAGAGCCCCGGAGGGTCCTTGCTGACGAGGTCCGTACAAGGCACCGCCGGGCGGAGGCTTTGCTCCAACTCCTGGTCGGGGCTTGCTTGAGTTGAAGTTTGATGTTTCAGGGTTTAGGGGTGTAGGGTTTGGGGTTTAGAGTTTAGGGGTTTAGGGGTTTAGGGTTTATGACCTACCTGTCGGGTATCATGGGGAACTAAAGGTTAACCTTTTTTGGTTATATAGGGAGTATATAGGGCCTATACTACCCAAAAAAGGTTAAAGCGCGACGTGGAATAAGCTGCATCCCCAGCGAAAGGCGTGAGACGAGCTAAAGGTTGCCTACTCTAGTACTACGGCTGATGGTATAAATCCTGCATTACCCATAATAAGGAATATACCATAATTCCCACAGTTTAGGGTCCTTAAGGTCATGCAGGATTTACACCATCAACCGTAGGTTGAGTTGCAAGGGCTCGTTTATGGGCTCGGGTTTCATGGCTTTGGGGCAGGCTGCTTTGAAAAAGGCAAATATGTTTAGCCGACTTCAGATTCTAGGTTCCCCAGTACCCCCCTTTAGCCTTCTTTCCGTACCAATCAGTTGTCGTAAGAACAAAATATTAAAAAAAAAAAAAAAAAGAAAGGGAGCACAAGAGTACGACTGGGGCCCCTGGAAGTCTTTCGATGCCGCCGTGTCAGGCGGTGGAGGATATGGCAAGCGACCCCAGCTAGCTCCAGTTTCACCTCAAAGAAATCACGCTCCTCAAGTTGGTTCTGCTTTCTTTCGCAGGTTTCGCAGGTTTTGGCCTCTTTTAGAGCAAACACTTACGGCATTAAGGGGGGGGTGTTGCTCGGAGGATCAGGGGACTTAGTAGATGAGCTCGGAGGCGGCCTGGTTCGGATTAGGAGAAGTTATGCCTCACTTGTAACCCTAGACTAATCCTAGCTACTCAATCCCATGATCCTCAAAACCCTACCTCCTCTTGCAGATCCCTTATACAACCCTTTAAAGAACCCTTTAGCAGCCTCAAATCGCAAAATCCCACGATAGGGCTTGGGGTTGATGCATCCTCCTCCCAAAGCAGTTAGGTTCTTTAGAGGATTGCAGAGAGCCTAACTTTTCCAACCATGGCGCTACATCAAACCCTAAACACTACTTGGAGGACCATGGGACTTAGTAAGTAGGGTTGTAAGTACGTGAATTGGGGCTACAAGCAATTACAACCGTAGTTTCCTTCTTGTAACCGAAATTGCTAAGTCTCACGATCCTTTAAGTAGACCCTAAACCCTAAACCCTTATAGTACCCCTATAGACCCCTTAAAGGGACCCCTAAACCCTGGAGCTACAACAAACCCTAAACACTAACCTCCAAGCCACCTAAAACTTCAACAATCTAACTAAAGCCTTCAGCCTCAACAGTACCATGCCCCAAATCTGGATTTCCTTAAATCGGATGTCCACACTTAAAGAGGCTCATGGGACTTAGTAAGTGGGGTTATAAGTAAGGTAACTACAGTTATAAGTACATATAACCTTGATTCAGGTACTTTTCACCATACTTACTAAGTCCCATGATCCTCCAAGCAGATGAGGACTCTACTATCCAATTTATAAGACTTATGCCAGGGTCCGGTCTACTCAGATTCTCTCGAACTCGACACACTATACCCTGGACCCTACAGTACATCCGAAACCCTGAACCCGGAACCCGAATCCCCACCACCCTTCTATGAAGCCTGAGACAACCCTCTGTAAACAACATGGCAGAACCATTAAAGGAACCCAGCAATCATAAACCGTAGGTTTAGCGTTTAGGGACATCAACAGGCACCGTCTCCAAGCGAGGCCTTCATTGCCAGAGCCATGCGCCGCGAAACATGGAGGTCGGGAACACCGCTGGCTTAGTGTTTGAGGGCCTGAATGAGTGGGGTAAGGGTCTAGGTGTGAGAGATTCAAGGCTGTTTTCAGGGGTTTAGGGTTCAGATGTACGTCCGGATCTATAGAGAAGGCTTTAGGGTTTACAGCTTGAACATTGACCTCGGGTGCCGCGAAGCCTTATGCTGCAGCAATATTCTATCAGCGCTTAGTGCTTTAGCTTTTCGGCTTCAAGGTAATAAACCTTGGGTTTGAAGCATAAGGCAGGTTCGGAGCAGTTGCGAGGCTTACGGCGCATAGGGTTGAGGGAGTGGGTTTAAGGGTTTAGGCTTCGGGGTCTCAAGGCCAAGCGTCTGCCGTTGTATCTGCATCTACTGGAAAGCCCAACTCGGAAAAGGTCCTACTCCCAAAATCAAAGAGAAGACTTCTGGATGAGAGAATGCTGCGTGCATGCAGTGCATGCGGCAAACTTTAAAGGAAAGTCTGTGGGCGTGGAGGCGCACCCCTGAGAGAGATCTTTAGCAGCGGAATGTGCCGAACGCGTGATGAATTCCCCAAGGAGCTTGCCAGGGCTCTTCATAACGCTTTTCCAAGTAAATCTATCAATGAGTGGCTTCACCACGTGCTCAAAGGATCGTAGGACATAGTAACCAACTTGTAAGGTAACTACAGTATCAATGACGTATAGCAGCATAGCCCAAACCAGGGCCCGAATAGTCCCTGATCCTCCAAGTCGGAAGATTATTCTGCTGGCATTTTGCACAGCGCGCCGCATCTGCTTGCCAGTGACCTGCTCAAGTCAGTTTAGGGTTCCTGGTTCTCAAAGGGGAACAGGAGGGACCCTTAAGGGGGACCCCTACCCTATAATGGGCTATATAATGGGTATATAATGGCTATATCAAGGGTATATTACCTAGGGGGCCTTATTAAGGGTCCCTCCTTTTTTTCTTTGAGGTTCAGCCCAAGCTATGAAACTGCTTTCTGTCAGTTGAGGTCTGGCCATGTGTTGGGTTCTTTTGTTGATTTCTGATCTTTGGAGAGATCAGCGGCTTTTAGAAGCTCAGTCCCTCCAAACTCAAGGTCTGTGGCAAGGACCCAAAAAAAAAGTGCCCGTTTAAGGACCGAATAGGATATACAAGGGAGTCATAATGAGGAGCTCGTGAAAGGAAGGCTATCTAGGGTTCAGGCATGGGAAGAACCCCAGGCAAAGACAGGATCCAGAAAGTGCTAACACGAAGAACTCCAAAAGACAATGGATGATTGACAATGTTGCCATCACGGAAAACAGTATGCACGGCAACTTTCAGTGCGAGATCTGCGGTCATTGCTGGGAACCTGCAGAGAAATCCTGATTTGGGAGTTTCCGAAATTTCGGGGTACCTTATTTCGGGGTCCTTATAAAATGATCCTACTATTTTGGGTGCTACATTAAGGTCCCCTATTTTCGGAAATTCCCATTTTTGCAACCACCGGTACAAACCCATGAAGGCGCCACAAGGCTTCCTGTGACCCACGCCGACCTACCTTTTGTACAGAAACCATATAATGTAGGGGCTTTAATAATGAGAATAGGGCTTGGGGGTATATAACGCTAAGGAACCCCAAAAATAGTATTGGTAATGATTTAGGCCCCTATATTATAGAAACCATAATGAGGAACCCCGAAACTGTAGGTCTTTCCAGCTCACAGTTGAGCTTAGCGTTAGTAAAGCCACATCACTCTAGGCAAGCGCCCACTGAGCGTGTGTGATTGCGTATGAGCCCAACAATGCCCTTGCACCCCCCCGTGCTCTATCGGAACCTATCGGAAGAACGCCTCCAACCTATCCTTGTCTTCCTTGGAGAGCGGGGTCAAAGGGAAGTCAATCGCGGCAGGTCGGAAACCTGCTGGGGACGCTTTCCTTAGGGTGGCGGGTGAGGGTTTTTGGTTCGGGGCTTAGGGTCTGAGGTCTCGGGTTTCGTCTCTTGGCCTTCTACATTGAAATGACCATGATGATGATGATGATGACGAGATTGATGGTAGTGGTGGTGATGATCTGGTGGCAGTTGGTTTCTGCCGAACGTGTTGGTGAAGCTGGTCAATATCACCACGGCAGCTGTAGAAGGACCGACCACCACCGATACCGCAGCCAACTTCACCACAACCACGGCTGCTCCCCCGCATCCACATCCTTGCAGCAGCAGCAGCAGCAGTAGCAGCCACAACCTCAGCAATCACTACCACAGGAACCAGAGCAGCCACAACAACAAGCAGCGCTAGGACTTGAGAATGAGACAATTAGTATGTACATGTTGGTCATAATCTTTCAACTTCGTAATAATACGATCCTTACCTGTATTATGTTTCTCTATATTTGGCATTGTTAGCACTTCGGCACAAAATGTGGTAGGAAAATCGCTGTCGGCCCGACATGCCCAACAGGACTCCACTGTCCAGAACCGGCACGCGAACTCCAAAATGCGCGGCATCTTTGGATCTGAAAATTGGAAGCAATGTGGATGGAGGCCGCCGCCGATACAATTGATGCCATCCTGGTTGAAGATCCTTTGCTAGATCGTGCTAACAACGCGAACCGAACGTGCTGAGCACCAGTGCCGTGCAAATTGCAAGTGGATCAAACTCCAGGACGCTGGGTTGGGCAAGCAACGGTTCCGTGCAAACCCCGTTGCTGGATGTTCGAGGTTTGTATGCAGACGGGCAATTCCTGTCACATTTCAGGATGTCCTGAATTGCACGGGCATAAACAGGAAACGTATGCCCCTGCGAACACCTGCTAGTCACCGAGATCGGCTCTCATCTGTGTGGTTCACATGCTCGTTTGCTCCCACCAAAATATGGAACTTTCTGATGCACGGCCCTCGTCAGCCCAGCCGAAGCAGCGCAAAGGAATGACCTATCAAATTTGTCGTGCAACTGTGGTGCTTCTCCGATGGTGAAGCTAAGAGACAGCCTAGCCTGTATTCGTGCAATCTTCAACCGAAGATGCAACATCCAAACCAAACTTCGTGTGCTCAGCATCACACCTGGTTCATCAATCTGCATATTCTCGAACCGAACAGACTTTGGCGCACCGCTCATGTGGTCGGATACAGTAGACGACTTTGTACCGACCAGACACACGACGGATGACGTTGAGGTCGTTGCAAGCGAGAGCTCCCTCTTAGATGTGAGTGGTTGACAAAATTATGGTTCTTTTTTGGGTACCCTAAATAATCAGTGCCGTAATATAATAGGGACCCAAAAACGGACCATAATATTGACAAACACCCATGTGAAAGAACAGCCTTACAAAGTCGATCAGGGTTCTGGTGGGTATTACATGGGGTGGGGTATTATGCAATAGGGAACCCTAAGGAATAACATTGGTACTTCAAGTTCCTATATTACCTGGGTTACGTGGCTTCAGGGTGTGGGGTTTTCAGGTTGAGGGCTCAAGGGCACGGATATGTACGAGAAAGAAACCCTTCAAACACTATCGTGAATAATCTTCTGGATGACAGAAAACCCTAACCCTAAACCCGAAAAGACGCCTTACCTGAATCCAGTGAGTCGACTTACATTTCAAAATAAGCGCTCAGGTACGCCCGTATATGCGACGATCTCTCCGCGTGTTAGGGTTGCAGCACACTCCCCACCGCCTGCCCGCGACACAACCCTGCGTACTTGGAGGATCATGGGACTTAGTAAGTAGGGTTATAAGTACCTTAATTGGGGTTAATAAGAATTTATAACTGCAGTTACCTTACTTATAACCCCAAGTACTAAGTCCCATGACCCTTTAAGTAAGTAACCCAGACCAGAATTGAGGTGTTCACTCCAGAAACCCCGTTGCTAAGCTGTAGTGACCACAAATCACACGAGCTCCTGTACAATCCAGGAACGGACCGGTCGACGAGCCTTTTTGAACCCTTTAAAACCCCACAAACCCTACAATCACCGCGCGAAACACACAACAAGACTAACAAACCCCCGCACCGAGCCCAATACCCCTTAATTAACGAATATACCTTAAATCACTAGTGGCTTAATATGATGCGTTAAGCTATATTCCTTAATCAAGGGGTATTGGGCTCTCTGGGCCTGTTCAACAGAAGCTACAGGAACCCTCTGGGCCGCCCCATGAAAACCTTACGCCTGAATCAAAACCCACAAAGGCCCTGCGAAACCCTGAACCCTAAACCTCACGAACCCCCTCAGAACACTGTCCAATCTGACCCCCTGAACCCTAGGAACCCTCAAAAACACCATGAAATCTGAACCCTCGACATTCTGGGTCCTAAACCTCAAGAACTCTGAAAGACACTATGAAATCCGAACCCTAAACCCTAAACCTTAGGAACCCTAAGCAACGCCACGAAATCTGAACCGTAAACCCGAACCCTTCAGAACCCTCAGAAGCACCATGAAATCCGAAAGCTTATGAAACATAGAAACCCGGGCGCCTCCACCGTCCCTTAGTTAAGGATTATACCTTAAATCAATATAGGATCCCTAGTATGATTCTACACATATTCCCAATTAAGGGATGTTTGTTGGAGCCTCCTAGACCCTAAATGAACCCCATAGATCCCTTATAGGAACCCTTAGAAGAACCCTTATAGATCCCTTTAACCCAGAATTTCGGGCGGATCTAGAAAGTAGATCCCCTCATCTGGGGCCCTATACTACTCAGGGTACTTAATAGGAACGCGCATTAAGGGATCTACTTTTTGGATCCTCACGTTTGTCTGGGTTTGAGGGGATCCTGGGAGTCTCTGGGAACCTGGGCGCCTCCAGCGTCCAAACGGGCCTATTCCTCTGGAGCTCCTCGGCACGAGGGCTCTGTCGTTGATACCGTAGGGGCCTAATTGATTACCAATACTATTTTGTGGGGTTCCTTATTGTGAATACAGTATCATGGGACCCAAAATAAATACCACTACTCTTTTGGGGGGGTCCTGGTTTGAATATAGTATAATGGGACCCAAAACCCTATTCTAATTATTAAGGGCCCCTAAAGTACCTTTCCCTTCCTCGAGCCCCTTTTCGAAGGGCTCCTTTAAAGGGTTCCTTTCAAGAAATCCTGGAAAGGTGTCTAAAAAAAGTTCTACTATAGGGATTTCATCGAGTTTTGTATTGGGGCCTGCAGAGTTTGAACAGGGTTTTGGCCCAGAGACTCCAAAACCCCTTAATTAAGCAATATACTTTAAATTATAGTAGGATCCCTATTATGATTTAGGGAATATTCCTTAATCAAGGGATATTGGAGTCTCTGGGGGTATTCTACCCTCAGCCCTACCTGTAGCCGAAAAGACCTACATTTTTCAGGAACTGTATATAGAAACCATAATAAGGAACCCTAAAAAGGTGGGTCTTTCCGGCTACAGGTAAACCCTAAAACCTGAAACCCTAACTTGCGCTAAGGAACTTGAAGGACGAGCATTGGTACTGGTTCAGGCCGCTACAGTTCTTATTTGAGGACTTCTACGGGCCCTTGAAGGGTTTTGTGATGGCTCCTGTAGGATTTGAGGGTTTAGGGTCGGGGCACCTAGAGAATACTCATCTAGGATACCCAGTAACCTAAGAATAAAAAGGCCTCTCTTTTTGGTATTGGATAACTTTATAAGGAACCTAGGACTACAAAAAGCGAATAAGGGTACTACTGGGCATCCTAGTCATTAAAGTTCTTGTATGGCTTCATGTGGCTTGGGTTTGGGAGTTTCGTGGGTGCTACAAGGCTTCACGAGAGTGTTTTAAAGGGTGTTGTGAAGATGCTTTGGGGGTGTAAGCAAAAAATAAGGCTTTGGGCTAGAAGCAATATACATCAATGTACCCTAAGTCGTAGCAGGATCCTTCGTTCAATTTAAGTAAGGGGGGTATTGGGCTCTCTGGTTCTTCTGCCCTGTGCTTCGGTGTGTGAAACTTAGTGTTCAGGGACCCTACACCCTAAACCCTCAAGGATTTAGGGGTTACCTGAAGTTGGGTTGCTTTTAAAGGGAACTTGAGACTTCTGTAACAGGGATCCTTGTATACTAATACTTGGTTGCTGAGTTCATAAGCCACAAAACGTGGACACTTTCAGTTTTAAAGTGGGTCGTGTTATCCCAAACGTGTAGAGTGTATCCACTCAGCTACTAAGTATAGTGACGGAGCATGCTATAGCTATTTTGGGACTACTAAGAACCTGTCTGAAATTTATCCTCAACCCACTTGAATCTTCCCTAAACCCTAAACCCTGAAGGCTAGCCAAAGCCTGAAAGCATGAAGCCCAAACCCAAAACCTGAAAACCTCTAACTGAACCCGAAACCTCAAAGCCCCAAACAAACTCTAAGCTACTCATGTCTCCAGGTACTTCACTCAACAGTGAAGCTACACATCTGAACTCCTGAAAAAAATCGACAGTTAATGAAAATCAAGAATTGGAGAGCGTCCAGAATCCATCAAAAAGGTTTCCGTACTCAACCTCAAACTACTTACCTGAGCCCTATACCCCCTAAACCCTAAACCCTAAGCCCTATACCCTAAACCTGTACCTCCCCGTGCAACCACCCCTTGCCAACGGCAAGCGCCTCGCAGGCAGGAGAGTGCCGCTGTGAAGCCTGGCGATGGCTCGGGCATCCAGGGTGTACAGGGTTTAGGGTTTAGGGTTTAGGGTTTAGGGTGTGGTGCTTCAGGGGTTCCAGTCATGACTTAATTAGGGAGCTTAGAGTGCAGGGTTTCAGGAACTAGCGCTTTAGGAAGGAAGGGGAAGTAAACCCTAAGCCCTAAACCCTAAACCCTTAAACCCTAAAGTCTAGGAATCAGGCTACCCAGGACCAGGGTCTAGGACTTTGCGCTTTTTTGCATTCGGGGTCAAACCCTACAGACCCCTAAACCCTTAAACTCTTCAAACCCCAAAGAGGCCAGCTGCACCGAAGGAGACCACGGCAACCACCGGGACCCGGAGCCAGATGGGGCCTCAGAAGCTTTGCAGAAGAAGTCAGGGTCGCAGAAACGAAGTCTGAGGAAGACTTGAAGGTTTGGGGTTTAGGGTCGCAGGCACGAAGTCTAAGGAAGACTTAAAGGTTTAGGGTTTAGGGTCACAGAAACGAAGTCTAAGGAAGACTTAAAGGTTTGGCGTTTAGGGCTTAGGGTCACAGACACGAAATCTAAGGAATACTTAAAGGTTCACCGGACTTACTTACTGGGGCTATAATCGGGCTATACGTAAATTTTGCTTATAACCCCAACTCAGGTACTTATAACCTTACGTACTAAGTAAATCTAAAAGAATCCCTGGACCCTGCTGACCTACCCGTTTAAGGACTTGTATAAGGAAAGCATAGAGAGGAGCCCTAAGAAGGTAGGATCTTTAGGGTCCAGGTATACCCCAAGTCCTGTCAAGGGCCTCCATACAATTTACGGTATATTCCTTAATCAGAGCGCTTCTAGGATTTCTTGGGTGTTTTTGTGATGACGATAGAAACCTGCGGCGTAACAGAGTAGAACTTACCAGGAACTTTCTGGGGATGATATTGCAAGTTGCAGTTATGACCTCTACCCTAGCTCACCTGAGAGGGCTTCTTATGGATTTAAAGAGGCTCGGGGCGCATTATACCATAAACAAAACGGAACCACCAAAAAAATATAGTCAATTATTAAGGCCCCTATAATAAACCCCAAGCCCTGAACCCAGGAGACGGTTCCTCCGTATGGGTGCTTGTCAAAATTGGGGTCCCT
This sequence comes from Symbiodinium sp. CCMP2592, assembly GCA_905221615.1. Taxonomy (NCBI): domain Eukaryota; class Dinophyceae; order Suessiales; family Symbiodiniaceae; genus Symbiodinium; species Symbiodinium sp. CCMP2592. The sequence goes on from CAJNDT010000535.1 coordinate 910,875, forward strand.
TTTTGGGTCCCTGTTATAATACGGCACCTACTATCTAAGGTACCCAAAATGGGGCCATAATTTGACAACTACCCATATGACTTCAAGTCCATTCCTTGCGTACTTGGAGCGTCGGTGGACTTAGTAAGTAGGTAACAAGTAGACTTATACGTACCCTAGACGGGATCCTAATTCCGGTTATGGCACTTATAAGTAAGTCTATGTTAAGGACCATGGGACTTAGTAATTGGGGTTATAAGTACGGTCACTACACCTACAATTACTCATAACCCCAATTAAGGTAATTACTTATAACCCTCCTTACTAAGTCCCACGATCCTCCAAGTATCAAAATAACTACTGGCTAAGTCCCCCCGACCCTCCACGTGAGGCGCTCTGGAGTCTCGAAGGTCCGTTCACGAAGTATCTTTCTGAAGGACGGACCCCCAGCTTCTTAAGATAGGGGCCTGAATAGTTATAAAAGGGTTCCCGTTTCAGAGGGGTTCTATAGCGGCTACTATAAGGGATCTATAAGGGTACTGTAATAATAAATTACCTCAATCAAACCCTAAAACCTAAACCCTAACATTACATAGCTTCTACCTCAATCAGCGAGAAAGAGAAAGCTCTCAAGCATCGGCCTGCGTGAGCTTCAGTGAATTGGGGACTTGCATGCAGATGCCAATGACAGGATCCTTACTACAAGGAAGAAAAAGGAACCCTATTCACGTGGCTTTTTGAGAGAGCGGTATCTCTTTGGTTTACTTATCTTATGTCAAAAGACAATGTACTTAAGTACATGAGAAGTTCTAGGAAAGCCATCAAAGAATTCCCACAGCAAACCCTTGCAAACCCTTTAAGAGCCCTGGGCAGACAAGGCTTCGGCTGAAGGAAAAGTTCACGAGGAAGACCGGAATCCAAACGGACCTTGGGCACCCAGAGACTCCAATAGTCCTAAATTCAGGAGTATTCCTTAAATCATACTAGGGATCCTACTATACTTTAAGGAACAATGCAAAACTAAAGGATATTGGAGTCTCTGGGAAGGTTCAAGCAAGGGTTCTTGCCGGGTTCTATAAAGGTCTTGGCGGGGGGTACTTTTGGGTTTCATCCATTTTCACAAGCTTCCCTTATGTTCCTGTCAGGGTTCTATATCAGATGGTAGTTCTTAGACTCGTAAATCTAGAATCTAACATGTGAAAGGGCTTAGGGCTCGGTAAGGGCTCTATACAGAACCTCTTGTACGGGTTCTATGGGATAAGGATGCTATAAAGCTTTCCAAACAGGGTCTGTAAATTCCCTACACGACTTGCATTTGCAAAGCTTATGCGAGGGCTTGATCAGGGTCCTCTAAACCCTAAACCTCGAAGCTCGGAGTTTTGGGTCCCGAGGATTCCAAAGTTCAGCACTGTTCTTTCACGGACATAGACAAGGGCCCGTGCGCGAGTAGCCCGGGTTGAGGCCGAGTGCTGAAGGCCTAAAATATAGGGCGTAGACTGTCGGTTTCCAGCACGACACGACGACAACCCCGCGTCGACGCCGACGACGACCTCGTAAAGCCTGCTACTGAGCTATTGTAGGGGCCATAATAATTCGAATAGGGTTTCGGGGTATATTATACTGTATTTATAACAAGGAGCCCTTAAAATAGTGCTGGTAATTATTTTGGCCCCTATACTACTGCACCCTGCCGCCATGATGAGTAGCAGACCAAGTCAGCTTCATGTCCTCCAACTGATTGCGGCGATATTTCTGCCATCCTGCGATCGGCAGCCACACGACCACGTGCTAACTACTTGAAGGCTCATGGGACTTAGCAAGTAAGGTTATAAGTAGGTTATAATTAGGATAACCCCACTTAGGGGACTTATAACCCCACTTATAACCTATTTACTAAGTCCCATGATGCTTTAAGTAACGCTGTTCATTGCATTCAAGAGCGAGGATCATGGATGTCGAGGAACACATCTTCTGAAAAACCCTAAACCCTGCACCCTAAACCCTAATCCCTAAGCCCTAAACCAAAAAGGCTCGCCTTTACTCGCACAGACTCCTAATTCTGCAACCTTTGACTTGTCCCCCTGCCCACTGGAAAGCATCGTCCGGTCCTTGCAGCGGGGTTCCGCCCTCAATGAGCTCTTTCACTTGGTAGAAGGCGGGGTAAAGCAGGAAGGGATGATGCCTCGGAGACACTCCAAAGATGCCCTTGCATAGGACTATACCTACTTATGACTAGTTCATGGTTGGGATAGGATTGGGCATGTACGTTTTTATTCCTTATTGGGTTTAAGTACCCATAAAAAATGCAAAATATTACCCAACTATGACACAGATGAGTGGATGCCGAACCTAGTGTATATAGCATACATTCCTTAATCAAAGCTATTTTTGAGTGTGTGGTGCTATTGCTGTTGGCATGGCAAAAAACTCTAACCCCCTAAACCAAAGGCCGTAAACACCCAAACCAAAAACCCTAACCCCCTAAACCAACAGCCCCAAATGTGGGGAAACATCACCAGAACAGTCGTGATCTCCGCGCGAGAAATGCTGTCCACATACGAATGCCATGGCTGCTGAGAACGCTCATGTGGGGTAGTTGTCAAAATTATGGCCCCGTTTTGAGTACCCTAAGTAGTAGGTGCCGTATTATAATAACGCCCCAAAAAAGGACCCCAATTTTGACAACCACCCATGTCTCCTCACCCCGTCACCCCAATCATCGTGACAATAGCCTCGCAACCAACAGTGGCGAAAGTCATGAAAGTAATGGTACTGAAGCACCAGCCACAATGCGAATCCGTTAACACTGATGATAATGATGACAAGAGCAAAAGGCATGGCAGCAGGGTTTTCTCTGCAGAGCAGGTAGCCTAAGAACCGTGAAACAAGCAATATTCCTTGGATTGTACAAAGCTCCGTAGTATGGTTTAAGGCTTAGGGCATATTGTCTTATTAAGGGGTATTGGGCTCCAAAAATGCTTGAAACCCAATAGAACCCGCCCAGCACAAAACCCGACAACAGCTGAGCACACGACACAAACTGATCAAAGAAGACCTGCAAGCGTGAGGCAAGCTGTCTCTGAGTGCTCTCTCCAGGATACATACGAGGCATGTCCATCATCTGCTATTAGGGCTTAGGGTATCGGGTTAGGATTTAGGAGTGCATGTCTGTCGAACTCTCATGGTTGGTCGTAAACTTCTCTGAGGGAAGGATTAAACTTGTACATTTATATTCCGTATTGGGTTTAAGTACCCGTAAAAACGTAAAATGTTACCCAACTATGACAAAGTATAAGGAGAGCAGCAAACCAGGGTCGGGTGCTTCGGAACTTAGGGCTTAAAGATTTCAGGGCTCTAAGGGTTTAGGCAAGTTTAGGGCGTGGGGGCGAGGATTTAGTGCTCAGGGTGTTAGGGTTTGGGGTTTAGGGTTTTAGGGCTCTGGTAAGGGTTTAGGGTTTTGGGGCTTGGGGTTTTAGGGTTGAGGATCTAGGGTTGAGGGTCCTAGCGGTTTAGGACTTGAGGTTGTAGGGCTTTGGTGACAGTTTCAGGGGCCAGGCTGTTCGGAATAAGGCTGAACGCTCTCATGGGAGCTCTGGCATCAAATTGAGCAACGGGGTGCTGCAGTCTAAACCCCGAGCTCCTGACTCCAAGCTGAGCCCTAACCCCTAAACCCTACACCCAAACCCTAAACCCAAAACCCTAAACCCCCAAAACCCGAAACCCCCAAGCGACAAAAGAGCAGTCTTCTTCATGTGTACGTGAGGCCCAGAAATTTCGCTGTGGAAAGCCTGAGCACTCGGTACTCAAAGGATCATGGGACTTAGTATTTGGGGTGTAAGGGTCCCTTTAAGGGATCTATAGGGATACTATAAGGGTTTAGGGTTTTGCTAGGTTAGGGTCTACTTGAAGGATCATGGGACTTAGTAATTGGGGTTATAAGTACGGTAACTAAAGTTATAGTTACATATAACCTTAATTAAGCTACTTATAACCCTACTTACTAAGTCCCATGATCCTCCAAGTAGATTGCGTTCCTAGCCTTTTCCATGCTTACTGCAATTGGCATCTCGACGATGCCATCAAAACAGGATACCACTTGAACCCTAAACCAAAAACCCTCAACCCCTAAACCCCTGTCCTAAACCCTAAACCCTGAACCCTAAAGCCTAAACCCTAAACCCCTAAACCCTTGTCCTAAACCCTACACCCTTAAACCCCAAACCCTCTGAACCTGGTCATTGCCCCAGGCATGAAGACACCATGGTGTGCTTCCCTAAACCTTAAACCCTGGACCCGATGATGACCATTGCGAACAAGTCGAGTTCCCGAACGTACTGGACTGGAACGCATGGCATGTTAGGAATTTCGGAAATTTAGGTTTCATCGGCATCTCTGCTTTTGTGTTCCGACCTGGGCCAGGACGTTCCGCTGGCCCGCGCCGTCCGCGAGTTTCGCTCGCCAGGGCTTGGCCGCAAAGGCCTCTGCCATCGGAAACCTGAACCGGAGGTTACTTCAAGGATCATGGGGCTATAGGGTTCCTTTAAAGGGTTTCTTATCACAGGGTCTACAAGGGGCACTTTAAGGGTTACTATAAGGGTTTAGTGTATAAGGTTTAATGTAGGAACCTGATTAAGAAACCCTGGGCCTACAACCCCAAAATAGTAGGATTCACATATAAGGAACCCTAATAAAGGCCCAAGGTTTCTTAATCAGGTTCCTACATTAGTTGGAGGTTATGATGGGATACCAAAAGGGGAGGTTAAGATTCTTGGGGTAGGGATTCCTTAATATGAACCCTCTTATGGGAACCCTAATCCCCACTAAACTCCCATAGGCTAAGACTCCTTTTGGCCTCCTACGAGGTTAGTTGGCTTTCTGCTCTGGCGTAATATTCGTCGCTACGATGTAACTTTGGCGTTCCCTTTTTCAGACGTTCTCCGATTACTCCTCTGGCGTACGGCTTACGCTTTGCGCTGACGGCTTCAAGAATTGAAGGGAATGAGGATTGCTCAAGTAAAAGACTGTATCAAAAGTCATTCCAAGCGTCGCGCTTCCACCCACCTACACTTAGGCGAGCTCACAAACGAAACAGAACAAGTTGAAACTTGCGGTGCTGCAGGGACCTTAGCAGTTGGAATAGGGTTTTAGGGGTTCCTTTTTATAGTTCTAGGATAACATATCCCAAAACCCTACTAGTCCAATAATTAAGGCCCCTACAGTATCCACAGGACTTCCTGTAGGTTGCAGGCTTTAGAACTCAGCTACGAAGCACACTCCCACATCTTAGGTACGGCCTCCATACAGTAAGAGTCTATAATAGGGGTACTATTAAGGTCCTACTATATTTATATTATGAATATTATGAATATTAACCCACATCCTAAACTCTGCCTGGTACGACTCCCCGCTGAACGAACAGAATGAGACTAGTCTTCAAGAGTAGGCATAGAGCGCTCATGAAAGCCGTGCAAAACCGGTGTAGAAGGCTTCAAAACCTTTTAGGAACCGCTGTAGAACCGTGTTGCAACTTATGAAAAATATTATGATAAAACCGTTTGAAAGTATTTCTGAATTCAACCAAAGCACCAGCGTCTTGCAAATAGATGCACGTAGATGAAGTACTGCACACCTCCGAGGTACCTGGGCACTTGCTCAGGTGCATAATCCTGGTCGTACACAGCTTTTCCGAGTTTTTAGACGGTTTTGTGATGGCTTTACAAAGGATTTATGGCTTCAGCAATGTTGAGTGTTCGGGGCTCCTGAGCATTAGAGCACGTTATAACAGGATCCCCATGCTTAGGGTCTACGTCGGGGTCGCCTGTTTTCTGTTCCGACACCAGTACAGTAGAAGCCAAAAACTTGGAAACCCAATAGCCTCGATCCTTAAGAGTAATGTATAGGGAATCCCAGCACTATTTGGCCTTAATCGGTTTCCAACTTTATGGGGTTCACTGTACAAGTTTCGGAGCTAGGGTCAAGGATTTAGTTGGGTGCAAAAAACCAGGCAATATGCCCGGAGGCCGGAGAGCCCAATAACCCCCTGAATTGAGAAATACCCTTTGAATTCTCAATGGATCCAGTCTATGGAATTTTGGGCTATGTAGGGCTTGGACCACCAAGTGTTCTCTCGCTGGTTGGGGTCTACACTGGCATAATAGGGCTCTCGGGCTTCAGGCAAGACTTGGGTTTCAAGAACGTACATATGCTTTGGGCCTTAGGACCAGTAGAGCGATCCGGCTTTGGCCAGAAGCTGCAAGCCCAAACTCCGGAAACCCCAACCCAGAGACTCCAATATCCCTTAATTAAGGAATATTCCGTAAGTCATACGCGTATATTCCTCAATTAAGGGATCTTGGAGTCTCTGGGGACTTTCCGGCTTTCATTCGATTGTTTATGTTGGGCTTTCAAGTTTTCGGGTTTAGGCGTTCGAGTTTAAGGCTTAAGGCTTAGGGGTCTAGGAAACCAGGATCCGAACCACTTCAAAACTTAGGGCCTTCGATCCGCATCCCAATTTCTGAAGGTCCTCGGCTAGGGCGAACCCAAAATAGTAGGTTTCATATTGAATATAAGGAACCCTAATAAAGGCCCAAGGTTTCTTATTTTAGGGTTCCTATATTAGGGCCGGCGCATGAGCCCCCAGGTAAAGAAGATGAAGTTCCGCCGCCAGTCCACCTCAGCCGAACCAGGTTTCGGGCTTGTGATTGAAAGCTCGGAAAAAACATGCGGAAGGTTGTTCCATGCCTTTAGAGGCTCCAGGGCTTCAGGGTTGAGCCACCCTTGTCCTTTTAGAAGTAATAGACAGAGCCCTATACCTATATCCCTTAGTAGGAACTATTTAAGAAGGTCTACTAGCCGGTTGAGCTCCTAACCCCGAACCCCAAGCCCACCCTGAACCCCAAACCCCCCACATTCCAATTCCCAAACCCTAAACCCTAAACCCTAAACCCTAAACCCTAAACCCTAAACCCTAAAGTCCAACCCCTGCAGGTCCCCCACTCGCACCTCCTCCCGTCTCTCGACAACTTTCTGGGCCATGAGGTCTGACGCGCTGGTCCTTCGAGGTGCGGGGCTTCAGGAATGGGCTATTGAAGGGTAGGAAGACATAAATAGGGTTTGGGATATAAGGTTTCGGGATTGTATCGAATCTTAGGCCTTAGGGTTTGGGGGTTTAGGGGTTTAGGGGTTTAGGGCTTAAAGTTTGGGGGTTTAGGTGTGATTCCCGCTGAGGTCAATCCATTGCCGAAGCTGCTGTTCACGATGTCTTACTCCTCTTTTCCGGCCACGAAGGCTCAGGGGGTTAGGTAGGCCCAACTGTACAATCACATCACTGAAACCAGTGATCGCCTGCCGGGGATTGTGAGCCATAGCGGACGCTGCCAAAGAAGCCCGGGAGCTGTTGGCGCGTGTCAACCAGGGGTTGTTATCTACATCGCCAGGGGCGACTTCACATCCATTCTTTCAGATTCTTTCACGGCTACTAAACTGGTAGCGCGAGCCGGGGTGCTCCAGAGGAGTTGAGATCCGGGGATCTTTGTTCGTCTTTGCATTTTGCAAGGATGGAGACATCAGAGCAAGAAGGGAAGTCCAATGCTGTTTGGAGTTTGCTACCGTCCTTTGATCCTGCGACAGACAACATCAAGGAATACGTCGACAAGGTGCGTTTCTTGAAAGAGATTTGTCCTGGAAAGGATCGAGGCATGCTGGCCCCTCGGCTTGCCATGCTCTGCAAGGGAACAGCGTGGGCCCAAGTCAAGAATCTGGACCCAAAGCAGCTCACCGATCCCGAGAAAGGAGTGGACGCTTTGTTGAAAGCACTCTCAACTTGGGAGGAATCTGCTGAGCTGAAGACATATGAGAAGGTGGAACTCGCCTTGTACAAGACCACACAGAGGTCAGATGAGAGCACGATGTCCTACGTCAATCGGCTGAGCGTGGCCTTTGACGAGATCTCCAAGATGACCATGGGGGAAATCAAGGCTTTTGTTCTGCTTCGTCAGAGCCAGCTTCAGGCTGAAGATAAACGCAAAGTCATTACGATGACCAATGGAATCTTAGATGCAGCAAAGATAGAGCAAGCCATGCGATCACTCAACACCTCCATCATTTCCGGTGCTGAGAGCAAGAAGAAGATCTATCCGGTGACCTTTGCACAGCAGGAAGAGACGGAGCCGGCTCAAGGTACTGAGGAGGCCTTCGTTTCCACAGAGGCCGAGGAAACCTTGGTCTTCGACGCCTTCCTGAGCGAGGGTGATGAGGACGCTCTGCTGGTTCAACAGTACGAAGATGCTCTGATTGAAACGCTGCAGGGTGATGCTGAGGTATCTGCTTGCCTCAACACATACCTCGAAGCCCGCAGGCGGCTTTCTGAGAAGGCCCGTGTCAGGGGCTTCTGGCCCAAGGGACGCGGCAAGGGCAAGAAAGGCTTCGGAGGCAAGGGTCGAAAGCCCTTGGCCCAACGCATCTTGGAGTCCGAGTGCCGTCGATGCGGCAAAAAGGGTCATTGGAAGGCAGAGTGCCCCTTGAGATTCCAAAGCAGTTCATCGACCCCGGGACCCGCAGCATCTGCCAATCTGGCCACCGCCGCGCCAGACAGCAACGCATGGGAGGATGTGTTGTTCGAGATGCCCACTGATGTGACGTCGTTGCAGGCCCACTCCAGCACCATGCATGTCTTTTGCGCGGAGGGGTCGGTTTCGGATTTCAGTTCTGGTTTTCGAGGGGTGCCTGCAGCTTTTTCGAAGAAGGTTCAAGCACTCGGAAAGATCCCTGCCAGGAGCCAAGGACCTGAGCAGGTGAGCAACCCCCTGAGCCCAGTGAAGTCCGTAGTTCTCCAGCCTGAGTTAGATCAGGCTTTCTTCGTCAGTCATGGATCTCTGGGAGTCGTCGACTCGGGAGCGTCGCAGAATGTCATGGGTGCTACTCAGCTTTCGGAGTTCTTAGCTGAGATCCCTTCTGAGGTTCGTAGCGAGGTTAAGGAAGGTCCCTGCAACATCACGTTTAAGTTCGGCAACAGCTCGACGTCCACTTGCCAGAGAGCCATTTACGTCCCTCTCGGGCCTGCGTGGGTAAGAATAGCCATTGTAGAAGGCCCGACGCCGTTCTTATTGTCAAACAGCTTCCTGAGGTCCTTGGGGGCTGTAGTGGATTCAGAATCAGGGCTGATATTCTTTCGGAAGCTGCAGTGTGTCGTGCCCACCACGCTGTCCGAACGCAAGCTCTCGCTGCTTGATTTTAATCAGTTGCTCCAGGCCTCCCGCTCGCCTAGAGCATTAGACTCGCACATGTCACGTCAGGTGCAAAACTTTTGCCAGAACCTTGTGCAAACCTGTGCTTTTGCTGGCTATGTGAGTGCTCCTGAGGAAGGCAAGGCTCCCGAACCACGTACTCTCCCGAGCCGGGCCCAAGCCGACTCAGCACCTTCCTTTGACACATCCCGTGCTGATTCTTGCGTGAAGCCCGATGTCCGAGACCAGCGCCAGCAGCATGACACCCGCTGCACGCTGGAAGACCCTGCACAGTGCAGGGCAGCCAGTCTTGGACCTGACTACGGCCACTCTGGCCGATTTCGAGACTCGCTTAATCGATTTCGGGAAGCTGCACAAAGGGAAGTCTTACCGGCAGGTCATCCAAGAGTTTCCGGATTGGGTGTCTTGGTTTCTGAGCCATTACCAGGACAGTCCCAAGAGCGAGCATCGTCACTTTGTGCGCTTCACAGAGCTGTGGATGGATCATCTCGAGCAGGACGAGTGGGATCTAATGATGGATCCGAGCGAACCATCCCCGGAGGGACCCAAGCCCCATCCTGCGCCGAAGGCCAAGACAATGGCCAAGTCCAGCCTCAGTCCGTCCCGCAAGGGGTATCCGAACAAGCCAACCACTCCCGCCATCTCGGCTCCCCCCGAGGACCTATCCCAGGATGTGAGTGCTCTCCAGACTCGGATGCTCCGGGTGGAGGAGGTCCTCAGCCAGATCTTGAGCCATGTGCAGCAGCAGAGTGGCCCAGCCGCGAGCTGAAGGCCGGGGATTCGGATACACATGCCTTGTTTCAACAGGCCGCGCAAGCTCATGCTCTGCAGATAGCGCAAGAGGCTGCTCATCACCAACTGCTTGCAGAGCATGCAGGGTTTGAGGAGGATTTCGGGTTGGACGTTTTAGACCAGGACTTGGAGTGTGACAATTGGGTAGAAAGGGAGATGCTGGAAGCTTTCAGTGCACGAAGGTTCGCCCAACAACCCAGGGATTCTCCGATAGCAGTGCTGGAGGTTTACACGGATGCTGACAGCACCCTTGCAGGCAGAGCCTCCACATGTGAGGGCAAAGTTCTGAGGTTCAGTCGAGCCCTGGGTGATTTGAACACTGCGACTGGTCGCACAATCCTGTATGGCATTTTGGCCACTGCCCGACCGCAACAGATTTTTCTTCACATGCCATGCCGTCCTGGTAAAGAGGCCTCGTGCCACGTCCACTCTCTCTTAGCAGTAGCGCTGTTTAGACATCAAATGTGTCAGGGACGTCATTTTCACGTATATGTCTCCAGATCCGAGCAACTAGAGTGGCTACAGGCCCCAATCTTCGCAGAGCTACACCAAGGGTTATTACCCGTGTGTTTAACCCAGCCTCCCTCGATTGATTCCACTTGCAGTGCTAGCATACCGACACAGGGCGCAGTAGCCAGTCTGCCACCGCCACTTTTGTTGACATCCTGCCGAGGACTGCTACGGGAATTAGATGTTCGGTTTAGGGGATTTAGGCTTCCGTCAACACCTGATTTCATGCAGCACCTCGCGGAAGTCCTGTGTGGCCTCACGAGCACCACGAATCATGGCACCACGACGTTTTTACTGACCGACTTTCGGCCTGTATTGGTAGAAAGTGCTGTCGACGGCCAGCTACAACATTCACCATTTTTGCAGCGCATGATCAAGCGACGCCGCCTTATTGGGAAGCAGTCTCCACCCACAGGTGCCGACAGTGATATTTCCCAGGAGTGTCAAAATCTGCTACAAGTGCTTCAGCAGAACATGCCCCGATTTGGCAAGCTCATTCTCACCGAAGGCCCTATTTTCGATCGTGTGCAAGCGGCATTCCCGGAAGTGTCACTGCGAGTGATAGAAGTAGCGCGGGGAATCCAGAGACGGCGCCCTGCTCCTATTGCTTTACTCCCCGGTGAGAGTCCCTTAAGGAGGTCGTTCTATATCCATAGGTCGCTCGGGAATGTTGTGGTTGATGATCAGTGGCAACATTGGGAAACCTTAACTAAGAGGTTTTTGCAAGCACCATGTGATCCTGCCAGAGTAATGGTTACTATGTTCGGTAAGATTCCGCATACGACGCCAGAGGACCCTTCCCAGTCTATCCCTGCGCCAGCTTCCGCCACCACCACAGACTACTGGCAACAGGTAGGCCGGCAACTGATCAGAGTACATCAAGTTCCCAGGACCCAGCTGTTTGTACCCACGGAGGTCCCTAGTGGAATAAACCCCGACAGTCTAGAGCCTGTTCGCACAACGTATGCCCAGTATCAGGGACAATCGGCTAGTAATCCTGAAAGGTTCGTGGATCGTTGGGTAGGACCCACTAGCCACCACGAGTTGCCCCAGATGTGGACAGGGCGCTCCGTCTTTGTGATTGCGAAGCGAGGCTTGAAGGCTTCGTCCAGTCCGTCGAAGAAGCTGCGCCTTATCGCTCCACCTGTGCCATCCACAGATCAATCATCTAATCCCGTGCGTCAGGCCCCTCAGGTCGAGGTTTCTTCGCCCACTGCTTCGGTTCAGACCGCACGTCACGGGCCGAAGGTGTTGAGACTCGAACCTGAAGAAAGGGCGTGGTTGTTGCGGGTCCACAAAAACTTAGGCCATCCCGATGTTAAGAAGCTCCAGGTCTTTCTACGAGAGTGCAAAGTCTCTAGTGTCATAGTTGAAGCTGTGGAGGACCTGCACTGCCCTACCTGCCATGAACTCCAAAAGCCCAAGATAGGTCGGCCAGCGGCTATTCATCCGGTGAGGGAGTTTGGTGAAAGGGTTGCCATAGACGGGGTTACTTGGACTAGCGCTAAGGGGGTGCAGTTCTTTTTCTACCACATGATAGATGAGGGCTCCAACTACCATGTTGCTAAAGTTTCCTCGGAAAAGGATGCTGAAGCTGCTATGTCGGCCATTGAATCCATGTGGTTCTCATGGGCAGGACCCATGGTTGAGCTATTCTTTGACGCCGGGGTTGAGTTTAACTCTACTGCTTTTGGCAATTTCTTGCAAAGTCATGGCATACGATCTCGCGTCATCGCCAAAGAAGCTCACTTTCAATTAGGCCGTTGCGAGCGTCACGGTGGCATTTTGCAGGAGATGTTGCGCAAAATAGACCATGAGAGCCCTATTGAAAGCCCCGAACAACTTCAGCAAGCCCTAAATCATAGCTGCAGTGCCAAGAATTCCCTTTCAAGATGTCGAGGCTACACGCCCGAAATCATAGTGTTGGGACGCAGTCGAAGGCTCCCGGGTTCTGTAAGTAGTGATGACCTTGATAGCACCCATGCACTAGCCGAAAGCGAAACTTCCGAAGGGGAAGCCTTCCGAGCATCCCTTGCACTGCGTGAACGGGCTCGCCGAGCTTTTGTGCAGGCTGACAATGCTTCGAGTTTGCGCCGAGCTTATCTCGGCAGGAGTCGCCCACACAGAGGGGAGTATGAACACGGGGATTGGGTGATGTATTGGAGGGAGGCGAAAGAAAGTCGACCAGGTCGCTGGCATGGTCCTGCCAGAGTACTCAGTCAAGATGGACCACTAGTGGTTTGGCTAAGTCAATCAGGGCGTCTTTTCCGTTGTGCACCAGAGCATGTTAGACTGCTGTCAGACTCGGAATACTGCCAGATATCACCGGCAGAACTGCTCTCGCGCCAGCACGCTCTGCCAGAAAGCGTTGCTCAAACTGGACCCTTTCAGTATTTCGATCTTAGCTCGCAGTCTGAGAATCCACCAGCACAGTCGTCGGGTCAGGACCCTCCAGTCCAGCTCATTCCTGAAGCTAGCTCCCCTGCCCTGCAGCCTGAATTGGAGCCCAGTGTGAGCAACACTAGCAGCTTGCGCCCGGATGCTCCTGCCGCTCCTCGTGAGCCATCAGACCCCATAGACATTCCAGTGCCAGAAGACACCGAGGACGATCTCTTGGGTGAAGCTTTCATTCTAGTAGACCCAGATGATGACGACATGCACGGCTCATTGACCGACAACCCGTTCCGCCCCAGCTCCACAGAAGCCTGGATGTGTGAAATTTTCATCACCCAAGAGGACGTGCAGTGTTGGCGTCAAGAGAAGCAACCAGAGCAGATGGCTTTTGCTGTGTCGGCGGCCAAGCGCCAGCGGTCAGAAGTCAAACTTGCAACGCTCACGCCCTCGCAACAAGAGGAATTCCGCATTGCCAAGAGTAAAGAGGTTCAGTCATGGCTAGACACTGGGACAGTGCAGCGAATACTCCGAAACAAGCTCCCGTTAGACAGCATTCTTAGATGCCGCTGGATCTTAAGCTGGAAGCCGCTGGATGGTACCCAAGATGCCCATGTTGACCCTAAGAACCCTAAGACCCGTAAAGCAAAAGCCAGGCTCGTGATTCTCGGGTACGAAGATCCCCAGATTGACTCTATTCCCAGAGATAGCCCCACTCTAGGTAGAGATGCCCGAGCCTTACTGTTGCAACTGATTGCTTCCTGCAAGTGGGACGTCATGAGCTTTGACGTCCGCACGGCCTTCTTAAGAGGCCGAGCTCAAGAGGGTCGAATCTTAGGTCTTGAGCCACCCGAAGAACTGCGCCAAAGGATGAACCTCAAGCCTGATGAGTGCTGCCAGCTTCTTAAAGGAGCATATGGTTTAGTTGATGCCCCCTACTTGTGGTACCAAGAGCTTAGAGGTGCCCTAGAACGTTTAGGGTTTAAGGTTTCGCCTTTTGACGCATGCCTGTTTGTTCTGCCGAGCCAGACAGACGTGCCACACGGAGCTTTAGGGATCCACGTAGACGATGGCATAGGGGGTGGGGACCTAGTCTTCCAGAAAGCCATTCAGGAACTTGAGCGCCAGTTTCCTTTTGGGTCTAAGCTGTACAAGGATTTTAAGTTCACAGGGTTACGAATTCGTCAGAAACCAGACTACAGCATTGTCGTGGATCAAACAGAGTATGTGCAAGACATTGAGCCAATCAATGTTGACCGCCATCGTCGTCCGCAAAGAACTGCCGAAGTTACCGAGCGCGAGCGTCACTTGCTGCGCGGTGTCATTGGCAGTTTACAGTACGCTGCTGTAAACACTCGACCTGATTTGAGCAGTCATCTGAGCCACCTGCAAACTAGAGTAAATAAAGCATGTGTTCAAGATCTTCTTGATGCCAATCACCTGCTTCATGATGCCAAACTTCATGCTGCAACGAGTGTAAAGATTCAAGCAATTCCCATCCCGAACCTTAGGTTTCTAGTCTTCAGCGATGCCTCCTTTGCTTCAGAAAGCAATCCGTCCTCTCAAAAGGGAGAGTTGATTATGGCTGCTTCTAAAGAGATCCTAGACCAACAGCAAAGCCAGATCAACCCGTTGGCCTGGAGCTCCAAGAAGATACAGCGAACTGTGAACAGCACCCTGGCTGCCGAAACCATGGCTTTGTCAGGAGCTCTAGACCACTTGTCCTGGCTGCGTCTTGCGTGGGGTTGGCTTGTGTGCCAGCAGCTGGATTGGAGAAAGCCTGAGACTGCTTTGTCCAAACTGCCTGAAGCCGTTGCAGTCGTAGACTGCAAAAGCCCGTACGACCTACTGCTAAAGACAGCTACGCCTCAGTGTCATGAATTCCGCACTCTGCTAGAAGCTTTAGTCATCAAGGAACGCCTCTCCGAAGGAGTTTGTGTTCGATGGGTACATTCAGCTGCTCAGCTAGCCGACGTCATGACCAAAATCATGGACGCCAGCAACATCAGGACTTGTCTTTCACAAGGGCGATATATGCTACACGATGTCCATGAAGTGCTTCGTGAAAGGGCAGATCGCAGGACTCGTCGTCAGTGGATTGAGAAGGCCACTACCGCCATGGAAACGCTTCGGCAAAACATTTAAGAAGTGGGAATGTGATTCCCGCTGAGGTCAATCCATTGCCGAAGCTGCTGTTCACGATGTCTTACTCCTCTTTTCCGGCCACGAAGGCTCAGGGGGTTAGGTAGGCCCAACTGTACAATCACATCACTGAAACCAGTGATCGCCTGCCGGGGATTGTGAGCCATAGCGGACGCTGCCAAAGAAGCCCGGGAGCTGTTGGCGCGTGTCAACCAGGGGTTGTTATCTACATCGCCAGGGGCGACTTCACATCCATTCTTTCAGATTCTTTCACGGCTACTAAATTTAGGGGTTTAGGGTTTGGGATATAAGGTTTCGGGACTGTGCGTTTTTAAGGATATGAGGATGTTGGGGAGGACGCGAAGGTTTTGGGATTTGGGGTTCAGCTTTTAGGGTCGGGGTTTATGGATTTAAGATTTCGGTGCTTGGTGGTTTAAGGGTTTACAAGGCTTCCGGGTTGGGGCTGAAGGCTTCGATTGGGGCTATAAAAGGATATGAGGATTTAGGGCTTTGTACATTTGTCAGCATTGGATTTTGCGCTGAGGGTTTTGGGTTATTGGTTTTAGGACTTAGGGCTCAGGATTGTATTGCGGTTTCTTAACAGCTTAGGTTCCGACAAGGGGCATTCAAAGCAGGAGAGACTTGCTGCCCAAAGTTTAAACCCTCCGGCTACCATACACCCCTAAACACCGTAACCCTAACCCCAAACCCTAAACCCTAAACCCCTAAACCCTAAACCCTAAACCCTAAACCCTAAACATCGTAACCCTAACCCCAAACCCTTAAACCCCAAAACCTAAACTTCCCTGAACCCGAAACCAAGTCCCGAAAACCCAAAGACGCTTCAGAAGCATACTGTGGATTGCGAATCCAAGGATTCGGGCACCCCAACAGTTGGTTTAGGGTTTAGGGTTTTGGGTTTAGGGTTTAGGGTTTAGGGTTTCAAGGGCTTAGGGTTTGAGGTGTACGGTGTAGAGACGTTTGCGAGTGCAGTTATCAATAGGTAACAAGCTGTAAGTCCTGCAGACCTCTGACCAGGAGAGCCTATACAGACCCTACACACTGCACGCAACAGAAGTCTCCTGAACACTGAAAAACTCCCAAGTTCGCGGCAAAACCGGTTCTACTTTGTTGGGTGCAGGGAATTGGTTTTTGCGGTGGGGTTTCCGTAAACCCGAGAACCTGATACTTGGAACCTGCACGTTTGGGCTGAAGTTTCTGCGCCTAAACCAACAGAAAACCCCCAACACAAGACTCGACATGAAAGTGTTATCGGTTAGAAGGGGCCCCCACCCTGTAATAGTGGTATAATAGGAATATAATAGGGCCCCTTGTATAATCCTTATAGTCACTATTACAGGGTGGGGGCAGCTTCTAAGTTATCGGGCTCTATGAAGGATTTCGGGCTTGTCGGGCTTCGGGCCGACACACACAAAAAAGATTGAAATCGGTATTTAGGGGCGGTTTAAGGGTTTGGGGCTTAGGATATTTAAGGCTGCTAATTCCAGATGCTTGGTCAAATTCTTGGGGTTTAGGGTTGAGGGGTGAATTTCGGCCAAGGAGCTTCAGCGCGGAAACTGCTACGCCAAAGAGAAACGGGTGCTTCCTGGTGCAAGTCGCTGGGATCAAAACATGCAATTTTCTAAAGTTCACCTGTGGCTGAAACTTTACGGAATTCTGTATAGAAATCGCAATAAGGAAACCTGAAAAGGCAGGATAGTTCATTCGGCTACAGGCAGAGGCTTCAGGTTAACGGGTTTAAGGTTTGAGGTGCACCCAGCTTGAGGTTGACCCTGGATTCTCAAAGACTCCAATTTCCCTTAATTACGGAATATACCTTAAATTCTAGAAGGACCCCTAATATGAGATTTAAGGTACATTCCTTAATTAGGGGATATTGGAGTCTCTGGGTTTGGCACACGATGGGGTCTGGGGAACTCTGAAACATGGACCACTGGGCTCAAGGACGGTCCCGTAAACCCGAAACCCGAAAGTCACTAAACCCACTCCTTTTGGATGTACCCAGAGAGCCCAATACCCCTTAATTCAGGAATATAGCTTAAATCATAATATGAAGCCCTGTATAATTTGAGCCATATTCCTTAATTAAGGGGTATTGGGCTCTATGAGCACAGCTACACGTCTCGGCATGTGCTCCCGATCCGTACAGAAGCATAATACTGCGTAGCAGGTAACAAACACCAAACCCGCGAACACGAAGGTAAGTCCTAAATAAACCCAGCAACACTTGCACCTAACCCTGGGCTTGTCGAAACTTTAAATCCAAAACCCTAACTCACCAAACCCTATCCAACCCAAACTTTCGATCCTAGGATGCACCAAAATCTGAAAACCCTGAACTCCTTGTCAATTTGGCTCCAACCCCCCCTAGCCTGCCGATGCGAGCGCCATGCCGCAGGACCATCTCCTGGGAATTGCCGACCTACCCCGAGGCCCGTTATGGGGGCTCTCAAGCGTCAAGTTTCCAAGATTCCAGTAAGGGCTCCTTAAAGGTCCAAAAAAGGACTCCCGCAATCGCTGCTTACTGATCCTTTATGGGGCTTCGACGAGGTTTCATAGGTCTTCGTGATGCGCAACTTGAAGACAAAAGATAAACAAGGCTGCTGTGGTTCACAGGCCCCCGTGTCTTCATGAAAGAAGACGAGCGATTGCTTTAAAGAAATTCTCGGATTGTTTTGAAACAACTGTTCTAAAGCAATCCGAAAGAAGAGAGTGGTTGCTAGTCGAGGGCCTGAACTAAACCCTAAACCCTAAACCGAATAGGGGGCTTGAAACTGAGTGGCAAGATGCTGTGTCTTCGTAGCTTGATGTCTAGAAACAGCCAGGCGACAGCAAATTGAATCCTAACCCCTAAACCCTTATAGAACCTTATAGGAACCTTTTAGACCCCGTCTAGAACCCTTCTAGGAATCTTGTGATCCCTTACAGGAAAGCCCCGCAAAGGGACCCGAGACCCTTTGATATCGTTGTCCCACGAAGCTGCAGATCCACGAAACCTAAGGCTGCATGCATCCTGTGGGGTTTAGGAAGGTAGAAACTCAATGCGGCTTAGGGTTTAAGAGACTGCTTGTAAGGGAATTTTAGTTAAGTTACCATAAAAAGGGAGCTAATAGTAAACAATATGGTTTCCTTATTATGGTAACTTAAATTAAATCCCTCAACAAGAACCCAGGAGAAGCGAGCACCCGACCAGCCCAAAGGCGTTGCTGAGCGCCGCAAGCAGCGATGATCCCCAGCCGCGGGCTCTCAAGCTAAGTGCTCTCTTAGGATTCGGGGTTCTAGAAGGGTTGTACACGGTTCGATAAAGGTTCTGTAAACGCGTTATAAGGGCTCTTTTTGGTCCAATAATTCCACAATGGTTATGTAGGGCTTTGGGGTTTCAAGCTTAATCCCTTCCCCCTAACATTAAAGCCCCTCCTAATATAAAAATAGCCAGGATTTCGCGCTTTCGGGCCCACAATTGAAAGTTAATTAAGAACACTAGGAGCCAAAGACTACAGCAGTTCTAATCAGACCGAACAGACCAGAGCTTCAGGGTTTCAGGGTTTAGCGCTCAGGGCTTTAGAGAGTTTAGGGCTTTGGGGCTTTGGGGCTTCAGGGTTTTAGGGCTTTAGGGTTTAGAGCGGGACTGTCTGCTCTACAGCCGGAACGGCTGCGTGATGGGCGGTCTTTGTGTCTGGCTCATTATTACTCTCAATCCGACTCAGTCGTAGATGCCCCGAAACCCCCCCAAATATTAAAACAAAGTCCCGGAAATCTGTTTTTATCTTGGGGGGATGGGGGGGTTTTAAAATTAGGGGGAAGGGATTAAGGCTTTGGGATTAAGGCTGAAGGCTCAAGGCTTAGGTTTTTTGAAGTTTAGGGCTTGGTGCTCAGGGCTTAGGGCTTTGGCGAGATTCAAGCTTGGGGTTTGGGGTTAAGGCTTGTGTGCAAGGTGTCTAGATGGATCAGCGGGCGTGTGGAAAGTATGTGTGCAGATTACGTGTCAGGGTTCATTGGCGGTCGTGATACTCATACGGCTGATAGTATAAATCCTGTATGACCATGAGGACCCTAAACTATGGGAATAATGGTATATTCCTTATGATGGGTAATGCAGGATTTATACCATCAACAGTAGTGTAGCATTCCGCTAAAGATAAAGAGCGCTGACTCAACTGGCAAGCAAGCTGGAAGGAGCTGCTGGGCCAAGATCCGTAAAAGGCGGAAGAAAGGCGCCAGTCTGGAACAGTCTAATCTCAGCCGAAGACTGCTTCTGCTACTACTACTACTACCACCACCACCACTACGACGACGACTACTACTACGACTACGACTACGACTGCGACCGCGACTACCACTACCACCACCACTAACAATGACCACTAAAACTACTAATATTATTACTACCACCAGTGGCAAAGACACAAGGAACAAACACTCACCTTTTGAGTAACTACTTGGAGCCCTGGAAACAGCTGCCTCAGCACCCCCAACTGCAGAAAGCAGAGTTTTGGATCATGGTAGCGGATGTGCATCAAAGCGGATCTTGACTTCTGGGCGTTTGATGAGGAATCCTTCGACGTCGCGCTGAGACCTGGGTCGCGTGCTGGAATAGCGAAGAGACAATCCCGGTGATCAATAGCTTACTTGAAGGATCATGGAACCTAGTAAGTAGGGGGAAAAAGTAAGGTAACTACAGTTACAATTATACGTATAACCCCAATTAAGGACCACGAATTCATCAACAAGTCCCATGATCCTCCAAGTAGATCCAACGAAACCACCAATCATAGTACCCTTTGAAGTAGATCCAACGAAACCACCAATCACAGCACCCTTGAAGAGCCTTGTAAAACTTTCGTAGAACCTGCATGAAACCCTAGATTCCAGGACTCGTACCGAACCCTCACAAAAACCTGAAGCCCCAAGCCCCGTCGGGCTGAAATAACTTGAGAAGCATGCACTGCAGCTCGTTCTTGCAACACGGTTCTTAAACCTAAGGATGCATTATTAAGGTGTTCTGTGGGTGTTCAGGGTCTTTAGGGCTTCCAAAGACACCTAGGGTACCTCCTGGGGGATCTAGCGGTATTTTTTATGAGGGTGTGGCTCAGTCTTTAACTCAAGGAGCGATTCCGTAATGGTTTTGTAGGGGTCCGGCAGCGAGTGGATCAGAATTTTGGAAGGCTTCTGACAATTACGGGATGTTTCTTCTTGTTGCCTGAAACTCCCGCACAGCAAACGTGTTCCGACCCCTATAGACCACCAAAAAAACAGATGAAACTTTCTTCTCCTTACTGTAATCCTTGCAGTCACCCGTATACTGACCCTCATAGCAACTCTTGCAGTAACCCTAAAACCATTTCATAAGCCATCAGCCCAGCGACATGGAGCCTCTGCCCTCAGAGCGGTTGGGGCGGGCGGCGCGCTCGGGAGGTAAGTTGCCACTCCTCGACGTCGGCTTTTCATTCTTTTGACTCTTACGGGCTCGCGGAGACTCCAGCATCCCTTAACCAAGGAATGTTCCTGAAATCATATTAGGGATCCTACTACAATTTAAGGTTTCTTGGGGTTCATTAAGGGATGCTGGAGTCTCTGGGGAAGTCGTGCAGAGGTTGATGGGCTTTGGCAGATTTTTGGTTCACGGGCTCAGGGCTTCAGTCTTTAAGGCCCCTCGACCTCGACCCCGAAGCCTAAAACTGCAGAAATGAAGCCTTAACCCGAAACCTTACTTAAGCCCTCAACCAAAACGACCAGACCTTAAAGCCTTGACCATGATCCTCCATATAGTAGAAGCCAGAAAGTTGGAACATGGCTTTAGGAGGATTAGTGCTAGGATCCCTTATACTTTACCTTAAAGGCATGGGGACAATGATGTTCCAACTTTCTGGCTTCTACTGTAAACCTTAAGCCTTCAACCCTCAAGCCTTAACCATAAGTAAACCCTAAACCCTAAACCCTAAACCCCTAAACCTCTAAAACCCTAAACCCTAAACCCCTAAACCCTAAGCCCCCAAGCCTGGACCTTGAACCTTGAACCCTGCAACCCGAACCCGAAAGCCTGGACCTGAAACCCGAAACACCTCTAAACTTATGAGATGCTTAGGGCCTCAGAGGGTTTAGGGTTTAGGGTTTAGGGTTTCGGGTTTAGGGTTTAGGGTTTCGGGTTTAGGGTTTAGGGTTTAGGGGCACATCGACATAAATACTCAATTTTGCGAAAAACTTCCGAAACCTTGAACACTCAACCCTATGCTGGAAATGTGGCGAAGGTTCAGGTCCAAGGAAGCCAGGGTCCCGCATTGCGCGAGTGCCCGCAGGGTGGCACCGGACACCTGACGGAGCAAGAACTTTGCACGAGACCTGCAGGAGCCCTGAAATGCTTGGAGGATCATGGGACATAGCAAGTAGGGTTATAAGTACCTCAATTAAGGTTATATGTCTTACTTCTGACTGTAGTTACCTTACTTATAGCCCCAATTACTAAGTCCCATGATCCTTCAAGAAAGGCATAATACCCAGACCCCCGGGAGGATCTAGAAAGTACATGCCCTAATTTGGGCCCTATACTACTAAGGGTACTTTACAGGAACCCCCACTAAGAGATCTACTTTCTAGACCCTCCCGGGGGTCTGGGTAATGAATAGACGTTAGAGTATAGGGGGATCCTCAACTTGATTTCACGCTACATTCCATTCCTTAATAAACGGAACGTTGGGTGTTGACGCAAAGTTCAGGTTTTAGGGTCTGGGAGGTTTACGGAGTTTGAGGTTTTAGGGGGTTTAGGGCTTAGTGTTCAAGTTTGAGGTGTGGGGCTTTGTGTTGAGGGCTTGTGGTTTACAGGGTTTGGAGTTTTCTTTCGCTCAAGGGTTTCAGGTTCAGGTTTCACAAGGGCCTTGACGTATCGACCACTCTCGTACAGCTACCTTGAACCCCAAATAAACTTCTTTGTGAAGCCCCAAATTCTCTGGGTCGCCTCATTCCTAGACGTTGTTGTACCCAGCTTTTCTCGGGTTTACACATTCATGTGGGGACCTGATTAAGAAACCCTGGCCAAAAACCAGGATCCATATAAGGAGCCCTAATAAAGGCCCAAGGTTTCTGATTGAATCAGGTTCCTACAATTTTATAGTACCTTTATAGATCCCTTATAGTAACCCTTATATACTCCCTTAAAGGAACCCTAATCCCAACAAGGTTTCTTAGTCAGGTTCCTACATTATTATAGTAGGGTTTAGGAACGTTCACCAGCTTTCGTGGCTCGTGGGCAAGCACTGGGGCAAAGGCTCTGCAGCTGGCAAGCTTGTACCGTCGCTTCAAGACTTGAAACCCCCCCCCATTTAAGAGTTTCCGAAAATTAGGGGTACCTTATTTTGGGGTCCTGACAATAAGGATCCTACTATTAAGGGTACAAAATTAGGGTCCCCTATTTTCGGAAACCCTCTGTTTGGGTTTAGGGTTTAGGGTTTGGGGGTTTCGGGGCCCATACCCTCTACCCTGAAACTCGAAGCCCTCTCACGCCTGAACCCTGAACCCCATGTCGGAAGGTGGCAGGTGTCCAGGTGCCTGGGCACCCATTCGTCGGATGGCCAGCTGCTCCAAACGCAGGGAAGCGACAACTTGCAGCCCTCGATCAGTCAAGGTGTGCACCTCCGCACTTGTAGGATCATGGGACTTAGTAATTGGGATTATAAATAGGGTATCTATACTTATACTTACTTTTGACCGCAATTAGGGTATTTATAACCCTACTTACTATGTCCCATGATCCTGCAAGCAGGAAGTCTCTAATCGAGTCAACCCGGCTTGGCGAGGCATTGCCCAGAAGTAATCAAGAGGTTGAAAGCAATAGGCAAAATGCACAATGATGATGTCGAACGGTCAATGGCGGTGGCGGGGGTGGTGGTGGTGGGCGGCGGCGGTGGCGGTAGAAAGTGGCGGTTGCTTTGTTGTGGCCGTGGCGGTGGCGGTGGCGGCGGCGGTGGTGAGGCTGCTTTTGCTGGGAGCACAGGCGAAAGTATCACGTAATCTCACAACATGTGATGACCCCAATGGCGTATTCGTCGCAGATCTCATACATCCCCTTAAGGTCATAGTGAACCATGTCAAATGGATGGGAATCCAACAGACATCGAACTGACAACGATGAGTTCAACTTGCTTGGCAAGGATAATGCGGCTGTCGCGGTGCCTCCTCTCGCGGTTCGCATGTGTCGTGGAAACTTCTGTTGCTGTCCCTGCTCTTGCAGTTCGTGTTTGTGTTGGCGTCGGGATGGTGTTGCAGAAAAGCATACACTACACAAAGAACAACGTACTTGTATCATCAAGACGCTGTCATAACCATGTTGAATATGGCCACTATGGAAACTCCGACAATAGGAATGACGATGAGCATAACTGGGGCTAGAGGCCTCCACAACATTGCTTCCCACTGTTCTACAGATCGGGCCTCTGAAATGTCTAATTCTCGAAGACAGCGCAAGCTCCGCAAGCACTCCATGTCCGCATCGCTCGTCCGGATCTCGTAGTTTAAGGTTGTCCAGAAGCCCAGCGGCACACGAAGCACTTCTATGCGGGGCAGCACCGAAGCTAGGAGAGCCCAAACTGTATGACAGTGGAACACAAAGGCATTCGGGACCGTCAAGACTTTCAGCTTCGTCGGGCTCATGACCGGGGTCGGAGACAGAGGTACCCGAAGGTCCCTGGCACCGTGGAGTTGCTCCAAATTCTTCAACCCTGCCAGGATGGACACCAGCAAAGCCTCGTTCGCAGAGAAGGTCCCCAGGTCAAGCAGGCGTATGTTCGGCAGCAGCGCATGAATCGTTGCAGGAAGATACTTCGAGAAACCCCGCAAGCCGCTTGGGAGAACGATTCCCTGGACATATCTCCAGATAGAGGCTCCCTGGCGCTTGCTGATGGACTCGATCGCTTTCTGCAAAGTGGCGGTTTCAGTCACTTCCTTATTCTTCGTGAGGTTCAGGACGAGCATCCGACAGCGCCAAGTAGTCGGCTGATTCGCCGAAACATGGCACAGCTTGCTGACAGCCGAGAAGGTGAAAATCTCCCGGTCCTTCAAAGCTGCGAAGACGTTCAGCAGAAGATCGAACTGTTGCAGAAGCTTGGAAACCTAGTTCATGGTTGGGATAGGATTAAAAATCTAAATTTCTTATTCCTTATTGGGTTTAAGTACCCTTAAACATGTAAAGTTCTACCCAACTATGACAAAGAAACGATGCTGGGGCCCCGGAAGCCCGGCGAGTCTCGTCTCCCCGATCCTCGGGGGCTTTTGGAGCCCCCTCCCAGCCTGAGCCTGGATTGAGGCAGCTCTGCATAGCCGGTGTTCACCACCTTCGCCTGGGTTCCGGCTTAAAGGATCTTAACTTTAAGTTACCATAACAAGGAAACTATATGATTTACTATAGATCCCCATCATGGTATCTTAAGTTAAATTGTCTTAGCAAGGAAACCATATCATTTACTAGAGATCCCCATGATGATATCTTAAGTTAAATTCCTTAACAAGAACCCAGTCGCCAGGAAACGGACCAAGTCGGGGCCGCCGATGGGGAGCAGCGTCTTCATCGCCTCCAAACCCTTCTCGGAATCCACCTCTCGCGCAGCATCTCGGAGCCGTTGGAGTGCCAGGGAGACCGTGAGGAAATGGTCAGGGTCACCGGCACGTGATGCTTCCGACATGATGCAGTTAAGGCATGGCGACTTGATGACTTTAAGGGTTCCTCAATGAAGCTTCCCTTAACGTCTGAAAAGCTTGAAGCTGCATTCTCTGCACGGCACTACTACAAGCTTGCAGCGGGATTCGGCACCAGAAAGTCGCTGTAGAAGCTCGAGCCGGCCCTGTTTCACTTCATACCAAATGTGTTAGAAGCTGCCCCCACCCTGTAATAGTGGTATAATCGGAATACAAGACAGCCCTAATATAATCCTTATAGTCACTTCTAACCTAAACCCTAAACCCTAAACCCTAAACCCTAAACCCTAAACCCTAAACCCTAAACCCTAAACCCTAAACCCTAAACCCTCAGCCCAGGAAACTCCAAGCCTCGACAAATTACAGGCTTGACGCTTTGCAAATGAAGGGTTTAGGGGACCTAACACTAAATTTCAACATAACCCCTAAAGCCTAATGTGGCATCGACTATTAGAATAGGGCTTTGTGGCGTATTACACCATAACATACCAGAACAACTAGAATAAGGAGCCACCAAAATAGTATTCTGTTCTGAGCCCTCGTTAGGGCACGTCCAAAATCGACAAACTATCGACATGCTGCTGAAACAAGACACGGGGAAGCGGGTCAGGCAAGTCTGTGTTAAACACCTAGAGTTATGGTGATAAAACAGGGCACTGCATTATCCTCATGCCCCCGGGTCAAGCATTACCAATGCCAGCACGAATCATGCCCCATCCATGTTCTTGCTTTCGGAAAGTCGCGCGGTGACCCATGAAACCCTAGACTCCGAGACCCTAAACCCTGACCCGTAAAACCCTTCGCATGAGAGCAAAGCGGTGTTGGGCTGCTTGGCCTCAATCGCTAGCCGCGAGCTTACGGTCGCGGTCGGGCTTAAGGCTTCGGATCTCAAACTCCTGCGCCAGATGGTTAGTTTAACGTGAATCAAACGCCTTAGCTCACCGAGAATCCTGCACGAGTCCGGTGCTCGAAACCAGCCCTCAACAACAAACTACTTGACTGTTTCTGTCGTCGAACAAAAAGAGCCAGTTGCTACCTGCAACCTTGCAAAGCACACAATCAGCACTGTGGCTGCTTGCAAGAACTTCGCAAACTTTCAAGCCAGCACCGGCACTGTCGTGATTCGGTGCCTGAAAACGGGGATCCCCAGTCTTGGGGTTTCGAGGATGATTGCGGCAGATGGCTAAACAAGTCAGAATATCTGCATGTGGGTGGTTGTCAACCTGTTGGTCCCTTTTTGGGTCCTTAATTTAATACGGCACCTAATATTTGCGGGTACCCAAAAAGGGACCATAATCTTGACAACTACCCATGTGGTTTCGGGTTAAGGGTGCTGCTAGACACGTTTCTCTGACGTTTCTCCACGCGGGATCCCACGAGTCAGGGGCAGAGGTTCTCTGCAAGAAATACGGGTGAAGGAGCTTTTGGGCGTGTAACATTCATGTTGGCAGAAGTCCGATGTCTCTCCCTCTCTCTCTCAACAAGAGCTCCCGAAGGCATGTGAACAGGGACGTGAAATTGGGGAAGGATGTGCATCAGAAACCATCGCTGCCAGCAGCACGTGCTTATATTCGCACTCGGGTGCCTATGTCAGGCGCCAGTATGGCCCCTCAGAACGCGCCTAGAGGGCTCCACACGCCGAGCAACGCCTTCCTCGAAGCGGCATACATCCAAATGCTTCATGCTGGCCGCAATAGGGACTAGAGGCGACAGTTTGCAGTTCTAAGATGCACCACATGTGCAAACGTTCATCTTGCATGGTTTTTGAAGCGAAGTTCTCGTGCCAGCAGTACGAGGCAAGGACTATCGTCTCCAGAGATTTGGAGCACCAAAATTCTTGGCCGCTCCTGTCTGAGGACCTCTGGTGTTCGGGTTGTCGCTTTTCTTTACCACTGCGCAACTGGCATCATATATCAACCATTGCTTATCGATTCTTGCTAATGGCTTCGTGCGCCTTGGGATGTCAGGCTCCAGGCTGCCTAAGAGTTGGATGCATGCTGTCACACTAGGATGCCAAGGTTGATTGAGAGAACCGGCAAAACACACTCACGTAACACTTCCAGCCCTCGCAACCGCACAGCAGAGTTTTTCTAAGAGTGCGCCAGTACCGCGGTTGGTCCCCGCACAGTGCACGCACGGGCGCCTGTTTTGCCAATCAAAAAGGCTCGGTCACATGCATCTCGGAGTCGCCGGTGGGTGAAGGCAGTGATCCACTGGCGGTCGTCATCTTGATCTCATTGTGTGGTCGAATTGTACGGTCAAAGTGTTCAGCCGCGAAGATCAAAACTATCCGGCTCTACCGGAACCTCAACGTCGTTGTCCAGACCGACAGCTTCATCGGGTGGTTCAACACCCAAGGGCACTACTTTTGGACCATGTGTCATATCTTCGTGACAAATTCAACCCCAGCCACCACGAGCCATACCAGCCCAGCCAAGGCATGCATATAATCCGTTGAGCCTGCACGCAAGTCACAAGCAATCATGAACCCAAGTCCAAACGATTGTGTTCGCACGCGGGTACGCGCGCCTGGACGGGTTTCGTGACGCTTCGCTCGGCTTCACTATATAGGTTTCGCGCGGCTTGACGCGGGGTCGCGCGGCTTGGCTTGGTTCCGAACGGCTTCGCACGGATTCTCCTGGCTTCGCCGGCGCCGTGGGCTGCGGGGGCTTCTTGTTTTCAAGCCAAGCCAGCCCACTGGCCTCAGCCGAACCGAGCCGAGCCGACCGAAACCGAGCCGAGCTGAGCGGAGCCAAACCAGCGCGAAGCATCTTCAATCCAAGACGAGCTTAAAGCTTAAAGCAGCCAAGCCAAGGCATCTAACTCAATCCGTCGAGGCCGGGCGCAGCCGCGGCCGTCAGTCCAGAAGCCGGAGTTGGAAGTCCTGCGTGGACTTGACAAGGAAGAACAGAGGACAGAAGGGTCGCTGCTAAGCTGCACGAGACGGAGTACACATACAGCAGGAAAACGAGCTCACCGAGCAGCAGGCGCCGCGCAAAAACACATCAGCCTGCAGCCAGGCTCGAAACTGCAACTGGCTGACAGGGTACAAGATATGACGGTGCCGGGTGCTTGAGGTGGAGTGGGTTGTAGACAGGCTCACATCGGTCAGTTCGTTATTGTCCTTTGCGTTTGCACTTCAGATGTCAAGTTGGCTTACATACCTCGGCTCGGCGTAAAGGCACGGCCCGGCATGTCCCCGAGCTTGCATCGCCTGTAACAGTGTCGCGACAAATAAAGGGCTGCAAGGCTGCAGCGTCTGAAAAGTCTGAGCATGGCCACCGGTTACTGTAGTCCTATATATATAGAGTCTGACAGTCAGGCACTGCCATCTGCTGCAGGCAAACCACTCGCAGTCGCAGGACACGATATCAACTTTTGCCTCTTCACGGGGGGAGAGCGTGGTGTACCGCCTTGCGCTGTAAACAGGGATCATGTCTGTTACTATAGCTATTTTGCACTTCGAAATTCAGCAGGTGGCAGGTTTGGCCTCGGCTGGCATCTCGCCGATCTTGCATCGCCTGCAACGGTGTTGCAGCGTAAAGCATGAACATGGCCACTGCATACTCCTATACAGTCCTAAAGTCTCCTGCAGGCAAACCAGCAGACGACATGAGCTTTTTTTCCTCATGGTTGGAGAGGGTGGTGGCGTAGGCGGCGTCGGCGTCGTGCACCCCTTGCACATTAGACGAGGGAAGTCAGGCAGCAGAACCGGTTTCACTGCTGGACGAATCATGCTCGCTGCCAGTCTCAGTGGCAGAGTCGGATACAGACTCGGCCTCGCTGTCGGACTCTTGCTGGCTTCTTGTAGGAGGAGGGAACTGAACAGCTGCATTGTGCGGGGCGCAGCTGTCAAGTGTCTGACAATATCGCTCGTCCACTACTTCCTGGACAAAAAACCAGTATGTAAAACGGTTCATCTTGCGGGTCATTTGCTTGAATCGAGCCAGCCATGAAAATGTGATCTCGCAGATGGAAGTGTTGATTTCCTCCACGCAAGCCTTATTCTCCTCTAGGCCAGGATGGCAGTTCAGCCTGCACCACTCATCAACATGGCCACTTGCGTGAAATTTGTCCACGATGTAGCGCACGTTGGGAAATGCCAGGCTCGCTGCCATGGAATTCCACGTGGCACGGTTGTCTGCGAATTGACGGAGATGACATGGGTCATCGTGGACCACCACACGGAGCGAGGGAAACGTCTCTTTGAGACGTGCCAGAAAGCAGTACCGCTGAGGAAGTGACTCAGCTCCGTGGATCTCCGTCAGGTCAAGAATAAGACGATTGGAGTGGCACGCCACCAGCAAACCCCCATTCTTGTCCCGGCACGGAGTCTTGTGGTTGCTGCTGGTACTGCCGTGCTTGTGCGTGCGGCAGGTGAGATCCTTCAACTCTTGCAGAGTAAGGTCGTCGTGGAACACTGTGCCCTGGAACTGGTCATCGCCGTCTGCATCAGCAGGAGCTCTGATGCCTGCAGCACTGTCAGGCAGCGAAGCTGCACATTTGCAGAGGTGCTGCTGGATGGCTGCCGTCCACGCTTGAGTGCAGTTGCGGAGGTCATGGTGCCGCAGACGGTCAGTGCCACTCTGTCTCACACGGACGGCCAGCAAATCTGTCTTTCGCTGAGACAGAGGCTGTTTCCGCTGGACGTCAACAATCTGAACACGGATCGGGTCAGCCTCGTCCATTTGCGCCATCTCCGCATGGTGCTTACACAGCAGTGACTTTCTCGCTGGAGTGTCGGGACAGTTCGTGAGGCACCACGCTTGCAACGGCTTGCACCAGAGGCCGTGGATGAGGGGCACCCCACACCGCCGTCGGCGGCCTGCCTTGACATATGACCATCCAGGACGAGGCCTGTCACCTGTTGGCCACGGTGACACGCCTGGTCACGCCGCCGTGTACGCATCTTGGGCTTGAAGCGCTCCACGGACTTCTCCAGCGTGGCAGACAGATCCCAACAGTCAGCGCAGGGGCTGGGCAGGTGCAGAACCCGCATTAATATACGGGTCTTGAACCAAGCTTCCTCTATTCGCAGCTTGAAGCGATTGAAAGAAATCCGCTTCTTCCATGCTGGTGCCCAGTGAGCAGCCGAGGCATCCAGCAACGCCTTTTGGTACACGGCCTGGGCAGTTGCCTCCTCGCTCACGTCCATGAAGTGCTGGTCTGGGTGGTATGCATACACCTTCGCCAATCTCTGCACAACTGTCATTCGCCTGACTGTTTGCTTCGGCAAGCAATGCTCAAGCAGGTGTTCCCAGATCTGCCTATCACGCCAGTGTGCTACAAGAAACTGCAGCTGCTGGGGATCACCAATCATGGCCACGACCTGCTTTTCTCGCTTCCGGCTCGCAACAACCGCAGGGCCGGCATATCGCTGGCCTCTCCTCGCAGCATTGCGAATCTCGGAGTGCTGTCTCTCTGTGCCTCGCTCCGCGAGGCTGCAGAAAGAATACTCTTGCACCAGGGTCCACGCCTCGGCATAATGGTGCAGGGGCAACTCCGAGTCTGCAAAAGCTTTCAGCTGCCGGCTTTCCAACGTCTGACCGGAAAAGGCTCGAAAGGACACTGCATCCACAAGAGCACCACCTGTTGTCGCCTGGGAATACTGACGAAAGCCTTCCGAAATGGCGGCCTTGCAACGAGCCCAGGGGATGCCAGTGTACCCCCCATATGCTGCACAGACCACCCAAGGGATGGTCTGTGCATATGCAAACTTCTGCTCGAGGACCACGCGAAGTTGCTCTGTCGCGAGTGCATCTATCGCCGTAACACGTGCTCGGACATCAGCCGGTGCAGCGAGCATCTCCGAGATGTACTCTGCGCGGGCCTGGTTTGTAAAGTACTGGATGAGGTCCGTCATCTTCCCGCAGGCCAGCTCTGGAAGCCTCTTCCCCTTCCAGCAACAAGTGCCAGATCCAGTTTCTTCCATCATTGTCTTTCGCCGTTTGGAGGCTGGCTGGGAAACCAATATATTCTCGTGGCAGAAGCAACCCTCGATCCAATGTGCAAGCCGGGTTGCCGCCTCCGCGAACTTCCCAGCCCACACAACCATCCAACCATGCATGCCATCTTCAAGAATCTCCGTGATCTGCTTTGCAATATGCACATCGGAGCCAAATTCCTCTGGCCTCCAGTGCCTCAGCAGCACCAACCGAAGAGGGGCCCACTGGCTCAGGACACGATGCAAACTGTCCCATCGCCATTCGAGGAGGTTGTCGCGGAAGCTATGCAATGCCTGCTTGTCTGCTGCTGTGCCCGCCCCCGCAGGGGCCCCCGCATCGAGCATCTTGACCTCGACTACTTCTTGGTAGCTGCGGGGTGTGAGCAACCTGCACACCGTGTTCAGCTGCTTGTGCAGTACCTCAAACTCAGGTACACTCTTCACTACAGCCTCCAGGGTGTTGAACACCACGTGCAAAGAACCAGGTATTTCCAAGGCTTCCTGAAAAAAAGGTAGTGCTCGCACCCTCTCATGTGCGGCGGCGGCGGCGGCAGCTCCTGTGTCCCTGGCAAATCCCCGCACTGCCTCCCTGACGTTGGCTGCAATATCTAAGGGGTATTTGCAGATCAACCGCTCCGTCCCCTGATCCGACAAGAAACCTCTCACTTCGCCTCGTCTATACTGTGGGAGAGCAACCGCTGTGTTCTCCAGGCATATGATGTGCAGAACTCGCATGGTCTTCAGAGCTGCCGAGCTCTCACCTCGAGCGATGGTGGTCACTACCATGGTCCTCCGTTCCACGGCGAACCCTCTCCACGGATCTACTTGCCCGCTTGCATCCACTGGCACACGATGGACACTGTCTCTAGGCATCAGTTCTTCTGTGACCAGGAAGTAGTCGGTTTGCTTGCGTACTGCTGTCTGCCGACAAAAACCTGACCGTTCTTCGATCTGGCTGGTTCGGCTTCGCGAAAACCCTCCGGCTCAAGCTGTGCAAACAATCCAGCTTCACGAGAATCGTTCGCACGTGGCTCTTGGAGGGATTCACGTCTTCTTGGTTCGTGTTCTCAGCCAGCACATCCATCATTCGAAGCACAGTTTGCACCACCTCAGCCACGGCCGCTGTGGAGCTCAAGGAATAGCAGAGTTTTCCCATCAGAATCTCGGTCATGGGGCGCCTTCGGATGGCCTTGCCTTTTGTCGAGACCTGCACATCCCAAAGAAAATCCGCTAAATCGTCCCCTACACCGGCACCATCAGGAGCCTCTTCAGTGTCCCCTGCCTCAGCGGGGCCTGCAGTGTTTGCAGGCTGCAGAGGCAGGGATGGCACGGAAGGGGGCTCCGCAGGCTCTCATATGCTGTCGGCAGTGTTCGGACACAGGGTGCTGTTGCACGATCTGCTTGCCGGGGAATGCATCTTGCTTTCGCAAAATGCACCGCCGGGCCGGGAAGTGAAACACATTGGCGACGTGCAGCTTACAAAATTGGCCGGTGAGCGACGCTGAACCTTTCCCAAGTTGCGAGTCCTGGGCTTCCCGGTCCCGTCGTCGCAAAGGTCGAGACATCCACGCATCTTGATGCGAAGCCAACTCACCGGCCGCACACGCATCCGGAGCACTTTGCAGCGACTCTGCGAACTCCACCAAGTAGTGGACCCCGACACACTGCACAGTTTCACCAGACACTTCTGCATCAGCTATGTCACTTGCACAAAACGGAACGAACACAGGCGGCTCACGCCGAGCACGAGCGGCATCCGCCTCGTTCTTTTTGTACTGCCGTCTTTTCTTGGTAGCTTCTGGTGTGCTGATTCGTTCCAAATCAGGCTCCATGCTTAAAGTGCTTGCAAACGGCTGACAACAACGGTTTTGTGACGGTTTAGGGTTTAGGGTGTTTAGGGCCTAGGGTTTAGGGCAGTTTTGTTGTAGTCGAGTAAATTTACGTGCTTGCAAACGGCTGCGACGCGACATCTGACGAGGGGCTGAACACACACATCACACACATCTCACAAAACAACATACCTCGAGACTTAAAAACACAACGCAAGCCACACAATTTTGTCGACCCTAGACTCAAACCCTAAAAGTTTCCAGTCCAATGGCCAAAGTCACACTTCGAGACCAAATGCCTGTCCGGTGGCCCAAATATTTTCGGGTAGGTGTGTGGATCAAAAAACACCATGTTTTCAGTGAACCCCCCCATGAGAATTACGCGAACCCTGTTTTTCCCCCCCCCCCCCCCACGGCTGTAGATGAGAACTTCATACCGGGGGTTCGGAAGCAAAAAGCACAACAGAGCAAAAAGCAAAGAGAGCAGCAAGCAGCAGAAAGCGGAGCGCAAAGCAAACGCATGCAAGGAGCAAAAAGCAAAACCAGTAAAATGCCAAGGCAGAAATATTGCGACGAGCTAGTGAGGAATTGCACTTTGCGTGTTTTGTTGTGCATCAGGCTAACGGTAATTGCCTTCGCAGGGGTGGCGTCGTTCGGCTTCGCGTGGCTTCGCGTTGCTTCGCGCGGCCTCGCGCGCATGTCTTCGCGCAAGGGGTGGCTTCGCGTGGCTTCGCGTGGCTTCGCGCGGCTTCGCGTGGCTTCGCGCGGCTTCGCGCGGCTTCGCGCGACTCCGCGTGGCTTCGCGTGGCTTCGCGTGGCTTCGCATGGCTTCGCGCGGCGTGGCTTCTCTCCCGGCTTCCGCGAGCGTGGGCTGGCTTCGCGCCTGGCTTCGCGTGGCTTCGCGCGGCTTCGCGCTTATGTCGCGCGACCCCGCAGGGGACCATTGTGGCTGCGGCGCACAGGCTTTGCCGGTGTTGGCCGTTCAGCACGAGCTACGGGGCCTCAGCGACCGATCCACAACAGCAAAAGGCCGTCGCCTAGAGCTGTCCAGGCCCACCGGTGGAGCCCAAAGTCGAAGCTCCGGCCGCCGTTCTAGTTCCGTCGAACAACGGACGGCCCCGGGGTCCTGTTGTGTCACGATCGTGCGCACAAAGTCCACAAGTCCACGGTGGAATTCCCGTCCAGCGGCAATCTCAAGGAAAGACCCTACGACGTATGTCGATGGTCATAGGCGACTCTGGCTGTTGGGATGCTTCCCACGTCGTCACCGGGCACTTTCCAATGTCGCAGGCGGTGGCCAGGCATCTAGCCGGCGCTGCATATCATTGCCGCTGGGCGGAAAGTGGGATTCACGCAAGAGGTACAGCAGCTGGTAATTGCGCTGCTCATACAGATCTTGGAGGCGGTGAAAGCCATAATGGAGTGAATCTTGATCCGCCTCATGAAGATGAGGCATCAACTCCGTGGAGATAAACGGGATTTGAATGCCTGGGCCGAGTCCACCCCTTTCAATGAAGGCCTGCGCTTCGTCTCTCCAGCGTTCCTGGCCCCAAGGGTCACCTAGTCGATACCAGGCGCGGCTTCCATCGGCCATGGTTTTATCGTTCGACTCCTGGGCCACCAAGTGGTGGATGAGAACTTTGGCCCTCGTATCCCACGCGTCGAAATACGCGTGGCGCCACAGGCGGGCCGGGAAATAGAAGTCCTTGTTCTGAGGACCTCTCAGCCAGTACACAACCACCGCGGAAAGATCCCATCCAGAG
The DNA here is from genome assembly GCA_905221615.1 of Symbiodinium sp. CCMP2592. Classification (NCBI taxonomy): domain Eukaryota; class Dinophyceae; order Suessiales; family Symbiodiniaceae; genus Symbiodinium; species Symbiodinium sp. CCMP2592. The sequence continues at coordinate 945,175 of CAJNDT010000535.1, forward strand.
GTGGTAGCAGCCGCCCGAAGGCGCCACAGGGCCGCGTGTAGAAGACCAGCGGACTGGATGGGGAGCGACGGCTGCGCTCGCAGACCCAGGGGGACATCGTCCAGCGGGAGCAAGAGTCGAAAAGTGCCTTTGCACACGCCCGGGTAAGAGAACATTTGGGGGTCGAAGTCACCCCGCCTGGCAGGGAGAAGCCCACGATGGAAGCCATCCATCAGCCGTTCGGCAATAGCGATTTGCGGCCGCCCAACCAGGGAGGCAGGCACTTCCGCCCGAACCCGTACCTCGAGGGAACGCTGGTCATTCTGACGGACTGGGGAGATGCGTACAAGTTGCAGCAAGGGAGCAGCTGCAGGCTCATCCACTAGGGCCCGTGCAAGGAAAAACACCAACTGCACCGGCAACAGCACACCACAGTGAAGCAAGGGCGTGCCCTGATTCGGGTCAACGCTCGAGCTGCTTTCCCCGGTTGCACGCCGGGCGCCTGATCCAGTGCCACGGCGCCTGCCTGTGGGCTGGGGAGCTCGCTTGGGTGCAAGAGACGTTTGAATAAGGCTGCCATCGCGTACGGGCGACTTATGGCCTGCCTTGGCACTAGGGAGCGAGAACTTAAGACCCTCGAGCTCGTCCAAGAAGAACCACCACCAGATCTCCGGGCGAGCCAATTCATACCACGAAAGGTCGAAGACGCGCCCTTCGGGCAACCGCAACACAGAGTCGCAGAATTGCGCTAGCGCAACGGAGACTGCAAGCAAGGGAGTGAGGCACACGCGGAAAGCTTTACTTTCCGAACAGTGATGAAGCATTAGCGCACGATCCGCAAAATCAACCACTCGGGCTCCGAAGTTCTGAGGGCTGACTTTAACTTCGCACGCCGGCAAGGAGAGGGCCAGCGGAAGAAGGGAAAGACAGTCCATCCGGTCGGGGAGCAGTTGGGACAGCGCAACCGCGCTTGCAGGGCCTTCAACGTCTGATTGCTGTCTGGGCTTGCCTGATAGCGACGGAGGATGTCGTGCTGCTCCTCGAAGTCATCCTCATCTTCAGGCTGGATGCAGTTGCTGGAAATGGCGTGGACACCAGGCAACAACCGACTAGGTGGGACTTCCACGGCGTTCAGCAGTGCAGCCACCCTTGCCTCCCACGAGGCACTAGGGGCTTTGGGAGAAGCAGCACAGCTTTGGCTGCGAAGCTCAGCAATGCTTAGCAAAGCCTGCGGTATGGCACGCGGTAGGCCAGTTGGAGCAACCGGCGGGAGAAGGGCATCAAGCTGGCTCGTATCGCGCAGCAATGTAGAAACAAAGTGCTGGAGCCGCTTTATCGGCGTCAGGCTGATGGTGTCCGTGGCAATAGCAGAAAGATAGCCAGCATGTCAGAGGCTGCCGCCTTGCCTCTGCACACAGTCGCCTGCGCGTGAGATCGGAGGCGGTAGAGCCGAATGCGGGGCGGATCGGTAAGCTCCAGCAACCCAATAACTGGGTGCCTGGTGTCGATCACGGACGCACTGTAACTGGTCGCCCGGAGGGACCGCTGTTCACGAAGTCCATACCGCGAAGGAGCAGTTGCACAGGGTAGTCTGGTACTCCACAGTGAGCGACCAAAGCATAGGAGTCGCAGAGCGGCGGTATGCAATTGACAAACCACCTCGCATAGACTCCGCAGCCGTGTCACAGTCAGGCAGGCACTGAAGTCCAAGCTGTGCCAGCCCGGACTGATAGAGCCTTCCAACTGATAAAGGTTTGGTGGAGCGTGGCGTGAAGATCGAGAGCGGCGATAATCTCCCACCAATGTGAGCGAGATGCAATAATCAGCGGGCTGGTAGGCCGTGTGCTGCCTGCTGTTAGCCGCTGGTGTGCGTTCTCTCCGGTTATAGTGAACCGGCCCCTTGTCCGCTAAACAGATGTCCACAGCACCAGCGGTGGTGGTAAAGAGGTCAATGAACACGCCGAGCTCGTTGTGAAGAGAAGAAATGGAACAGTCTCGGCCTGCTCTTTGGTAGCTTTCCGGCGAGGGAAAGCCTTGCAGCCGTTCCGAAATGTAATCGGTAAAGGAAGTGCCCTCGGCTACCACCCGGTGCGCGGCGCCGGTCTCTGCATTACTATGGGGGTACCTTAATGCGTCCTCAGTTTTCGTGGTTTTTCGAACACTGAAAATGGCCTCGCGCGATAGTACAATTTTGGAATTGTTTGTCCACAAATCTTGAAACCTTCCAGACCCCCCGCTCCCCCCAAATTCAATGTTTACATAGAAGCGCCCAATGAGCATTGCGGCACACATTGCGGCACACATTGAAATTCAGGGGGCGGGGGGGAGGTTTCTGAATATGCAAACAAGAAGACTGTCAATGACTGACTGCTGCTGCACTCGATAAAAACCATAACTCCTTCATAAAGTCTCGTTATAGATCCTCCCCGAAGTCCTGCCTGATCTTTCCCTAAACCCTCGCATGGCCAAGGCCCCCGTAAACTTGTAGATAGACTACCCTACAATTTTTTGCACATGCCACCCCTCATGTTTTTCGTGTATGCTCCTCCAAACGCTTGCTTGCGGACCCTCCCCCAAATCCTGCCTTGCAGATCCTGCCCTAAACTCTGCAGATCCTTCCCTAAACCCCCCCTTTTGCATTCCAAACCCTGCCCCGCAGATCACTCCCCAATGCCTCCTGCAGCACAAATTCCTATTCTTCGTGCGCATTTCCAGTGTTTTGGTGGTCCTGCAGGCCTCCCAACCCTTAGCCCTCCAGATAATGCCGCCCAAGCCTCCACCTGGCATAGTGCCCGAATAGTGCCCGAATAGTGCCCGAAATAGTGCCCGAAATAGTGCCCGAATGAACCCTTCATAGTGCCCAAATACATTTCCTTTCGTAAAGGAAGGAAAATCTCCTTTTTCTTCGCGAAAAATCATTTGGGCACTATGAAGGGTTCATTCGGGCACTAGTTCGGGCACTATTTCGGGCACTATTCGGGCACTATTCGGGCACTATTTGAAGGCGTCTACTATTCATGCACCGCAGCCTTGCCAAGTCCCTCCCAACACTTCTCCAGGCCTGAAAACCTCCGTCCAGGGCTTCCCTACCCTGCCACACTTTCGACGAGCTTTACGAGCCCATTTTCGGGGCCCGGAAAACAACAAAAAACGTAGGACACATCAGAGTACCCCCACAGTTACAGTGGCAAACAACGGTGCTTAAGCAGCACAAGCCCAATCACCAGGGTAGCAACGGAGCGTTTTGATTGATTTCAACAGACGCGGTCGCTCGCGACACTGGTCGCCGCATGTCGGGCAAAACTTTGGTAAAGCTTCAAACACGTCTCCCTCGCAGAATTCCGCAGTTTTTGAGCTCGGGTTGGTCCCCATTTTGAGGCCAAAAATTGGTTCCCAAAGCTGAGACCGCCTGATTGGAAACTATTAGGGGAGACCCCATTTTGGGCTTCGTTTTTGGAGCTCGAAAATGGGCTCTAGAATGGATCGAAAACCTTTGGACAAAGACGCTCCCAATTGGATTGGAACTTTGCTCGAAAAACAACCTTGTAGCTATGCGCGGGGTCTGTGCGTGGTCAGCTTGAGACTGTTGACCATGATGTCATGACAACTACTTGTCGTAAATACCACAGCATGGCAAGCAAGGCGGCAACTGACTGTTACAGTGGCAAACAACGGTGCTTAAGCAGCACAAGCCCAATCACCAGGGTAGCAACGGAGCGTTTTGATTGATTTCAACAGACGCGGTCGCTCGCGACACTGGTCGCCGCATGTCGGGCAAAACTTTGGTAAAGCTTCAAACACGTCTCCCTCGCAGAATTCCGCAGTTTTTGAGCTCGGGTTGGTCCCCATTTTGAGGCCAAAAATTGGTTCCCAAAGCTGAGACCGCCTGATTGGAAACTATTAGGGGAGACCCCATTTTGGGCTTCGTTTTTGGAGCTCGAAAATGGGCTCTAGAATGGATCGAAAACCTTTGGACAAAGACGCTCCCAATTGGATTGGAACTTTGCTCGAAAAACAACCTTGTAGCTATGCGCGGGGTCTGTGCGTGGTCAGCTTGAGACTGTTGACCATGATGTCATGACAACTACTTGTCATAAATACCACAGCATGGCAAGCAAGGCGGCAACTGACTATGGGGGTACCTTAATGCGTCCTACAGTTTTCGTGGTTTTTCGAACACTGAAAATGGCCTCGCGCGATAGTACAATTTTGGAATTGTTTGTCCACAAATCTTGAAACCTTCCAGACCCCCCGCTCCCCCCAAATTCAATGTTTACATAGAAGCGCCCAATGAGCATTGCGGCACACATTGCGGCACACATTGAAATTGAGGGGGCGGGGGGGAGGTTTCTGAATATGCAAACAAGAAGACTGTCAATGACTGACTGCTGCTGCACTCGATAAAAACCATAACTCCTTCATAAAGTCTCGTTATAGATCCTCCCCGAAGTCCTGCCTGATCTTTCCCTAAACCCTCGCATGGCCAAGGCCCCCGTAAACTTGTAGATAGACTACCCTACAATTTTTTGCACATGCCACCCCTCATGTTTTTCGTGTATGCTCCTCCAAACGCTTGCTTGCGGACCCTCCCCCAAATCCTGCCTTGCAGATCCTGCCCTAAACTCTGCAGATCCTTCCCTAAACCCCCCCTTTTGCATTCCAAACCCTGCCCCGCAGATCACTCCCCAATGCCTCCTGCAGCACAAATTCCTATTCTTCGTGCGCATTTCCAGTGTTTTGGTGGTCCTGCAGGCCTCCCAACCCTTAGCCCTCCAGATAATGCCGCCCAAGCCTCCACCTGGCATAGTGCCCGAATAGTGCCCGAATAGTGCCCGAAATAGTGCCCGAAATAGTGCCCGAATGAACCCTTCATAGTGCCCAAATACATTTCCTTTCGTAAAGGAAGGAAAATCTCCTTTTTCTTCGCGAAAAATCATTTGGGCACTATGAAGGGTTCATTCGGGCACTAGTTCGGGCACTATTTCGGGCACTATTCGGGCACTATTCGGGCACTATTTGAAGGCGTCTACTATTCATGCACCGCAGCCTTGCCAAGTCCCTCCCAACACTTCTCCAGGCCTGAAAACCTCCGTCCAGGGCTTCCCTACCCTGCCACACTTTCGACGAGCTTTACGAGCCCATTTTCGGGGCCCGGAAAACAACAAAAAACGTAGGACACATCAGAGTACCCCCACAGTTACAGTGGCAAACAACGGTGCTTAAGCAGCACAAGCCCAATCACCAGGGTAGCAACGGAGCGTTTTGATTGATTTCAACAGACGCGGTCGCTCGCGACACTGGTCGCCGCATGTCGGGCAAAACTTTGGTAAAGCTTCAAACACGTCTCCCTCGCAGAATTCCGCAGTTTTTGAGCTCGGGTTGGTCCCCATTTTGAGGCCAAAAATTGGTTCCCAAAGCTGAGACCGCCTGATTGGAAACTATTAGGGGAGACCCCATTTTGGGCTTCGTTTTTGGAGCTCGAAAATGGGCTCTAGAATGGATCGAAAACCTTTGGACAAAGACGCTCCCAATTGGATTGGAACTTTGCTCGAAAAACAACCTTGTAGCTATGCGCGGGGTCTGTGCGTGGTCAGCTTGAGACTGTTGACCATGATGTCATGACAACTACTTGTCATAAATACCACAGCATGGCAAGCAAGGCGGCAACTGACTGTTACAGTGGCAAACAACGGTGCTTAAGCAGCACAAGCCCAATCACCAGGGTAGCAACGGAGCGTTTTGATTGATTTCAACAGACGCGGTCGCTCGCGACACTGGTCGCCGCATGTCGGGCAAAACTTTGGTAAAGCTTCAAACACGTCTCCCTCGCAGAATTCCGCAGTTTTTGAGCTCGGGTTGGTCCCCATTTTGAGGCCAAAAATTGGTTCCCAAAGCTGAGACCGCCTGATTGGAAACTATTAGGGGAGACCCCATTTTGGGCTTCGTTTTTGGAGCTCGAAAATGGGCTCTAGAATGGATCGAAAACCTTTGGACAAAGACGCTCCCAATTGGATTGGAACTTTGCTCGAAAAACAACCTTGTAGCTATGCGCGGGGTCTGTGCGTGGTCAGCTTGAGACTGTTGACCATGATGTCATGACAACTACTTGTCATAAATACCACAGCATGGCAAGCAAGGCGGCAACTGACTATGGGGGTACCTTAATGCGTCCTACAGTTTTCGTGGTTTTTCGAACACTGAAAATGGCCTCGCGCGATAGTACAATTTTGGAATTGTTTGTCCACAAATCTTGAAACCTTCCAGACCCCCCGCTCCCCCCAAATTCAATGTTTACATAGAAGCGCCCAATGAGCATAGCGGCACACATTGCGGCACACATTGAAATTGAGGGGGCGGGGGGGAGGTTTCTGAATATGCAAACAAGAAGACTGTCAATGACTGACTGCTGCTGCACTCGATAAAAACCATAACTCCTTCATAAAGTCTCGTTATAGATCCTCCCCGAAGTCCTGCCTGATCTTTCCCTAAACCCTCGCATGGCCAAGGCCCCCGTAAACTTGTAGATAGACTACCCTACAATTTTTTGCACATGCCACCCCTCATGTTTTTCGTGTATGCTCCTCCAAACGCTTGCTTGCGGACCCTCCCCCAAATCCTGCCTTGCAGATCCTGCCCTAAACTCTGCAGATCCTTCCCTAAACCCCCCCTTTTGCATTCCAAACCCTGCCCCGCAGATCACTCCCCAATGCCTCCTGCAGCACAAATTCCTATTCTTCGTGCGCATTTCCAGTGTTTTGGTGGTCCTGCAGGCCTCCCAACCCTTAGCCCTCCAGATAATGCCGCCCAAGCCTCCACCTGGCATAGTGCCCGAATAGTGCCCGAATAGTGCCCGAAATAGTGCCCGAAATAGTGCCCGAATGAACCCTTCATAGTGCCCAAATACATTTCCTTTCGTAAAGGAAGGAAAATCTCCTTTTTCTTCGCGAAAAATCATTTGGGCACTATGAAGGGTTCATTCGGGCACTAGTTCGGGCACTATTTCGGGCACTATTCGGGCACTATTCGGGCACTATTTGAAGGCGTCTACTATTCATGCACCGCAGCCTTGCCAAGTCCCTCCCAACACTTCTCCAGGCCTGAAAACCTCCGTCCAGGGCTTCCCTACCCTGCCACACTTTCGACGAGCTTTACGAGCCCATTTTCGGGGCCCGGAAAACAACAAAAAACGTAGGACACATCAGAGTACCCCCACAGTTACAGTGGCAAACAACGGTGCTTAAGCAGCACAAGCCCAATCACCAGGGTAGCAACGGAGCGTTTTGATTGATTTCAACAGACGCGGTCGCTCGCGACACTGGTCGCCGCATGTCGGGCAAAACTTTGGTAAAGCTTCAAACACGTCTCCCTCGCAGAATTCCGCAGTTTTTGAGCTCGGGTTGGTCCCCATTTTGAGGCCAAAAATTGGTTCCCAAAGCTGAGACCGCCTGATTGGAAACTATTAGGGGAGACCCCATTTTGGGCTTCGTTTTTGGAGCTCGAAAATGGGCTCTAGAATGGATCGAAAACCTTTGGACAAAGACGCTCCCAATTGGATTGGAACTTTGCTCGAAAAACAACCTTGTAGCTATGCGCGGGGTCTGTGCGTGGTCAGCTTGAGACTGTTGACCATGATGTCATGACAACTACTTGTCATAAATACCACAGCATGGCAAGCAAGGCGGCAACTGACTGTTACAGTGGCAAACAACGGTGCTTAAGCAGCACAAGCCCAATCACCAGGGTAGCAACGGAGCGTTTTGATTGATTTCAACAGACGCGGTCGCTCGCGACACTGGTCGCCGCATGTCGGGCAAAACTTTGGTAAAGCTTCAAACACGTCTCCCTCGCAGAATTCCGCAGTTTTTGAGCTCGGGTTGGTCCCCATTTTGAGGCCAAAAATTGGTTCCCAAAGCTGAGACCGCCTGATTGGAAACTATTAGGGGAGACCCCATTTTGGGCTTCGTTTTTGGAGCTCGAAAATGGGCTCTAGAATGGATCGAAAACCTTTGGACAAAGACGCTCCCAATTGGATTGGAACTTTGCTCGAAAAACAACCTTGTAGCTATGCGCGGGGTCTGTGCGTGGTCAGCTTGAGACTGTTGACCATGATGTCATGACAACTACTTGTCGTAAATACCACAGCATGGCAAGCAAGGCGGCAACTGACAGTTACAGTGGCAAACAACGGCGCTTAAGCAGCACAAGCCCAATCACACCAGGGTAGCAACGGAGCGTTTTGATTGATTTCAACAGACGCGGTCGCTCGCGACACTGGTCGCCGCATGTCGGGCAAAACTTTGGTAAAGCTTCAAACACGTCGCCCTCGCAGAATTGCGCAGTTTTTGAGCTCGGGTTGGTCCCCATTTTGAAGCCAAAAATTGGTTCCCAAAGCTGAGACCGCCTGATTGGAAACTATTAGGGGAGACCCCATTTTGGGCTTCGTTTTTGGAGCTCGAAAATGGGCTCTAGAATGGATCGAAAACCTTTGGACAAAGACGCTCCCAATTGGATTGGAACTTTGCTCGAAAAACAACCTTGTAGCTATGCGCGGGTCTTCTTTGTCAGCTTGAGACTGTTGACCATGATGTCATGACAACTACTTGTCATAAATACCACAGCATGGCAAGCAAGGCGGCAACTGACTATGGGGGTACCTTAATGCGTCCTACAGTTTTCGTGGTTTTTCGAACACTGAAAATGGCCTCGCGCGATAGTACAATTTTGGAATTGTTTGTCCACAAATCTTGAAACCTTCCAGACCCCCCGCTCCCCCCAAATTCAATGTTTACATAGAAGCGCCCAATGAGCATTGCGGCACACATTGCGGCACACATTGAAATTGAGGGGGCGGGGGGGAGGTTTCTGAATATGCAAACAAGAAGACTGTCAATGACTGACTGCTGCTGCACTCGATAAAAACCATAACTCCTTCATAAAGTCTCGTTATAGATCCTCCCCGAAGTCCTGCCTGATCTTTCCCTAAACCCTCGCATGGCCAAGGCCCCCGTAAACTTGTAGATAGACTACCCTACAATTTTTTGCACATGCCACCCCTCATGTTTTTCGTGTATGCTCCTCCAAACGCTTGCTTGCGGACCCTCCCCCAAATCCTGCCTTGCAGATCCTGTCCTAAACTCTGCAGATCCTTCCCTAAACCCCCCCCTTTTGCATTCCAAACCCTGCCCCGCAGATCACTCCCCAATGCCTCCTGCAGCACAAATTCCTAGTCTTCGTGCGCATTCTCAGTGTTTTGGTGGTCCTGCAGGCCTCCCAACCCTTAGCCCTCCAGATAATGCCGCCCAAGCCTCCACCTGGCATAGTGCCAGAATAGTGCCCGAATAGTGCCCGAAATAGTGCCCAAAATAGTGCTTGAAATAGTGCCCGAATGAACCCTTCATAGTGCCCAAATACATTTCCTTTCGTAAAGGAAGGAAAATCTCCTTTTTCTTCGCGAAAAATCATTTGGGCACTATGAAGGGTTCATTCGGGCACTAGTTCGGGCATTATTTCGGGCACTATTCGAGCACTTTTCGGGCACTATTTGAAGGCGTCTACTGTTCATGCACCGCAGCCTTGCCAAGTCCCTCCCAACACTTCTCCAGGCCTGAAAACCTCCGTCCAGGGCTTCCCTACCCTGCCACACTTTCGACGAGCTTTACGAGCCCATTTTCGGGGCCCGGAAAACAACAAAAAACGTAGGACACATCAGAGTACCCCCACAGTTACAGTGGCAAACAACGGTGCTTACGCAGCACAAGCCCAATCACCAGGGTAGCAACGGAGCGTTTTGATTGATTTCAACAGACGCGGTCGCTCGCGACACTGGTCGCCGCATGTCGGGCAAAACTTTGGTAAAGCTTCAAACACGTCTCCCTCGCAGAATTCCGCAGTTTTTGAGCTTCGGGTTGGTCCCCATTTTGCGGCCAAAAATTGGTTCCCAAAGCTGAGACCGCCTGATTGGAAACTATTAGGGGAAACCCCATTTTGGGCTTCGTTTTTGGAGCTCGAAAATGGGCTCTAGAATGGATCGAAAACCTTTGGACAAAGACGCTCCCAATTGGATTGGAACTTTGCTCGAAAAACAACCTTGTAGCTATGCGCGGGGTCTGTGCGTGGTCAGCTTCAGACTGTTGACCATGATGTCATGACAACTACTTGTCATAAATACCACAGCATGGCAAACAAGGCGGCAACTGACTTTACAGTGGCAAACAACGGTGCTTAAGCAGCACAAGCCCAATCACCAGGGTAGCAACGGAGCGTTTTGATTGATTTCAACAGACGCGGTCGCTTGCGACACTGGTCGCCGCATGTCGGGCAAAACTTTGGTAAAGCTTCAAACACGTTTCCCTCGCAGAATTCCGCAGTTTTTGAGCTCGGGTTGGTCTCCATTTTAAAGCCAAAAATTCCCAAAGCTGAGACCGCCTGATTGGAAACTATTAGGGGAGACCCCATTTTGGACTTCGTTTTTGGAGCTCGAAAATGGGCTCTAGAATGGATCGAAAACCTTTGGACAGAGACGCTCCCAATTGGATTGGAACTTTGCTCGAAAAACAACCTTGTAGCTATGCGCGGGGTCTGTGCTTGAGACTGTTGACCATGATGTCATGACAACTACTTGTCATAAATGCCACAGCATGGCAAGCAAGGCGGCAACTGACTATAGGGGTACCTTAATGCGTCCTACAGTTTTCGTGGTTTTTCGAACACTGAAAATGGCCTTGCGCGATAGTACAATTTTTGGAATTGTTTGTCCACAAATCTTGAAACCTTCCAGACCCCCCGCTCCCCCCAAATTCAATGTTTACATAGAAGCGCCCAATGAGCATTGCGGCACACATTGCGGCACACATTGAAATTGAGGGGGCGGGGGGGGAGGTTTCTGAATATGCAAACAAGAAGACTGTCAATGACTGACTGCTGCTGCACTCGATAAAAACCATAACTCCTTCATAAAGTCTCGTTATAGATCCTTCCCTAAGTCCTGCCTGATCTTTCCCTAAACCCTCGCATGGCCAAGGCCCCCGTAAACTTCTAGATAGACTACCCTACAATTTTTTGCACATGCCACCCCTCATGTTTTTCGTGTATGCTCCTCCAAACGCTTGCTTGCGGACCCTCCCCCAAATCCTGCCTTGCAGATCCTGCCCTAAACTCTGCAGATCCTTCCCTAAACCCCCCCTTTTGCATTCCAAACCCTGCCCCGCAGATCACTCCCCAATGCCGCCTGCAGCACAAATTCCTATTCTTCGTGCGCATTTCCAGTGCTTTGGTGGTCTTGCAGGCCTCCCAACCCTTAGCCCTCCAGATAATGCCGCCCAAGCCTCCACCTGGCATAGTGCCCGAATAGTGCCCGGAATAGTGCCCGAAATAGTGCCCGAAATGGTGCCGGAATGAACCCTTCATAGTGCCCAAATACATTTCCTTTCGTAAAGGAAGGAAAATCTCCTTTTTCTTCGCGAAAAATCATTTCGGCACTATGAAGGGTTCATTCGGGCACTAGTTTTTCGGGCACTATTTCGGCACTATTCGGGCACTATTCGGGCGCTATTTGAAGGCCGTCTACTAAGTCATGCACCGCAGCCATTCCAAGTCCCCTCCCAACACTTCTCCAGGCCCTGAAAACCTCCGTCCAGGGCTTCCCTACCCTGCCACACTTTCGACGAGCTTTTACGAGCCCGTTTTCGGGGCCCGGAAAACAACAAAAAACGTAGGACACATCAGAGTACCCCCACAGTTTACAGCAGTGGGCAAACACAACGTGCTTAAGCAGCAACAAGCCCAATCAACAACCAGGGTCAAATCACCGGAGCGTTTGATTGCATCGTTTCAAACAGACGCGGTCGCTCGCGACAACTGGTCCGCCGCATGTCGTGCCAAACTTTTGGTAAAGCTCAAACACGTCTCCCTCCGCAGAATTCCGCAGTTTTTGAGCTTCGGGTTGGTCCCCATTTTGCGGCCAAAAATTGGTTCCCAAAGCTGAGACCGCCTGATTGGAAACTATTAGGGGAAACCCCATTTTGGGCTTCGTTTTTGGAGCTCGAAAATGGGCTCTAGAATGGATCGAAAACCTTTGGACAAAGACGCTCCCAATTGGATTGGAACTTTGCACGAAAAACAACCTTGTAGCTATGCGCGGGGTCTGTGCGTGGTCAGCTTGAGACTGTTGACCATGATGTCATGACAACTACTTGTCATAAATACCACAGCATGGCAAGCAAGGCGGCAACTGACTGTTACAGTGGCAAACAACGGTGCTTAAGCAGCACAAACCCAATCACCAGGGTAGCAACGGAGCGTTTTGATTGATTTCAACAGACGCGGTCGCTCGCGACACTGGTCGCCGCATGTCGGGCAAAACTTTGGTAAAGCTTCAAACACGTCTCCCTCGCAGAATTCCGCAGTTTTTGAGCTTCGGGTTGGTCCCCATTTTGCGGCCAAAAATTGGTTCCCAAAGCTGAGACCGCCTGATTGGAAACTATTAGGGGAGACCCCATTTCGGGCTTCGTTTTTGGGATCGAAAACCTTTGGACAAAGACGCTCCCAATTGGATTGGAACTTTGCTCGAAAAACAACCTTGTAGCTATGTGCGGGGTCTGTGCGTGGTCAGCTTGAGACTGTTGACCATGATGTCATGACAACTACTTGTCGTAAATACCACAGCATGGCAAGCAAGGCGGCAACTGACAGTTACATGGCAAACAACGGCGCTTAAGCTCAAACAAGCCAATCCCACCAGGGTAAAGCAAACTGACGTTTTGATTGATTTCAACAGACGCGGTCGCTCGCGACACTGGTTGCCGCATGTCGGGCAAAACTTTGGTAAAGCTTCAAACACGTCTCCCTCGCAGAATTCCGCAGTTTTTGAGCTTCGGGTTGGTCCCCATTTTGCGGCCAAAAATTGGTTCCCAAAGCTGAGACCGCCTGATTGGAAACTATTAGGGGAGACCCCATTTTGTGCTTCGTTTTTGGAGCTCGAAAATGGGCTCTAGAATGGATCGAAAACCTTTGGACAAAGACGCTCCCAATTGGATTGGAAACTTTGCTTCGAAAAACAACCCTTGTAGCTAATGCTCGGGGGTCTGTGCGTTGTCCAGCTTTAGACCGTTGAACCAATTGTCATGACAACTACTTTGTCGTAAATACCACAGCATGGCAAGCAAGGCGGCAACTGACTATGGGGGTACCTTAATGCGTCCTATAGTTTTCGTGGTTTTTCGAACACTGAAAATGGCCTCGCGCGATAGTACAATTTTGGAATTGTTTGTCCACAAATCTTGAAACCTTCCAGACCCCCCGCTCCCCCCAAATTCCATGTTTACATAGAAGCGCCCAATGAGCATTGCGGCACACATTGCGGCACACATTGAAATTGAGGGGGCGGGGGGGAGGTTTCTGAATATGCAAACAAGAAGACTGTCAATGACTGACTGCTGCACTCGATAAAAACCATAACTCCTTCATAAAGTCTCGTTATAGATCCTCCCCGAAGTCCTGCCTGATCTTTCCCCAAGCCCTCGCATGGCCAAGGCCCCCGTAAACTTGTAGATAGACTACCTTACAATTTTTTGCACATGCCACCCCTCATGTTTTTCGTGTATGCTCCTCCAAACGCTTGCTTGCGGACTCTTCCCCAAATCCTGCCTTGCAGATTCTGCCCTAAACTCTACAGATCCTTCCCTATAGTGCCGGAAATAGTGCCCGAAATAGTGCCCGAATGAACTCTTCATAGTGCCCAAATACATTTCCTTTCGTAAAGGAATGAAAATATCCTTTTTCTTCACGAAAAATCATTTCGTTCGGGCACTATTTCGGGCACTATTCGGGCACTATTTGAAGGCGTCTACTATTCATGCACCGCAGCCTTGCCAAGTCCCTTCCAACACTTCTCCAAGCCTGAAAAACCTCCGTCCAGGGTAGCCCCTTACGGGTGCCGCTGCCCTGCCACACTTTCGACGAGCTTTACGAGCCCATTTTCGGGGCTCGGAAAACAACAAAAAACGTAAGACACATCAGAGTACCCCCTGAGTAAGGCAAGAGCCGGTACACACAAAACTTCCAAGCCCAGCTTTTTGCAGCAGCAGTTGCTGCACTCGGTCCTTGTAAGTTTTTTTTTTTTGGCGTATTCGGGCCTCGTCGACTACACGCTGCAGCACTCGGTCCCTGTAAGAAAGAGAGCAACTAACAAGAAATGAACAAGCTGTACAAAAATGCTAGGTCTAGGTGAAACAGGAGCTGCGACATACAGACTTGGTCGGCGAAATCGTTCAGCTCTGATATATACACTGGCCCTCGGATCACTGGCCCTGCTCCCCGTAAGACATGGGTCGCGCAATGGCCACCATCATCAAAATTGTCAAGTTGGTGGCAGTTCGCAACACAAGAGCAAAAGGTGAGTTGCCATGTGCCCAGCTTCCCTTCCAATGGGTCTCGCAAGGGCGAATCACTCATTCAGAGAGCCAGTGTCGTTGAGCAGCCCGTCACAAACAGGCCGCTGTATCCTGGGATGTCAGTGCCCAGCTTCCTTCACAGGGTCTCGCAAGGGCAAATAGAGAAGGAGCACCACAAGAGTGCAACTCCTCCACATCTCAATTCAATAAGGTATCGGAGACCGCAAGCGCGTTATGGGGAGTGCTTGCATCGGTTCCAAGTTGAAAGAAGGCGTAGTGCGCAAGTTAGGCCAACCCAAGGTCCACGGCTGTATACCATCCACTGCATCATGGCCGACGCACGCAGAAAGTCAGTGCCCTCGTTTAGTCCAACGACCGCTCGACAGGTATGGCGGGAGACTGCGGCGAGCGTCACATCAATGCCTCAAGATCAACTTGGATAATAGTGGCGCCGACTTGGAAGCCAAGCGGAAGTCAGCTGTTGCCCAAAGGCAAGACCGGCCGTTTTGCACTCTTTCGAGCTCACAGCACTCAATAGCTGCCGCGTAGCGACATTCGGCGCAGCGCAGCAGAGCAGCGAGAGGGATTGAACTGCAGAACTGCAAGAACGAAAGAAAAAGTGCACACTGAGGTGAAACGGGCTGCGACTTGCAGACCTCCCTCCGGAGCGGAGGGGAAACAACCACACCCAGAGGGAACCCAGGTTTGAAACCTGGATTTAACCTGGGTTTAAACCTGGAAAACCTGGGTTCGAGGTGAAACCCAGACTTGAATCCAGGTTGACGTACGTGGAAGGAGACCACCCCACTGACAGTCCACTTGGCCGAGTCCTCCGACTGGAACCAACCTCTGCTCGATTCGAGGGTGTGGTTCACACGCTCCTGGTGTGCGAAGGCGCGTTGCCGAATGCTTATGGCGGGCGATTTGCGCCCACTGGAGTTCCTTTTTTTTGGCTTGACTGGGCCTCGTCGACTACGGCTGTAGCACTCGGTCCCTACAAACAAGCGAAACTACAAACCAAGCAACAAACTACAACAAAGCGGTGAAACAGCAAAGCGAAGGTCTACCAAGGGCTGCGGCGCACAGGCTTTGCCGGTGTTAGCCGTTCAGCACAAACTACGGAGCCTCAGCGACCGGTCAGGAGCAACAAAGAGCCGTCGCTCAGAGCTGCCCAAAACAACAGGTGGAGCCAAGTCCAGGCTCCGGTTGCCGTTCTAGTCTCGCCGGACAACGGACAACCCCTGTGTTTTGTTCCGTCACGATCGTGCACACCAAAATCCACAAGTCCAAAGTCCACGGTCGGGCGACGTAAGGTGAAGGCACCCAGGCAGTGAGGGCCAACCAAAGGTGACAGAAGCGGCCTTCTCGCTCTTACTAACCGCAACATATACCGATGGTGACGCGACCAATGCCAGGCAGTGACGACGACCTACGACAAAGCAGAGCCCAAACACGAGGCCGTAAGAGAAGCAGCGTTCTCGCGCTTACTAACTGCAACCTTGCAACCAGTTGAGAAAAGACACGGACCTATTTATAAGCAGACGCAAGAGGCGAGCGTGCAGAAGTGACAGAAGCGGCGTTCTCGCTCTTACTAACCGCAACATAAACCGATGCGCGACAATGCCAGACAGAGACGACGAAACTACGACAAAGCAGAGCCCAAACTCGAGGCCGTAAGAGAAGCAGCGTTCTCGCGCTTACTAACTGCAACCTTGCAACCTGATGAGAAAAGGCACAGACCGAAACAGACGTTAAGAGGCGGGCATGCAGAAGTGGCAGAAGCGGCGTTCTCGCACTTACTAACCGCAACCTTCACCGAAATGTCACGACCAATTCGGGCGGCGACAACCGCGCAACGACAAGCAGAGGCCAAACCCAAGGCCGAAAGAGAAGCAGCGTACTCGCGCTTGCTAACTGCGACCCTGCCCCGTTGGGCAAAGGCACCGCCCGAAGCATACGTCAAAAGGCAAGCATGGAGGCGGGCGTCCCAGAGCCACCGATACGCCTCTTAGGCGCCTCCTGCGAAATAAGCCGTAGATTTTTGAGGCCTTGGCTATGATACCTCTTCTGCAGGTTTGGGGAGCCCCCCCCCTAGGGCTACACTGCCAAGGACAGCCGTTTGAACATGAGAAGCTGAAAAACCTGCCCTACATCTTAACTAACCCTGCGCAGCGCCCTAGCCAAAGGGTGGGACGGGTACCCAACCCCTAGAAAGCGCAAAAGCTCTCGGCAAAACCTTATTTCCATTAAGCTGGGTAGCGATAGTATTTCGCCCCCGTCACGATGATGTTGGAAGCTTTGCGGCGTATGCAGACGTCAAAAGGCAAGCATGGAGGCGGGAGTCCCCGAGCCACCGATACGCCTACTTAGGCGCCTCCTGCGAAACAAGCCGTAGATTTTTGAGGCCTTGGCTATGATACCTCTGCAGGTGTTGGGATCCCCTACCCATTGGCTATACCAAGCACCACCGCTTCAGCTTATCGGGTTAGGAACCTGCCCTAAATCTTAACTAACCCTGTGCAGCGGCCTAAATTTTTAGAAGCGCTCAGCCAAAGGGTGGGACGGGTGCCCAACCCCTAAAAAGCGCAAAGCTCTCGGCAAAACCTTATTTCCGTCAATCTGGGTAGCGATAGTATTTCGCCCCCGTCACGATGATGTTGGAAGCTTTGCGGCGTGCAGCACAGCAAGACCTGCCTCTTGACCTGTGTGGCCCTAACCTTTGCGGCAGCGCGACCTTATTGGAGGCGGAGCAACATTGACCGTTTCCAGTGTTGTCAACTGCAAGACTACTTGCTGAGCCTCCACAGCACTGATTGTTACCGGCTGACCTTGCGTATGAAGGGGCCGTGCTTCAAGCAGATGCTGGAAAGTTTCAAAGACGGCCCATGCCGAGCGTCTTTAATGACCTCCAACCTACCTGCGTGCATGAACAAGCCCTCCTGACCTACTTCTGGGTCGAGTGAA
This sequence comes from Symbiodinium sp. CCMP2592, assembly GCA_905221615.1. Classification (NCBI taxonomy): domain Eukaryota; class Dinophyceae; order Suessiales; family Symbiodiniaceae; genus Symbiodinium; species Symbiodinium sp. CCMP2592. The sequence goes on from CAJNDT010000535.1 coordinate 962,508, forward strand.
AGGTTTGGCCTTCGAACCTTTGGAGAAACTGCTAAGGCACAGGGCGCCCGATCATGCTGCACAGGCAACTGAGCAGGTGACAAGGGTGGCTTTACCGGCAGGCCACCACGCCGAGCGTTGACTGCGTGAGTCTCGTCACCCAAACACAGAGAACCGTTCAAGAGCGGGCACAACCAACCCCGCAACCGCACAAGCAAGCCCCCCCCAGAAGCTCTCAAAAGCTCTCGGCAAAACCTTATTTCCATCAATCTCTATACATCTTCTTTATGGTCGACAGTCCCTACAACAATCTGGGTAGCGATAGTATTTCGCCCCCGTCACGACGATGTTGGAAACTTTGCGGCGTGCAGCACAGCAAGACCTACCTCTTCTACAGCTGGCTGTAAGGCGAGACGTGGAAGGCATGTTCACAGTGCGTGTGCGCTCAAACACAGATGGCGGCGGCATAGGCAGACTGAACAGGTGACAAGGGTGGCTTTGCCGGCAGGCCACCACGCCGAGCGTTGACTGCGTGAGTCTCGTCACCCAAGTACAGAAAACCTTGGCAAAACAGGCACAACCAAACCCACAACTGCACAAGCAAGCCCCCCCCCCGAAGCTCGCCTGGCGAGTGTTGGTCTCCCAGCTGGGATCTCGGGCTTTTGGCTATGACTCCCCTTCTGCAGGTTTTGGGTTCCCCTACCCTTTGGCTATACCAAGCCGCTTCAGCTTGTCGGGTTAGGAACCTGCCCTAAATCTTAACTAACCCTGTGCAGCGGCCTAAATTTTTAGAAGGGCTCAGCCAAAGGGTGGGACGGGTGCCCAACCCCTAAAAAGCGCAAAGCTCTCGGCAAAACCTTATTTCCATCAATCTGGGTAGCGATAGTATTTCGCCCCCGTCACGATGATGTTGGAAGCTTTGCGGCGTGCAGCACAGCAAGACCTGCCTCTTGACCTGTGTGGCCCTAACCTTTGCGGCAGCGCGACCTGACCTCCAACCTACCTGCGTGCATGAACAAGCCCTCCTGACCTACCTCTGCGTCGAGTAAAAAGGTTTGGCCTTCGAACCTGTGGTCAAACTGCTAAGGCACAGGGGCCCGATCATGCTGCACAGGCAACTGAGCGGGTGACAAGGGTGGCTTTACCGGCAGGCCACCACGCCGAGCGTTGACTGCGTGAGTCTCGTCACCCAAGCACAGAGAACCGTTCCAAAGCGGGCACAACCAACCCCGCAACCGCACAAGCAAGCCCCCCCCCCGTGTTGGAAACTTTGCGGCGTGCAGCACAGCAAGACCTGCCTCTTCTACAGCTGGCTGCAAGGCGAGACGTGGAAGGCATGTTCACAGTGCGTGTGCGCTCAAACACAGATGGCGGCGGCATAGGCAGACTGAACAGGTGACAACCCTGACCCTGCTGTTTACCTAATTTTAGGTGGCGAGCAATTTACTAAACAAAGCTTGGTTTACACTTCAAATTTACGAAAAAATTTACGTAAAAAAAAAGTGTAAATTAATTTACTTTGTATAGTAAAAAATTTACACTGCAATGTAAATTTTTTTACACTGCAAAATACATGTTTTTAGGTTACACATTCCCGAATTTGAAGAAGTGAAATGCAAGCTAATTTTGGTTGGTTTTGTTTCTTTTATCATGGTTCTGCTTGTTGATTGCATGAGATTTTCCTGCGACTGTACAGTGCGGCATGGTCAGGTGTGAAGATAAAATTATGAGAATTGTGTTGCAAGCATACTTGTTAAGCCATGGTTTTCCATGTTGAAATCGCAGCTCGGTTTGATTCTGTGCTGGGTCGAGCCGGCGGATTGCTTGCGATGTGTGCTTTTTACATGCGAGAAATCGGTACATGTACATTTGCGAGAGTCATCACAATATAGTTTATACCTGCGAGGAGTCCACCTTTACCTGTGCGAGACTCTTGTAGGTTACATGCGAGAGATCTACTTATATATATATATATATATACTTTTCTGAGATCCGAGAGTGAGAAAAATTTTCGGACGTTGCAGCTGTGTGTTTGGTCCAGACGAGACCCAGAGGTAAGTGCGAGGCTGGATGGAGACAGAGACAAATGCATTCCATTTTTTTGAGAAATCATAAATCCTATACATACACAGTATATACAGTCTTGCGAGCATGGCTTCCTTAGCAGCTGCAGCTTCGGTCAAGCTGGCGGAGGGCGCTTCCGCTGCAACGGGCAAAAATGCCAAGGACCGAGTGGTTGCCGATCCGCTTATTACAGCAAAGGAGCTGGCGAATGTGGTGTTTGGCTTTCTCGAGTTCAAGAAGACGAAGGACCTGTGGCCTTTACTGTGCCCCCCTCCGGGCGGGCCAATAAGCTACACTTGGCACACTGCCGCCCACGGTCCGTGGTTGGCAAAGACAGCTGGGCTGCTGTTTGACCTTCTTCGCCTCGCCCCGAACACGAAGTTGTTGTCGCAGCGGGTTACCCGAAGCTTTTGGATCCTTCACGAGCAAAAGAACCTGCTGCTCGAAGGCCACAAAGACTACAAGGCAGAGGACCTTGTGGACAAGATGGACACCGCCATCCGTCTTCTTCTTAGCCACCTCCGTGCGATGAAGCAGAAGGAGAGCTTCAAGCGGAAAGTCTACAGGTCCCTGTCGCACGAGGATCAAGTGTGCAGTGGCTGCACATATATGTTTTTCGTGTTTTTTCGCTGTATATATAATTCGTGTGACGGAACAAAGAAGTGTTGCAAACTTTTTTTTACCTATAAGTCTGTGGAAACATACAATCAGGAAGCTTGACCTTTGCCTGGAAAGGGTGCAGGTGCAGGAGTTTGCCCCGAAGCCTCTTGATTCCCCCAGCACGGCCCTTGTTCCCGTGAACGAGGATGAGAAGCCTGTTCCTTTTCGTGGTGACGAGAAGCTTACTCCTTTGCAGGATGTTGAGTTCCCGGAGTTGCCGGAAATCTTTAAGAACAGCAGCCCGACCAAGTTTCCGGACACCTTGAAGAGCAGCGAGCCGAAGAAGTTTGCGGAGAAGTTTGTGCACATCCATAAGAGCAGCAAGCCGAAGAAGATCGTTATGAAGAAGGGCACCCTGAAGAAGAAGGCCACAAAGGCAAAGAACAAAAAGGCAGGAAAGGCAAAGATCAAGACTGGTGCCGGGGCTGAGCCGGCCAAGGATGTGGAAGTGATCTCTTCCACGGATGAGTGCGACTTGGACATCCTCAAAAATGCCATGGCTTTCATGCCGCCGGTGTCTGTGGCTGTGGCCAAAAAGAAGGGTGCTTCGAAGCCCAAAGCCACCGGCAAGCCGAAAGAGAAGAGCCCCAAGCCCAAAGCCACAGCGAAGGCGAAGTCGGCGGCGAAGACGAAGGTGGCGAAGCTGGCGGCGAAGCCGAAGCCGGCGGCGGCGACTTCGCCGTCTAACAAATGGCTGTCCGCCGAAAAGTACGGATCTTGCAAGGTAGAGTTCTACTCTGAGAAATCCTACATCCGCAACTACGATAACGGCGGCAAGCTGAGGAGCATCATTTCCAGTTGCTGTCCGAAGCATCATGAGGTGATCGAGAAGATGATTCCCTACGTCGAGCAGGGCATCCCGCTCTTGGAGCTCTACAAGCTGCGAAAGGACGTCATGAAGTCGCTGGGGGTTTGAAAACCAAAATGTGTTCAGTGCGGGATGTGATGTGCACCCTGGGTTTTCTGAACTTTGTAGACTATATAACAATCTGAGTTTCAAGCATATATATGTTGTATATAAACGTGGTTTGTTTTCCCACAAATCTGAGAAAACCCATGGGTGCTAGTCACGGTGTGTTTCTATATGTCTTTCGTTTACATGTAGAGCACTACATCTGCCACAATGCCATTTAGCATAATGCATCTTTGGCCCTTTTAGTGAGAAGCACAAAAAGGGTGAACCTTCCGGCAGCAGAGGGGCAATGACTGCGAGAAAAAATGTTTCTTGCATTTGTGTGTGTGTGTGAGGTTGAGTGCTTCCTGTTCTGTGTGATATATGTATTTGATCCCTATCATATACTGTATATATAAGCCTTTGTAACCCCGAAACCACCAATAGCCTAAAGCCTCAAAGCAGGTTTACTTGCGACGGTGATTTTTGTATATGTACTTGCGATGAGTTCTGCTTTTTACCTGTGCGAGTGTTTCCTTTTACATGCGATGTGAGGAGCTTTGTATATTACTTGCGAGATTTTCCTTGTGTGCACCTTTACATGCGATGGGGAGCTTTGTATATTACTTGCGAGATTTTCCTTGTGTGCACCTTTACATGCGATGGGGAGCTTTGTGTTACTTGCGAGATTTTCCTTGTGCAGCTTTACATGCGATGGGGAGCTTTGTGTTACTTGCGAGATCTACCTGCGAGTGTGTCTTGCCTTTAAAGCAGTATTTCACAAAAACCCTCAACCCTCACTAAGCCCTAAAACCCAAAACTAATTTTAAACCCATAAACCCTATATAAACCCCAAAACCCGAAACCCCAAACCCGACTCCCCAAACTTAAACCGCAAACCGACAGCCCGGATTCCTTGTGAGCCCCCAAAAAAACATTCTCCAATGTCTAACACTTTCGAGTTGGAATTGCTTGAGTGCAGAGAATGCCGGCTGAAGAGGTTTATCGAGGCTTTTTTGCGAGATGATGTTGGAGCCGAAACTTGTGGCCGTGGTCGCTGTTTCCTTTACAGCAGGAGAGACTCTAGTTTTGCGACGTAGTATCTCCTACACACGATGTGTTCGACACGATGTCACCACCATGTGCCGATGCGGCTTATTCTCACAGTATTTGTAGAAGGTTTGGATTGTAGATAGCTTCGCATAGATGCTCTGGACTTTTAAAGCATACAACCCAAAGCCATTACCGAGTTTCGGGTGTCAGGCTTTCGGCGCCGGGGCTAGGCTCTAGGCACATTTTTATCCACAAAGAATAAAGGCTGTTCACTTTGGGTGTTCTAACATATATAGCAAGTTTTGCTTCGCGGCCATGGCAACTGTCGACTGCTACCGTGTCTACGTGAAGAATGTCACGTACAGTGCGACGAAGTGGGCCACTCGAAAGAAAAGTAGCTTTGGGTTTAGGGTTTAGGGTTTAACATATATACTTTATATGTACACAAGATGTAGATATAGATAAACTCAATACACGTCTATTGGCCACAATCTGACACTCATTACTTTTCTTTTGTGTCTAATTATATATGCTTATATCTACACATATATACAAAGGGTGAGGTTGGTACACATATAGACAGGCATACATATATGTAGTTACATGAGAGAGAGCCGAGGCGATCAGGGCGGCGATCGAAGAGCTTGGGGTGCTGGATTGCCGGAACATCCAGGTGGTGAGGGAACGGTACTGGGAGAAGAAGCTGCAGCGGCCAGATCACTGCAGCATCTTCTTGGAGTTCGCAACTTGGTTTTTTTATATTACTTGCGACCCCTATATAAACCCTAAACCCTAAACCCTATCAACCCCAAACCCCTAACCCCCAAACCCTAAACCAAAGGACTCGCCAGATGCCGCTCAGCTTGCCCGGGCTTCGCTCGACGGGCAATGGCATGGGAAAATGGCGACGAACAAGTACCTGGTGGCAGAGCTGGCGAAGCCGCCCCCTTCGAAAGCTTCGAAGGAAGACGAGTCGTGGGGCAAGTGGGCACCACCACCAGAACAGCCGCCTTGGAAAGGCCCTCCGCCCACCCCCCCTCCACTGGGCCAGGCACCACCGCCATCCCAAAGCCCACCAGAGCCCAATGTCCCAGAACCAGCACTCCCACCAAAAGCCAAAGCAATGCCGACCCAGCCCCCGTACCCACCGCCGCAACACCTTGCACCACCACACCCAAAGGTTCCACCTGAGCAACTTTACGGTTTGGAGACGGTGAAGCCGCAAGCCTGGGAGCTCTGGGTACATGGTGGTCCACGACCCAAAGAATCTTGCATTGCATAGTTCAACAACATGTTTTGTTACACATATCTGCATGTGTTTTTATATATATGTATATATAATCAACATGTGTACAAAGAGCTATAGGGCAGCTAGGGGGGCCAAATCTAAGAATGCTATATGGCATCATGTGAGAACCCCAAACGACCCGCCCTAAAAGATTCATAGTTTCATATTCCGACGACAACACCAGCCCCAGGAGGATGCTGCTGCCCCGCTTGCAGAAGGAGCCTTCGATTCGAACACCAAGACCGAGGCCTGTGGGTGTGTGTACCCTTACTTGTGAGAAGAAGAACAAACTCCAGAGCCACACAATGAAGTAGAGCTCCCACAAAAAAGGACGACAAGCAGCTGCCGCTGGAGCCGGCTGGACCAAACTCGGTGGTGGATGACGGTGCAGTACCCGGGCCGAATCATTTAAGCCATCACCCTGCAAGTAAAAGAAGGCCCTAAATCGGAACTCCACAAACCTATACACAGCAAACGGTTGCTTCGGTTGCTTATATATACTATATATATAGTGAAAGGAAGCTGTGGCCGAGAAAGCCCCCGTCGTCGACGTTAAGCCCTGGAATGAGATGACGGCTGCTCGGTTGGCTGTGGCCCTATAAAAACCTTACTTTTCCAGAACCTTCAACCCTAAACCTTGAACCCTAAACCCCTAAAACCTAAACCCTAACCCTAAACCCAGACAACGATTCCCACCCAAACTTTGTGGTTTTTGAAACCAAAAGCTATATCCAGTGAATCCTCCCAACTCCAAGCTCTATCCCCACAGGCCCAAGAGCAATATGACTGGGCTCTTCTTCACTCTGGCGACCCTTACACGGGACCAATTCCAGAGCCTTTTTCTGCGATAGCAGCAACCTCAAAAAAGCCGCTTTATAAACCGGCACCAAACCAATAGAGCCGGTTTAGGGTTTAGGGTTTTTAGGGTTTCTCTCAAAAATAAAGTGTTCTATGAGCCCACAGCCTTATGTTTAGGAGTGTAGACTTTTTTGTCAACCCTAATTTCTGCCCGAGTCTGTGTGTATTTTTACTTGCGAAGAAGAAGAGTGTGTGTTTCTTCGATATATAGACAACACAAAACCGAGGAAGAGTTTGGCACTGGCTTCCCACCGGAGCCGCCGATCGCCAAGCCGAAGCCGTCTGCGAGGAAAGTGGCCCCGGCCGTGGCCCCGGCCGTGGAGCCGCCCGTGGACCCGCGGCTGAAGCGGCAGATCGAAGCTGAGCAAGCCAATGAGCCGCCCAGCAGTGTAGATGAAGAAGAGAAAGAGAAGAAGAAGAAGAAAAAAAAGAAAAAAGAGCCCAAAGCCAAGAAGGCAAAAAAGGAGCCGACCCCACCCCCAAAGGAGCCCAGCCCGACTTCCGAGGGTGAAGGTGAAGATGTTGAAGAGAACAGGGCTCGGAGCTCGGGGCGGGCTCGTAGCTCGGGGCGGGCTCGTAGCTCGGGGCGGGCTCGTAGCTACTCTAGGCGGGCTCGTAGCTACTCTAGGCGGGCCAGTAGGAGTCGTGCTCGTAGCTACCGGAGCCAAAGGCGAAGGAGCTACCATGGTCGCAGCCGTAGCTACGGTCGTCGGCACAGGAGTGACAGCCGTAGCTACCGCAGGTACAGAGGCGACAGTCGCGGCCGATACCATCGTCGTTACTACCGCCGTTGAATATAATGCAGTGCCCTATAAACCCTTAAAACCCTAAACCCTTAAACCCCTGTGCTGTTTGTGTGTCTATAGCATATAGTCTAGAGGGATAAAGCTTTACACAACAGTAACGGCGATGGCAACAGCACAGTGCTGCACGAGAGACGATGAGACAGGCCGAGCCACTCATTTTTCTCACAATTAAGCACAATGTGCAGCGACCCCATGGATGTAGTATAAAATTGTAGATGCATAGTCTACAAATAAGCACGTATGTGTGCATATGTATATGTATATGTTTCTTTATACATATATCTATATATACATATATGTATATACATAGTCGAACTTACACCACACTACATTATATGTGCCCAGGCAACAAAACCTCGAGGATCCTCAGAAGGTCGTCTGCACATCCGGATAATTGCGAAGCTGTGCGAGACTCCGACAAGCAAGTGAAGCGGGCGATTGGAAAGAGTTGTAGTCGCAGAGATTGTGGTGGTGGCTACATACACACGTGCACATGTCTATAGAGTGTATAGAGAACACATGTGAACATGCCTGGGTTGCTTGAAGGGCCTATCAAGTCACACGATAGGACAAAAAACAGCCCGGCCCGAACCCTAAACCATTTATGAAGATACTGCATACACCACACATGAAGCCCTGAATCCCCAAACCGAACATGTAGATTGCAGAACCTGTATTCATGCATCTATATATAGAGAGAGGGCTTAGGGGCTCAGGGGTCTCGGGGTTTAGGGGTTTAGGGTTTCGGGTTTAGACACACAGTGTGCCGGTCCCCACACACGAAGCGTAGCGCTTGAAGCTGGGAAACCACTTGTGGGGATCCGATGAGATGCGGCTTAGACCTTACATGCGAGACTCGAACAACACACCGGAAAGGCACCGGTGGGCAGGTTTTGCAACAATCTCCCCCAAATTTTCCATAGATTTTACAAAAATTTCAGCAGATTTTACAAAAAAATCAAGAGGTTTTCCAAAAAATCTCGATGCAGTTTCGATGCAGTTTATATGCAGTTTCGATGCTGTTTCGATGCGGTTTTAAAACTACATACAAACTGCATAGCTTTTACAGCATTTCGCGATGCAGTTTGTATGTAGTTTTAAAACCGCATCGAAACAGCATCGAAACTGCATACAAACTGCATCGAAACTGCATCGAGATTTTTTGGAAAACCTGTTGATTTTTTTGTAAAATCTGCTTAAAATCCATTGACAAACTCCCCAGCCCACCCCACCAGCCCCCACCTCCCCCCCACCCACCCACCACCCCACCCCCCACCCCCATCCCCCACCCCCCACCCCCCAACCACCCACCCACCCCCCACCCCCCACCACACTCCCCACACCCCCCACCCCCCACACTCACACCCCCCACCCCCCATCTCCCACCCCCCACCCCCACACCCCCCACCCCCCACCCCCACCCCCACCCCCCACCCCCCACCCCCACACCCCCCACCCCCACCCCCCCCAACCCACCGCCCCACATCCAACACTATATACGGTGCTCTGCGAGGATCAATCGTATATTGTATAGCTTTTCGGCTCCAAAAAAGTCTGTCCTTCTCCCTCCCTGACTAGACAGAACAAAGCCTCTCTTCGAAGATGCCACGACAGGAGACCTGTGTTGTTCTTTTGTTTTTCCGACGAACCACATAGTCACTTTTCTGAATGCAGAAAGGGAATAGCTATATTCTCGTGTTCCAGGAAGACAGGAGCCGAAGCCGAAGCCGGAGCCGGTCGCCCAAACGAGTGTGGAAATGGGCTTGGCGGACCTGTGTCCATCATGGACGACAGCAACTTGGTTGCATTAGATCTATTGTATAGGTTTTGTTTAGGAGAGTAATTTGGCTTTTGAATATTATACATAATCCCCAAGGGTCTGGTACTGGGTCTGGTGGAGCGAAGCAGCAGCTGAGCAGCAAGACCAGTGAGCTACGACTTGCCAGCACGTTGTACAGAAGTGCATGTACATAATTAAATTGTCTCGTTGCTTTTGCAGACGGAGCTAGATATAAGAGCAGCTGTTTTTCTGCACAGCAGTAACTTCTATACTTTATCGTGCCTGCAAGTGTGAAGCAAAACAATGAGCCGGGCCGACTCCAGGAGACTGCCTATAAAAGCCCGAGAACCCAACAACTGATGTCATATAAACCCTGAACCCTAAACTATATACCTTATATACAGAACCCCGAAACCCTTCAACCTCAAACCTGTGTGCCAGACCCCACACAGAAGCTTGCATGTGTCTTTACACCAGAGCTGGCGAGAAAATTATATATACTTGTGTGATTCAAGCTATACTATGACTGTGACGAAACACATTCGGTGTTGTCTGCATGTCAGAGAGAACTTACACTGCGATGACAATTATGTTTACTTCTATCTGCAGCTGTGAGCACTTCAGCGAGGGGTGCCTTTTTTGTGAGGACAGTATATCATCTTTACTGTTCGTGTTTTCCCTGCGATGGCTGAAGACAGCCAAGCTCCGGAGGCGCTTTTTGGTTTTTGTGTTTTGTAAAACCAGAGTGTTATATATATATGTATACGAAGGCCGAGGAAGAGCCCCAGGACGAGCAGGCAGAAGAAGAAGAGCAGGAGGTGCCCATGAAGAAGCCGGCGGCGAAGATCACGATAAAGAAAGAGCCCGGGACCGGGATTTTGAAAAAGCCTGCAGCAGAAGGAACAACGAAAGCAACAGCAGCAAAGAGCAAGCCCAATCAAAAGCCCACTCCGAAGGCCAACCCAAAGAGCACCCCAAAGGCCAAAGCAAAGGGCAAAGCAAAGGCCGAAGCAAAGGCCCCAGCCAAGGAGAAGAAGAACAAGAACGAGAACAAGAAGGAGAACAAGGGCAAGGAGCAAGAGAAAGGAAGCAAGCCCAGTAGCAGCAGCAGCAGCAAAAACACTCCCAAGCAGAATGACAACAACAAGAAGCGGAAGCTGGAGGACAACTGGGCTGATGGATTCGAGGAGGTGGAGGATGCCGCCGAAGAGCAGCCAGAGGAGGAGACACCCACAGACGACGAGGTGCTGGCCATGGAAGACCCGGCGAAGGACTCGGGGAAGATGGACCGCAGCAAGCAGCACAAGTTCATGAGCCTGCTAAAGGACGGGTCATTGCCAGAATGGCTCGAAGATGCATGGGAGAAGTCCCAGAAGATGAAAACGGGCAAGCGGCAGAGACAGCGGGAGCTTATCAACAATGCTATCGACCGACGATCCGGTGTTGACACCAGCCTGGTTCTCAACTTTGCCAAACCAATGTTCCACTCCATGCAGGTGACGACGAAAAGATGGGTATCGGGGGTGATTTCAAGGTGTGCTCGCTTCCTTAAGTGGAGAGGCACTTCGAAGCCGAAGGCGAAGTCGGGGAGTGTATAAAGTATCTATAGTATATATAGGTCCAGCTTATAGCTATAGTTTTACAATGAGCAAAACCTTGAAACCCTAATACACCACAACCCTTAAACCTTATATGTAAACTACGAAGCCATGAACCCTAAAGCCTGCATAAGCCTTACACCTTTAGAAAATTTAAAACCTTCAACCCCATACACCTTGAACTCTGGACCCCACCGGCTTTTGTTTTGTAGTTCTAACTGTTTATAGAGGGCTCTACTACATTTATTTTTATTATACCATATATGCATATCTAAAAACACTCTATAAATGCATTCCCATACAATATATATTATATATAATTGCTATACTATACGTATAATAATGATGACCACAACCCTTCGTGCACCCCAAACCTTAAACCCTGAACCTGTGCACCTATATATATATATATATATATATATTATATATATAACCCCAAACCCCAAAGCCTCAAACGACGAAGCCCTGAACCCTAAAACCTTCAAGCCTCAAACCCTTAAGCTTGAACCCTAAACCCCTTCGGCTTGTCTTTTCTTCTGTGGGTGGAGCGAGGAGAACTACACGAAGTCCGAGGCGACCAACAAGAAGAAAACCCTGGGCAAAATCTTGCTTCAGGGGAAATTCAATCTTAGCAATGAGCAGTTCGAAGCCGCACTCGAGAGTGGCGAGATCATCGCTGTCCGTTCCAAGAACGGACCCGATCGTTACATGTGGTCCGAGGATGTGCACAACTCCACTTCAGGGAAGGAGAAGAAGTTTTCCATGGGCTCCGATGCCAAAGCGAAGGATGGCGAGGCCAAGTTCTTCGAGAAGCAGTCCAAGGATTGGAGGATTGGTTTGTTTGAGGAGAAGAGCGAGGGCAAAGCAAAGCCCCAGAGAGCTCTGACAAATGACTCAGAGCAGCTCGCAATCTGCGATGGTACCGTGGCCGCCAGCAGGAACATGACGGAGAAGCTGTGGAAGGCAGCAGATGGGCAGCTTACAAAGGCGATCGCGGCCTACAATAAGATCCTTGTCGAGGGCAGAAAGTTGGTTGCTTCCGTGGATGAGAAGCAGGACAAGGACATGTACCAGAGTGTGCGACTTGGACTGGTTTTGTATTCCTGAAACAACCTTGCCAAAAGCTTCAACTTTTTTATCCTCGCAAGTAAAGTCACCAATTTAACTCGTAAGTAAATACATGGAGGCTTCAACCTTTGTCTTCGCAAGTAAAGCACAAACTTTAACTCGTAAAAGTAGTCTCTTCAACAACAGTCGCATGTAACCAAAGTGTTGTGCTTTCTCTCGCAAGTAAACCCAGTGCCCGAACACCGAAACCTGTGTGAGACCCCACAGCTGTAAGGAAGAGCATCGTCCAACAAGCAACAAAATCGAAGCAGGGACTTGAGCACCTTCTCTCGTGGCACGAGTACGAGGATGAGAATGAGGACGGGCCGATCACGATCTCATCATATTCCAAGACCATGAGAGAGTCCGGGCGAGTAGCAACTCATCTCGAAGAACAAATGGCAGCCGTGAAAGCCAAGTTGACTGTCCGAGCCAAAAAAGGATGCTAGACAGATTTTGAATGTGTGCAGTTCCGGAGCTGTCGCCTCTATGTGGTGCAAACGGCGATTCTGAGTTTTGGCGATGAGAGAAAAAAGCAACGGCGATGATGAGAGCTTGAGATTTGGCGCTTTTCTGGTGATTTTTACATGTGAGCAACGACGTGTATAACTATAACCTTTTGAATCATGTTGGGGTGTTGGTCTTCGTGACTTTCAGCTTCAATTTTAGAGTATATATAACACCGATGGTGTTGTTGTAGCCTGCTTTGCATGTGTGAGTGCACACATGTGTAAAGCTATACCTCCGAACCTCAAGCATTGAATCAACCATGAAAGTCCATACCTCCAAAACCCTGTGAAGCTCACAACACAACCTTCGTAACCCCAAACCCTGAACCCTCTATAAACCCTTAAATCCTGAACCTTATATATAAACCCTCACAAGATTTGTTTCGTCCAGATTGAGGGGCAGTGGACCGTGTGGTTTAGGGGGTTTGGGTTTTGCGGGGTTGGGGCAAAAGCTTTCTGTTGTTGTTTGTATAGTATATTTGGTGCCCACACATATATGTATAACTTGCTCACAAGCCTCAGCCTCAATGCTCGGTGTGTCTGACCATGTGTGTCCCGTCCTTATAAAATGTTTTATGGCTATAGCGAACAAACCACTGTATGAAATAAGGCACAAAAGTTCAGCTGGCAACAAACACCAACTTTGCATAAAGGTGCTGTTCTGTTTATTTATATATGGAGAGAAGGTACCATGGAGGATGCAGGGCCCGAGCGAAAGCGACGAAAGGGTGGGGTCCAACAGAGATTGGGCCAGGCGGTGAGTGAGAAGTCCACCTCAAGTTCTTTGCACGATTTGCTGATGACGTATTTGGCACAAGGCCTCCTGTCGGCCTCTATGATTCATGCAATTGCAGTTGCAGCGGCTGCCGATATTAGAAATGCAAGGGACGGGAAAATTCTTCCTGATTTGGACAGGCTCAGCAAGGTGAAGCATGGAAAAAATTTGCAATCTTCTATTGACAACCACTTGGCCCAGCAGTCCAATCTTCCGATGCCGACAGAATTTAATATCCCCTTAGCAGGACAAGTCGAAGGCACGGCGACTTCCATGATATTGCTTCCGCACGAGATTATGCACCACCTTTGGAAGACGACGACTGGATGGATTACTTCTGTGTTGCCTGATGCGGAGGCTTTGCCTCGGTTTTGGAGATCGTTCAATGGACACCCTTGCATGTCAAATCATGCGGTAAAATCGCGAGCTAATTGGATGCAAAGGGCTATTCCCCTTTGCATACACGGCGACGAAGTTCCTGTTTTTGGAGTGGGCAAGATATGGGCTCGCAGTGTTTTGGCTTTTTCATGGGTATCGCTGATGGCCACAGCGGCCGGCCGATCTGCTGCCGATTGCAACCTCTACATTTGGGGCGTTTTTGAGAAGTTCATTATTCCGGCTGGCGGCGAGGGGGCTGGGACAATGGAAACTTTTTGGCAAGTGATGTATTGGTCTTTCAACATTCTTTACACCGGTAAATGGCCTGCTCGGGATTGGCAAGGCAAGAAGCAGCCTGGTGTGTTGTTGTATATGTACACATGTGCCAGAAATCTGGAAACCCTTACATTTTAGGACCCTGTGGGAACCCTATAAGCTGTAAGCCTTTTTGTCTTTCTTGATTTTTTATGATGTGGGTCCTGTTTTAGATATGTGACTATATACATACACACCCTATGTATGAGAGCCCTGTTCTCAAATCCAACCCTAACCCAACAGCTTCCTTGATGGTGATGATATATATATATATATACACAGTATATAATATCGTATAAACATATATAAGCCACAAAACCACGGACCCGTGGAATCCCAAAGCAGCACGAACCGGATGTGAGAAAAATCACCACACAGTATACGTAAAAAACCCTCTCACCACATGTAGATATATATATGTAGATATATATGAACCTGTCTCACAAGTAAGAAAATGTTTGTTACACGGCACAGAGGTATGGGGCCAGTACAAAGGAGGGCGAACGAGCGGGAACCGACCTATGCGGAGGATATTATGGTGTCCTGGTTCAAATGGCTGGCGACTTGGATTATTATGCGAAATGGCTGGAGGTTCCACGATGGAGCAATCACAGCAAACCTTGTGCTCTTTGTCGGGCCGCCTTCAAAGGACCACTAACATGGATGGACAATCGTGCAAATTCGCCGTGGCAAGCCTCGTGCCTCACCACCACCAACTGGAGATCCCACTGGAATCCATCATGCCAGCTGTATTCTTTACCTGGCTTTTCGGGACTTTGTATCACGATGGACTATATGCATTGTATGTTTTTGGGGTGGATACAGTTTTTTTATGGCTCCGTGCTCAGCATCGTGGTCCACGATTGTTTGGGTGGGAGTATCTTGGCGAATTTGAAATACTGCGACTCCTTCATCAAGAAGTACCAGCGAGACAACGAAACCAGATACACATTCCGCCAGCGACTTCTGAAACTTACAATGATACAACCAAAAAAAGGATTCCCCAAGATGAGAGGAAGAGCTTCCGATATTCAATCTTTGGACAGTGCAATTCTTGCTCTATTCGAAGAGCAAATGGACGAGGGTATCTATCAACACAAGCAAATCCGGCTCTTTTTGCGGTTGAACCTGCAGCTGGCTGAAATATTGGAAGCTTATGGGCCACGGTACGGCTTCTTGGCTTTACCTGAGGAGCAAGCAAACCTGGCTTTCAAGCTCGGTTGCCAAATGGCACAGCTCCACAGCAGCCTGCAAGCCCACTACAAAGGGACGGGGGAGAAGCTCTTCAATCTCACAAGTAAGACCCACTTCGTTTTGCATAGTCTCCTACTCAGCAGTTTTATTCATCCGTCGATGGTCTGGTGCTACAAGGGAGAGACGACGATGCATCGCCTGCAGATTCTATGGAAGAGTTGTTTGGCAGGGGTGAAGCACTGGCATGCTTCCAAAAAGGCTGCCCTCAAAGAGAGGCACCTTTTGTTTCTGCGGGGCAAAGTTGGGCGATCGTGAGAGCTTCTTTCTTTTCTGTCGCGAAAAAAAAGAGTGTCTCTCTGCTATATGTGGTGCTCCTGGTCTTTTGTTTGGGCTTTTGAATCACAGTTGTCGTATATACTGGTGTGGATCTTATAAGCAATCTGCATGGATTCTCTTTGGTTAGTTTATGGCTTTGGGCCTGCGAATTTTCGGAAAAGTCCTTACTTCTGCTGTGGATCCTTTACATGTGGTGTCTGCGATTGCAGAGCAAAACAAACTCATGCCGGTGATTTTTTTAAATCCTTTACATGTGGTGTCTAAGTTTGCAGCCGCAAATATGAGTTCCATGTTTGTGTTTGCATAATGTTTTTATGTGTTTTGTCATGTTTTTAGCTCACCAGAAAATTTACGTAAATTTGGTCATTTTACACTAAATCCTTCGTTTACAGTAAATCAAGCCAAAGTGTAAAATTAGGTAAACAGCAGGGTCAGGGAAGGGTGGCTTTACCGGCAGGCCACCACGCCGAGCGTTGACTGCGTGAGTCTCGTCACCCAAGTACAGAAAACCTTGGCAAAACAAGCACAACCAAGCCCGCAACTGCACAAGCAAGCCCCCCTCCCCCGAAGCTCGCTTGGCGAGTGTTGGCCTCCCAGCTGGGGTCTCAGGCTTTGGCTATGACTCCCCCTCTGCAGGTTTTGGGATCCCCTACCCTTTGGCTATACCAAGCACCACCGCTTCAGCTTATCGGGTTAGGAACCTGCCCTAAATCTTAACTAACCCAGTGCAGCGGCCTAAATTTTTAGAAGGGCTCAGCCAGAGGGTGGGACGGGTGCCCAACCCCTAAAAAGCGCAAAAGCTCTCGGCAAAACCTTATTTCTATCAATCTCTATACATCTTCTTTATGGTCGACAGTCCCTACAACAATCTGGGTAGCGATAGTATTTCGCCCCCGTCACGACGATGTTGGAAACTTTGCGGCGTGCAGCACAGCAAGACCTACCTCTTCTACAGCTGGCTGTAAGGCGAGACGTGGAAGGCATGTTCACAGTGCATGTGCGGTCAAACACAGATGGCGGCGGCATAGGCAGACTGAACAGGTGACAAGGGTGGCTTTACCGGCAGGCCACCACGCCGAGCGTTGACTGCGTGAGTCTCGTCACCCAAGTACAGAAAACCTTGGCAAAACAGGCACAACCAAACCCACAACTGCACAAGCAAGCCCCCCCCCCCGAAGCTCGCTTGGCGAGTGTTGGCCTCCCAGCTGGGATCTCAGGCTTTTGGCTATGACTCCCCCTCTGCAGGTTTTGGGATCCCCACCCTGGGCTATACCCAGCACCGCTTGAGCTTGTCGGGTTAGGAACCTGCCCTAAATCCTAACTGACCCTGTGCAGCGGCCCAAATTCTAGAAGGGCTTAGCCAAAGGGTGGGACGGGTGCCCAACCCCTAAAAAGCGCAAAAGCTCTTGGCAAAACCTTATTTCCGTCAATCTGGGCAGCGATAGTATTTCGCCCCCGTCACGATGATGTTGGAAGCTTTGCGGCATGCAGCACAGCAAGACCTGCCTCTTGACCTGTGTGGCCCCAACCTTTGTTTGCGGCAGCGCGACCTGACCTCCAACCGACCTGCGTGCGCGGAACCTGGCTCCTAAACTTCACGGCGGGTGTGTTGGAGCCTGAACTCCAAACCTGGGATCCCGGCGTGTGGCTCTTGTGCACTGTTCAGCGGCACGGCAGCTTCAAGCAGCACCACAGTCACACAAGTTTGTTGCACCGTCAGATTGGACAAAGTTACTTCGTGCCAAAGGGCTTGCAAACCACTCAAGACACTTTGAATTGCCCAATGACTGCGAACTACCCTCCTCCTCAAGGACCCTGGCCTCGACAGCAAGTTGCAAGAGCGAGCCTCCGTTTTTGCTTGACTACTCCCTGAGAGAGGCAACAGCAGGTCTCTTCTTGTGCTTTCTCAACCACCCACAGACAGCGAGTCTGCCGGCCTTACACACTGCCCACTTAAACAAGACGACTTTTGTGCCACAAGACCGCAAACCCGGTTCGCACGCTTGCAATGCTGAGACAGTATGTCAACGGAAGCAGCTACGGCCTGGCGACACAGCTTCCTGAAGGTTAATGCAGTTGCAACAAGGTCTCAGGTGTTAGATACTTGCGCAAAAACTTTTTAACAGTGTAACTGTTTGAGCAAGTTTGCGCCGCAGCCAAGTGGAGACCTTCTTGCAAGCGAAAGTTCAGGTTGTGACTCTGAAAAAGTTTCCCAAGAATCGTCTGAGCTCGCAGAGCTTCGCTGCACCTGACTCTTGCCAGCTCGCTTGTGCAGTTGGGTGTGTAAGACTTGCTGACAACTGTCCTGCCTTGCTTTGAAGTTTTGGTTTGCAACTTCCTCCGTCTCTGCAAGAGTTGCACTCGGTCTGGTTCCCACAAACAAACAGACAACAAACAAACTAACTACAACAAAGTAGAAACAGAAGATGCTCTACGAATGGACTGCAGCGCACGAGTTCAATCTGTGTTTGCCGTTCAGTGCTGACCACAGAGCTTCAACGACGGGTCAAAATCCAAAAGTCCAAAATGCTTCTTCGCCGCAACCAGCAGGTTCGTTTCTAGTACATTGAGGTCTGGGGCCGACCTTGTTGTTGTCGGCGACATGCTGCGCAACACGCAGGTGTCCCGCCCAAATGGTAAGGCCGAGTGAGCCGGCCCGCTGTTGTTAAAGAGGTCAAGGGTTGTGGCGCGCCGGCGAGCCGTGCAAGGTTTGTCAGAAGGCCGTTGCTCACATGTGATGATGACTTCGGGGCCTGCGCGGTTGGTTCAAGCCCCAGCAGATGTTCGCGACACTTGCACTTGAAAAGCTTGTCTTGGCCCTTTGTGTCGTGGAGACTCACATTCATTAGGTCTTGGTGGCTCATCCGTTGCTGTCAATGCTGTGCATGACTGTACATAGTGGTTTAGCCATATTAGTACAAACTAATATATGTACAGCGAAGCCGACAGAAGTTTGCACGTGAGACCTCAGTCACATAACGACTTCAATTAGGTTCATCAGCAATGTGAAAGCATTCTTGTCTTGCCGTGCGTGCTCTCCAAAACACAGATCCGGAAGAACTTGTTCACCCTTTGGGCACGAGTGGAAGTATAATACTGCGATTGGCTGGGATGATGAAGTGTGGAGTGCTGTCGACGGTGCAGTTCACCCCCTTTCCCTTTGCATTAACCTTTTGTAAATGCTCAAAGGGTGAATCTGTCCCCTCATAGGGGTTTCCGCTCTGGTTTCCGATGGTTTCCTGTGGTTTCCTGTGGGTTTCCCATGGGTTTCCTGCGGTTTCCTCCAGGTTTCCAAGCGTTTTCCACACCTTTGTTGCAGTCTGCTTTGGTTTCCCATGTCGAGATAGATATGCTCCTCAAAAGTGAGTCTGCTCCTCGTACGGGGTTTCTGATGGTTTCCGGTCTGGTTTCCGATGGTTTCCTGTGGTTTCCTATGGGTTTCCCACACGTTTCCTGCGGTTTCCTGTGATTTCCCAGCGTTTTCCACATGTTTGTTATGGCCTGCTATGGTTTCCCATGAATTCTGGATGATAGACATGCTCCTCAAAAGTGAATCTGTTCCCTCTTAAGGGTTTCTGAAGGTTTCCGGTCTGGTTTCCGATGGTTTCCTGGGGTTTCCTATGGGTTTCCCACAGATTTCCTGCGACGCCGGATCTTGGCAATGCTTTGCATCGAAGTTTCTGAAGCAGGCGGCGAGGTTGAGATTCTGTAGTGCTTCCAACAAGCCCACTTCTGGGTCCGGAAATTGTCAGGATTGTGGTGGCTGTTGTGAAGGGGCCTCCAGAGTGCCGGGAGATCTTCTTTGGTTTGTTGATTTTCATAGCTCAGCTACAGCATATCGGTGCTGTCGTCGCCTCAGAATCTGCAGATCAAGATGCTCAAGCTGTAGTCGCTGTTGTGGCTGCTTAAAAAAGAGGAGAAGTTGTGACTTTCACAACACCTGTTGGCGGCCGTTCTTTGAAGTTCTTTGTGAATTGAGAATTCAATAAAAGGGCAAAGTGCCGGGTAAAGAGCGGGGCCAAAAACGGGTCCAGAATTCGGACCCGTTTTTGGAGCCATCTAATATTGGCACAATTCCCGCAGGTTCAGAAAACGGCCCCATTTTTGGGGCCGCATTTGTTCGCGGGGAACCACTTTCGAGCTCGTTGTCGGAATCGCAAAAATCTGGACGCGGATCAAGGAATATCGTCCAGTGTTACCAGTTGGTCAGCAAGATGCAGCGGGATAACTCCAAAATGTAGCACCCAGTCACTGCTTGTCTTGAACACATCTTCGGTTCAAATAATCAAGTTGCGGCATGTGTTCTTGCCAAGTGCAGGATTCGCTGCAGGATGCTGCAGCAACTCTGGAGGCCCCTGCGCAGCAGTCACCAAAATCCTGACAATTTCCGGACCCAGAAGTGGGCCCGTGGAAGGCGCTTCAGAATCTGAGTTTGCTTCAGCAGCGGTTCGTTGAGTCCGCCGCCGTGGCTGTGGCCGCTCGCCGATTGGACATGTCCAGTGGGCCCACAATGTTTGGAGCTTTCACAAGGTTTTCTCATTACATTCATTACATTGAGGTCTGGGGCCGACCTTGTTGTTGTCGGCGACATGCTGCGCAACACGCAGGTGTCCCGCCCAAATGGTAAGGCCGAGTGAGCCGGCCCGCTGTTGTTAAGAGGTCAAGGGTTGTGGCGCGCCGGCGAGCCGTGCAAGGGTTGTCGGGAGGCCGTTGCTCACATGTGATGATGACTTCGGGGCCTGCGCGGTTGGTTCAAGCCCCAGCAGATGTTCGCGACACTTGCACTTGAAAAGCTTGTCTTGGCCCTTTGTGTCGTGGAGACTCACATTCATTAGGTCTTGGTAGGCTCATCCTTTGCTGTCAATGCTGTACATGACTGTACATAGTGGTATATTAGCCATATTAGTATAAACTAATATATGTACAGCGAAGCCGACAGAAGTTTGCACGTGAGACCTCAGTCACATAACGACTTCAATTAGGTTCATCAGCAATGTGAAAGCATTCTTGTCTTGCCGTGCGTGCTCTCCAAAACACAGATCCGGAAGAACTTGTTCACCCTTTGGGCACGAGTGGAAGTATAATACTGCGATTGGCTGGGATGATGAAGTGTGGAGTGCTGTCGACGGTGCAGTTCACCCCCTTTCCCTTTGCATTAACCTTTTGTAAATGCTCAAAGGGTGAATCTGTCCCCTCATAGGGGTTTCCGATGGTTTCCGCTCTGGTTTCCGATGGTTTCCTGTGGTTTCCTGTGGGTTTCCCATGGGTTTCCTGCGGTTTCCTCCAGGTTTCCAAGCGTTTTCCACACCTTTGTTGCAGTCTGCTTTGGTTTCCCATGTCTAGATAGATATGCTCCTCAAAAGTGAGTCTGCTCCTCGTACGGGGTTTCTGATGGTTTCCGGTCTGGTTTCCGATGGTTTCCTGTGGTTTCCTATGGGTTTCCCACACCTTTCCTGCGGTTTCCTGTGATTTCCCAGCGTTTTCCACATGTTTGTTATGGCCTGCTATGGTTTCCCATGAATTCTGGATGATAGACATGCTCCTCAAAAGTGAATCTGTTCCCTCTTAAGGGTTTCTGAAGGTTTCCGGTCTGGTTTCCGATGGTTTCCTGGGGTTTCCTATGGGTTTCCCACAGATTTCCTGCGACGCCGGATCTTGGCAATGCTTTGCATCGAAGTTTCTGAAGCAGGCGGCGAGGTTGAGATTCTGTAGTGCTTCCAACAAGCCCACTTCTGGGTCCGGAAATTGTCAGGATTGTGGTGGCTGTTGTGAAGGGGCCTCCAGAGTATGCCAGAGAGTGTGGATGGCGTCTGGATGGATGCGTGGGCTGGCCATATGCCAATGCGCTTGCTTGGACCATCGCACATGCTGGAGTTGCCTTCCCGGCGATCTTGCGGCACAACTTCGGCCTTCAGGGGCGAAATCAGCTCCGGCCGTCACTCAGCAGGATTCAGGGAGATCAGACACCGCCGGCGGCGGCCGTGCTAGCACGGCGGCATATTTTGTTTCCAACCTTGTGGGTAGGGAGCTGCGGGCACAGTTCCGGAAGATGCCCGCAAGCGATATGGAACACGCCACTGCGACGTCGCCGCGCTGGCTGGTTGACATGTTGTGGGCTGCTCCGTGGCCGTGGCTAGCTGGTGATTGCTCGCCACATGGTCATGGCGGGCTTTAAGGGGGCTTAAGGGGGGCTTAAAAGGCTTCGACCCTTTGCCTCCGTAGGGGTCTCCGGGCTTCCAGAGGGGCTTGAGCCTTCCTTTGTCAAAGGAGGTGGAGTCCATCTTCGGAAGTTTGTGTGGTGTCCTCGCTTCGTTTCCAGACACCGGCTCTTGCTGTCGGTGATTTCACCCGCCCTTGCAAGGCATAGCCAGCTGGGCAGGGTTGCATGTGTCCAGTCTGTGTCTGCTCTGCGGCTGGATGGGTTCATGGCAATGTGTGTGCTGCCAACCAGTCAAAGGAAGCAATCTATGTGTGCCATGTGGTGACCTTGTGCGTATGGTGCTATGCAGTCATGGAGGCCTTGCCATGCTTAACCTGACCTTCAGCTATGCCCCAGTGTCTTTTGCCCTTAAGGGCCCATGGTGGGAAGCTGGCCATTGCGCTATCCAGTACAACTGGAAAGCGGGGCATCTGAGCGGCTGCAGCAGGTGCTTTACAGAAGGTTGAACGATATCTGCCGGCTAAGTTTGCAAGTCGCAGCCAGTTTCACCAGGATTTGCATGGTCCTCTTCGTCTGTACAGTTTTTATGGTTCTTTTCACTCTTGTAGTTCGTACTGGGTGCAGCAACTGCTGTCTTTGAGGCCCGCCTACGCCAAAAAAAATAGAACCTGGGTTGGAACCTGGGTTGGAACCTGGGTTGAAATCTGGGTTTTGAATCTGGGTTAAAATGGGCTTCAATCTGAATTAGCAGGTCTGTTTTTCAAATCCAAGTGTGGTTTAAACCTGGTTTTCAACCTGGGTTTGAGTTTCTGAACGATTTCAGCGGATGTGTGTGTCTGAATTTGTGCGCACGGAAGAACTCCGTGCCATCGTATAAGATCAAACAGTAAAGACGGCGAGACACCGAAGCCAACAACTGTGTCCTCGAAGTCAATCTGTAGAATGGTGGCACGCACTTGAAAACCGAGTCGAACGATCAGCCTGCACGTTGGCCGGAAGCACGATGCTCGTTTGGGTCAGTGGACAGTTGCTGCGTGAGCTCTAGAAAAAGATTACGATCCTTTTTTGTGGCTTCTTCTTCCTTCGTGTTGGCAAACGCTTTTTTGAAATTTTTTCGATGTTCGCTTTCAGCCCCTAAAAGCGATTTCGTGTGCTTCTTCTTTTTTGTGTGTGTGAGAAGTTATAGTATGGTTACGTTAGCGCAGTTTGCGTTGCAAAATTGATATTGTGGCGCTCTTTGTTGTGTTGTTGGATATGTCATGTGTGCGTGCTTCTATCTTTGCAGAGGTCAGAAACAAGACATCAGAGGCCCAGAAAAAGATCCACCGGGGTCCGAAAAAAGATACGGGGTTAGTTACGATCATCTCGCTTTGCACAGGCCTTTTGCATCATTTGTGGAGGTGCAACAGCTGCCATCATGAGTGCGTTTCAGTTTATCTGGGACGGGGCATCTAAACGGCCACTGTGGCCAGGAGTCGGGCATTTTATGGCTGAACGACGTCTGCCGGCTAAGTCTGCATGTCGCAGCCTGTCTCACTTTGTTATTGATTTGTGTTATTGTACTGCTTCGCATTATTACTGGACCGAGCGCAGCAGCCGCTGTCACCAAGGCCGCACACGCCCAAAAAAAAACATCGTTCACTGCCCATTGTCAGTTTACCGTGTGTACTGCCTACATAGGTTTTTGGGGGGGGTGTTCGAACCCCAAGTTCGGGAACACAGTGTTCCGAATTTCGAGTTCAGGGACCCGAACACAGTGTTCAAGGCCCTGAACTTCGAGTTCGAACACCATAGTTGTCCCCAAACTTCTTCGAACACTGAGTTCCACTTCCAGTTGAACTCCAAGTCGAACATTGGAGTTCAACTCTAGTTCGAACACTTGGAGGCTGGTGTTCGAACCGGAAGTTCGAACACTAGTGATCACTAGTGTTCGAATCTGAGGTTCGAATGCTGGTGTTCGAACTCTGGGTTCGAACACCAGTATTTGAACTCGAGGTTGGAACAGTGGTTTGTTCGAACTTAGGGTTCGAACACCAGTGTTCGAACTGCGGGTTCGAACACCAGCTTTTGAACTCGGAGTTGAAACACTGGTGAATGTTCCTTCTCTTTTTCTTCTCTTCGCAAAAAGCCCCCATAAAGCGATTTCGTGTGGCTTCTCTTCTTGTTTTGTGTTTGTAAAAGCACACCAGTGTCAAGGTTTGAAATTGAGGTTTAAACATCGGTGAATGTTCCTTCTCTTTTCTTTTCTTCGCAAAAAGTCCCCATAAAGCGATTTCGTGTGGGTTCTCTTCTTTTTTGTGTTCGTAAAAGCGTTTTATAGACCAGTGTTCGAACCCGGAAATCGAACACCAGTGTTCGAACTCGACGTTCGAACACTGGTGTTTCGAACTTGGAGTTCGAACACCAGTGTTTGAACTCCGGGTTCGAACACCAGTGTTTGAACTTCGAGTTCGAAGACCAGTGTTCGAACTCGGAGTTTGAACACTGGAGTTCGAACCTGGAGTTCAAGTCCGGTTCCAGGTGTTCGAACTTGGGGTTCAACTCGGGCCCTTCCAAGTGTTCGAACCCAGAGTTCCGGAACACTGCAAAACCTATGCTCGTGTATTGCATGCTTTTCTCCACCTGCACGAGTTGCAGCGACGGTGATGCCCGTCAGCGTGCTACCAATCCGCCGCTACAAACCCTTGCTGACGCAAATTCGTCGGCAGATCATGGTGTGTACTGTCGATTTCATGTCACTCGAGACTTGACACGTCAGGTATTTACTGACAAAGTTCATGGGCTACGGGAGTCCGGGTCCGGTTGCGACATGGCATCAAGAGCTACCCCTTGGGCATGCGGAGCTGTGAAGCCTCACCGTGAAATTTAAGTTTGGGGTTGTCGGCCGAATGCATTATGTCGATGATGGATGCGAACCCAAGCGCCCAGGCGGTTGTTCCTTCCATGTGGATTTGCGGCACGCCCATTCCTTCAAGACGTTCTTGACTAATGAGTAGTTCCGGCAACTTTGAGATTGTGCCATGGCAGTTCGCGAGCCGTTGTCCGAGCCAAATGATATAGCATCACCACACCCGCCTGACACTCAAGAGTTGCAAGCCCGAGTAATGCTTGCCTGTCCAACCGTGTTCCCACCCCATAGCTTCTTTGCTAGGTCCTCAAAGTGCCACCATATCAAACCGTGTTGCTCTGCCGCTGCCACCGCCGCCACCGCCCCCAGCCCGGCCTTCCGCCACGAAGGGTGTGGTTCGCAGTTGTCCGCCCCCTTGTGTTCATCCTTCGCGAACGTGTCAGCATCCTTCACCGCAAGTGCCGGTTGTTCCGCCCCCAATGCCCGGCATGTGCCCCATCACTCTGCCAGAAACTTGTGGGAACCATTGCCGCGTAGCAGGCCTGAGTGGCGCAGGGTACTGCAGCCCCAATCATGCACGCGTTGTGGAAATCCAGCGCCGGCTGAATGTGTGATCATGCCTGTTGGACATGCTGCTCTTGTTATAATTATAATTGCCCATGCCATGCAAATCACGCAAGCATGCATCCGTAGGCTCCCCTTCTCCGCCTCCCCCTCACCCGCCGCCAGCGCCGTCCCACAAGCGCAACCTTCGCCCAACTCTACTCGGCCTCCTTTTTGCGTCGTCGTACGGGGAATGCAGTCGGCGCTCGGAGGTAAAGGCGGCTCCGATGCGCCCAACATCATTCGCTTTGCAACGTTGCACTGTAACTAACGAGTTATGGTCGAGGGCCGGTCGGCTTAACTCCGCTTTCCATGGCTTCGCCACGTTGTTATGCTATTTAAGCTGTCATGTTGCCCTTGTCCAGGAAACCAAAACACCCGCGGTGGCAGGTGTGTCGCATGGCCAGCCTTACCTTTTTCATGGTCGGGAGGACACGCATCGACATGATGCAGCTTTCTTGGTTCACCGCGACATAACAACTTTTTGTGCACAAAATCCGGGCATCAGAAATCATCCCGGCATTCGTTGGCGGATGCGGAGGACCAAGCTTCCACAGCCATAGCCTCGTTCTATGCACCCCACGCGGGCAGTTGTGAACCCGAGCGTGTAGCATTTTGGCAACGCTTGTCGGAATCCGTCAGCGAAGTTCTTGATGCACTGCCGGGCGTTGGTATAATGCTCATGGGTGTATAATCATTAGCTTCCGGGGTTAGTGGAAGGGCGCGGTGCTCATTCAGCTGACCGTGCAAGTGTTGAAATTCTGAATGTTATGTTGCCGTCTTCTGGTGTGCGGGTTGCAAAAGTTCATGCTCCGACGCGGTTGCGCGGAGCGGCACTCGAATTGGTTGCAGGATGTTCAAGTTCATAATCATGACTATTGTTGATGTTCAGTGCGCGACCGGTGTTGCCCCATGTTGGGGAGTGACCATTTCGCCGTCACCGCCACGTCGTGTTGTGCAACTTCCGGCAGTCAAGGCTCTCGGGCGCGTCATGTCAGGGATTGGGATCAGGTGATCCACTCGCAACGGGAGAACGTTGAAACATGGGCCGCTTGTGTATCAGGTCAATTGGCCATGGCCCAACTGGCCACCCGAGCTGAGTGCAAAGAAGTGTTGAATGATCTGTGTCATGATTTGTTGGATTATGTGTGGAATACCCATCCCTTCCTGTATCGCGACTAAACTCAAGAACACCTTCTTCTTGGTGTGCTGACGCTGGTTTTGATGCGCTTGTTCAATGCGAAGCTTCTCTTCGTGAGCCAGAAACTGTCACCACTGTGATGTCACAAACGCCTCCTTCCATGCAATAATTTTCACCGTGTTGTTCGGACTGCCAAATCAACATACTGCGCTGGTGGCTTCCCCCGATTGGCAGCCGGCAGGGGCCTCGCTGGCGCTTGGCACGAGCGCCTCCGTAGGACCAGGTAGGCACTGACGGCTTGGACTCTGGGTGCGAAAAAAAGGAAATCTTGGTCCGGGTGCCCACATCGGGTTGAGCGGGTGAAAGCTTGCAACCTTCGAGTTGCAACGCGCTGGGCTCGTATCTGATGCACCGTGTCGCTTTGGTGCATCAAATGCAAAACATTCTAACGCACGCGTCGACAGTGTGCCCAGCGCATAATCTATATAGCTCGCAGACGCTGGTGCCAACAAACTCGTGGACGAACTGACGTGTCCTCGCACATTTAATTTTGCACAGACCCAGCAGTTAGCACAGCCGGGGACTCTGTGCGAAGCGTTGCCTTTGCTGGCGCTGCGTGCTACGCAGCTGCCACGTGCGAGATGTGATGTGACCGCAGTATACCGCAGTGCCGTAACAGACAGTCGTTCCAGTCACATACGTGATCGCAGTCTTATTTACGTTATTCTATGCTTGGTTGTCGTTCGGTTGTCGTTATTTGCTTGGATGTTTGATGCGACGACGCCTCGTAGGTCGTAGGAGGTCACCCTTCGAATCCATTCGTGCATAGGCCTCCACGATGGC
Organism: Symbiodinium sp. CCMP2592; assembly: GCA_905221615.1. Classification (NCBI taxonomy): domain Eukaryota; class Dinophyceae; order Suessiales; family Symbiodiniaceae; genus Symbiodinium; species Symbiodinium sp. CCMP2592. The sequence goes on from CAJNDT010000535.1 coordinate 989,695, forward strand.
AAAAATTCGCATTCGGAATGCTGCCCGCGACGCGCCCCATGGCATCGCTCACCAACTCAGGCCGCGGCGTGGTGTGTTGCCGCACGTGGAGGCTGCTGATGCGAAGGGTTGGAGCGCGCTGACCAATCGAGCGGCTGCTTGCGGCGCCCGCAAACGCGCTGCGACTTGTGTGCGGCCACCGCCAAAACAGAATTTACCGACTTGCGAACCAACTTCATTCATGGCACACCCGGCCAACGGCCGTGGACTTTTGGTGCGCCGGAGAGCAAACAGGCTCGGAGGTCGGCGGAGGCTTCCACCGCCAGAGCCGCTTGCACTTGAGACGAGACTGTCGCGTAGTGCGTCGTCCATCAGGTAGACCAGTCAGCGGCGACCGTGGCTAGAATTGGTTTCGTTGGGCCGTTTCAACAAACAAAGCCATGAGCTTGGAATGCGAAGTTGGAGTCCACCTCTCGCACCCGAGACGTAGCTGTGGTGTGGGGACTTGGCGATGAGCCCAACACACCGCGGCTTTGTTGTCCTGGGCGTTCCAATCGGCAGTCCGACTTTCATCGAGTCGCACTTCTGCAACAGTCGCTTGCCTGCCAAACCGGTCTAGTTCATTCGGCCGTACACGACACGCAGCAGCGCGACGAGCGCAATATGCGCTCCGGTCATCCCCGCCAAATGCCACGAGGGCATGCGCTGCTGCTCACGATGATGCAGTGCTCGCCTGCCTTGACACGCTGTTTTGCTCTGAGACCCAAGGGCGGCTGCCTCTATTTGCTGCTGCTCGGGCCCAGCTTGCCTTGAACCGTGGGGGCTTGGGTCTAGAGGTCCGACAGTCGCTCCTCCTCGCTCGTGGTGCCTGTTTGATCCTGAGCTGTTGACTACGTCCTTTTCGCGCGAGGAGGACGATGAACCCCAACTGGACACCACACATGGGCAGTGTCCAGGGCTGTCGACGAGTTTTGCTTCCGCTCCACCTTTGCCAAGCACATCTTTCCCGAACTGCATATATATATATATGTATATATATATATATATATATATATATATTATGTGTATAATTCTTTTTTTCCCGCAAGGGTTGAGGAGGTCCCGGTCCCAGTCTGCCTGGACACCTTGCTCCACCATGACGCCCCCGCCGGCTTAAGTCGCCTGCAGTTGCGGCCCTGACGCGAGTGGCGTAGTCCATAGCCTGTCAGGTAGAGTAGTCAGCTGCGACCGCGGCAACCGCTACTGGCTTGTTCCGCTGCAATCCACCAAAGGAGGGGGGAACTTGTTAGCGCGCTTCCGCGAAGAGCTCGTGCAGCTCAGGCCCCGGCCCGTCGCTGAGATCGACCGCCGGAGGCACTTCGAGCAAGGAAGCAGCGAAGGTTCGTTGTGCGGCGACTGCAAGGACTCAGGCGGTGATCGTGGCAGGTCGCAGGTGCGTGGGGACGGCGGCGGCACGATGCCGCGCCAGGACGCGCAGGAACTGGACTGTCTCAGGAACCTGCCGCCAGTCTCGGCGGTGCCGAGGACGACGAGGCGGCATCGTCAGGCACGGCCGAGCTCGGGGTAGGTGCTGTGACGGTTGCGCATGGCACTGCGCTACCTGGCACGGTGTTTGCGCTCGCACCTTCACACTTCCGGGTGTTGCTGTTGCGATGCCTCCGGCTCCCTGTGCTGCTCACTGCCGTATACTTTCGCTGCCAACCACCCGACAAGATTTTTTTTATCGAGGCCATCGCCAGCGGCTTGGCACTGTGGGGCGGCGTGCCGTTAGCGGTTGACGCGAACCTCGTGTCTGTCGGCCTGGACATTCAACGGCGAGCCCCGGTGGAGGGCAGGCGCACTACTGGGGCTGCCTTGCGCCAAGCTCGCCGGGCAAAGGGGCGCACTTACCCCGAGCTCGGCAACTACGGACGTTGCTGCTCCGTCGTGCTCCAAGCCGTGTGCTCGACTTGCCCCCGCTGCGGCCCTGAGCAGGTGCACGTGCTCAGAATGGCAACGAGGGATCGGTGAATGAGGTTTTTTGCAAGAATTGTAATTGAAACCTGTTTTGATTTTGCCCTTGTGAAAATGGCATGGGTGGGGCTATGAAGTCGTTATTTGGATGTCTCGATCGGTTGGTGTCTTCATGTATAGAACCAGCGCACGACAAAAAATCAACAAAGCAATGCGGACAAGGATTTCGGTAATGGCGAAGCAAGTCCACAGTTTGGAAGGTTGCCTTTGGCTGCCATACGTTCCTTAATGTTCACGCGAAACATGATGCCTGGGCCGTGAACCCACAGGCCTGGTGTGGTTTGGGCAGCTAAAATCAATCGCTGCTCAGTCCGGTGAACGACATTGCAAGGGTGGTTGAGATTGTGTGATTTGTTGCACTTGCTTCAATTTCACCCGTGCAGGTGAGCTGAGTTTGCAAACATGCCATGCTTTGTCGTGCAGGCTGTTGAGGAAGTGGTTTTTGTTGCTCCACTGTTGGTGCGATGACATCATTCATGTTTTGTGGTGTTGGTTGAAAGGCTTCCCAATTTGCTGTGGTTCGCAGTCTTCGCCAGGCATGGCCGTGACAGCACAGCTGGTGCGGGACTCAGACTCCGGATGGCATGCGCAAGCCATCCGGCTTGCAAGATCTTGCGAGTCGCGAAGGTTTGTTAGGCAGAGCATCAGTGGACATGTAGGTTGGATGGATCCCGATAGTTCGCTTGCTCGTTTGTAAGAAATTGAAAAGGCTTCGGGTTGGACGGAAAAAATTCTCGGTTGCATGACCTGCCCGAGTCGGCTCAAGCATATGTGTTGCCTCAAGACCGCACTATGCAAGATGCATTGTGGGAGGTGGCTCCTGAAGCCGGTGTAGTCGCATCAGCTGGCGTGGTTGGAGGTTCATTGCTCAAACTATTCGATTCCTTTGGGTCTGTGGCCACAGGCATATCCGGTGCTGCAGTTGGTGCCGTGTCCGCCACAGCTGGTGCTCTGGCAGCCAAGGCTTTGACAGACCGAAATGAGCGCGAAACCATTGAAAAGCGTTTGTTTGAGGTAAGACGACATGCCCCGCAAAGCAGTCCTCTGTCCTTGGAGCCTTTGTTGGCTGTCCGGCAAATGTTTGAAGCCATCGATTGGTGTTTGGCGAACGAGGAGAGGCATTGGACACGCCAAGGTCCGGCATCACTGGCTTTCAGTTGCTTGTCAGGAGAAGCGACACTCGGCGGTTTTTCGAAGAATGCAAGCGCATCCGCAGACAAGGATTATCGCAAGCACTTGAAGAAGGTGCGCGGTTTGTGTTCTCCAACGCCACTGCGTGGCCAAGCTCGTGGAAGGCCGCAGCAGAACAAGAAGGATGGAGCCAGAGGCATCGAGACTGAAGCCGGGATGATTTCAGGACTATCTGTGCCAGGAAGCAGCCAAGCTTATGAGCGTCTCTTCAACCCACAGTGGGGCACCGTTCGAAGCAAGCAAGGGGTCTGCGCCGCCTTGGCATACCTGGTCAGCCAGTTTCTCGAGTTAAGGCATTGTCCGAAAGGAAGTTTGCTTGATGGTGAGAGGAGCTCGCTCAGACTAGCCGTGACGTCTTTGGCGCGACATCATATATTCGACGAAGAAGACAAAGCAGCACACGCTCTGAGAGTCACACGCCTCCTTCGTCCGAGTGGAACCGCTGCAGAGCCCGACGAGATTGAGGAAGCAGAAGAGAAGCGGTGGAAGACCCAGCCCGACCAGGAACAGGAGCAGCGTGGCAGCAAGTATTGAAAGTGCTAGACAGACTCGTTCTGATGTCAGGTGTGTTTTGCGAACTGTTCATGCCTGCGAACCGGCTAGGTTCCGTGCCGCAGCCGTGGCCTTGCTTTGCCTTTTGGACGCAGCGTTGGCCTGGCGGCCATCTGATCCGCTAGGGTGGATGGGCCAGGCAGAGGATGCAGAGGGTGCAGTTCTGGCTCGCGAGATACTTGCAACCCAATGAATCCGTGAGATGGTGTTTAAAATTGAAGGAGCATCATGATTGATGCCGTGAAGCACCTAAGCGGTTTGGATGTTGGTTGGAAAGAGCGAGTTTGATACTTCGCCATGCTGAATTGTACCGTAGTGTCCGGTTCGCATCTACTCTCAAGTCTCGGACCCAAGCACTTCTTTACTTCAAGGCCAGCCCGAAGCTCAGAGCAATGCACAGAAGACAGAACTGCACTTGTAAGTTGTGGCAAGAAGCAGAAGCAGTCAATGGAAGCACACCCGGCGACCGAAGTTGACGCGGAGCTACCAACGGGTATGAAACTTCGCAGCCTGATACCGCTTGATGGAGAGAGGGAGAGAGAGAGAGAGAGAGAGAGAGAGAGGAACAGGCAATCCCGTTTATTGCCTTGCTACCAACTTTTTGTTTGTTATGTTCCTGGAAACACAAACTGGTAATCGTTAGATGTTCCGATTGCTTGTCTACATGCATGCAGCTGTGCATAACCAAGGAAAGGTGTCTGTTCCTTTCCGATCTTTGCCAGCAAGGTCCGCAGATGTCTTAAGAAGGCGAGCTCCGGCTGCTCGATTACGTGGCGTCGGTTGGAGGTGCACCTGGATGCCGTCAGGAGCTGAAGGGAAGAGCCGCAAGAACTTCGATAAGTAGCGTTTTAGAGGTGCAGCCTGCAGCCTGCAGGACCAGAGCTCTTCCAGAACCTTGGCCTTGGATTTGGGTTCTGAACGAGGAGGCAGGTGAAACGGAGTGGAGATAGTAAGCCGCAAAGCTTGCATAGCGATTCATTCACAAAGACGGTTCCTCGAGGCGTCTATGCTTGTGCGGAACCGGACAAAAGTGCCACTCCGCGTTGAGCTTCATCGACCGAAGGGCGTGCAGCTCTCACCCTTGGCAGATTTGCCGCTGTTGAAGCCGGTCCTGCAGTGGCTTCGCGGCAAAGCAGCACCAATTCTAGCAGCTGACGTCAAACCCGGAATCGAGTGGGCCCTGCGGCCCAAGGCGAAAGAAGGGCGTGACTTCAGAGTCAAGTTGCTAACCGCTGCCGGCGTGCTTGTTTGTACCCGGCCTCTTCGCCGTGGGCAATCCTTTGATTTTCACGTGCCTGTCCCACCGCCTCCTGCACAACTGCGAGTGGCCGCTCTCGCATCGAAGCGGGAAAGCTTGGAAGCTGGACCAGTCTGCCGGATCAAGGTCATGGACGAGGCGGCCAAGGCCTTCGGTGTCAAGGAGCACGATGAAGATCACGATGGTTCTGTGTGCTCGACGGCGGCTCCCTCCTTTTCCTCGGGACGTGTAAGCTTTGCCAGCACCTCAGCGTCCAGCACTTTGCCTCCCAGCGGAAGCGGCTTGGAATGTCTTGGCATTTGCTTGGCGGCTGGTGTTGCTGCCGAGTCGCTTTCTCCCCACTTCATTAATTCCATAGCCGCTCTATTCTACAAGCATTATGCACACGATCGTTCTAGACATAGTTAAGTGCTCGAGGTTAATATGTGCAACAGTGAATAACAAAGTGGAGCAGGATGCGGACCAGCAGCACCGCCGCTGCCACAACGACCACGACCCACCAACAACTACCACCACAGCGACAACAGCAAGAAGAAGAGCGGTGCGAAGACACACTAGCACCATCACTAGCAATTGCATCAGCAGCAATTGCAATAACAAGAACAAGAAGAACGACAAGCAATAATGGCAGCAACAGCGGTAAGCATAAGAAACTGACGACGACCACAACAGCCCCTGCAACCACCACTAGCACCAACACCACCACCACCAACAACAGCAACTGCAATCGCAACCGCAACAGCAATAGCAAAGAGCCGCCTCGGCGACGGTACCGAGAATGGTTCCAGCGCGGCATGCCACACCAGACTGCAGAGAGGGGGGCGAGGCCCAAACTCTTGAACAACCTATAACTAAGCCGAGGAAATGAAGGGACCATCCAGTGGACCCCTCAAAAATAACGCAAAATAAACCAACAAATCGAAAACAATGTCCCGATTTGTGGTCGGATGGCCTGGGAGGGGGGTAAGGGGGGAAGTCAATCATACTGTTTCATGGTCCCATGGAGCCAGATCACGACCCTAAGCATCCGGCCTTTAGTTCCATTCCGGCGAATCAGGCCTGGCCATGCCGGGCGCCAGAACACGAGTCAGGTCTGCGCAGGAAGAGATGCAAGCCAAGCTGGAAGACAGAAGACGCAAAATCGAGGGACTACCCCCTGTCCTTTCATGTGCAGAGGACGAGGCACCTGCAGAAGTCAACGAAGGTGACGCAGGTGGCCCCGCAGGAAAGCAAAAAGCAGATGCTCCAGCACCAGCTGTTGCAGGAGAGTTTGCGAGCAGTTTTCGCTACAGTAGGTTTGATTCCAGCTGACGTTGTGTTGCTCTGTGCTGTGTGTTGTGAGGACTTCTCACTGCCATTGAGGGCTTTCGCTCCTGCCTGTGCCCTCGCTGCCTGCATTCCATGCCGTTGAGACGACACCGACCGCGGGCCGCCATCTATGAGGGAGGTGTAAGCTGCGACCGATGCAGGAGAGAGCTCTTGGGCCAGGCACAAGGAACAGTCGCAAGTTTCAAGCCTTCCTCCGAAATCTTCTGGCCTCGCATGGCCTCGCCAAGTACGAACTAATGCTGTGTGTCTGCTCCGTGATGTGGGTCTTTTGCAGAAGAAGCTTCCCTGCCAGGTGGAAGTGCAAGAGGTCGAACTCGAGCCTCGGGACGCGTTCTGCCACTGCAGCCGCTGCTGGTTCGATCTATGCAGAAGCTGTGCATACAAGGAGCCTACTTTTGTTTTGTAAAGGTGTCTTTGGCAAGTGCAGTGTAGCTGACACCCGCACTGCTACTTCGATACCTTGGAGGAGATGCAGGAGGTCTGGTGGGGGGAAGATTGACTGAAGGTGCTGGCCGTTGAAAGAGCTTCGCATGACAGCAAGCGTTTCACAAACGAACCGTGTGTCAGTTGCAGAAGGCGACATGTCCCCTGGGAGAGAAAGACACGGCTCAATCTCGATGTGGCCAGAGACCTCTGGTCTGCGAGATTGCTTGTGAGATTCTTACTATTGTTCTACCTGTCACTGATTCTGGCCAAGGCTCTCTGCCAACGCTCCATAAGGTTCCATTGAGAGCTGCACAGAGCCCGTCGTGACAAGCAGCTGTCTGAAGTGAGGATCCGCCGACCGAGAGAGCAGCAGTCTTTCCTTCCCTGATAGAAACCCTGCTATGAAAACTTTCTTGTTTGAGGGAGCTGTCATGCTTGGGTGCCGCAGCCACAGGCAGAGCCTTGGTGACAGAAATCGTGAGGGAGTCACAGTTTCTGTCTGATTCTGGGCTGTCTGACTAGCGGCGAGCACCAACTCAATCTTGTTCCTAGCCCATGCCGTGTGATACGCCACAGCCTTGGCCGGGCCCAGGACCTAAGCACGTGGTCCTGAACTCCGTTGGATACGAGGCCTTGCGCCCAACCGGCCAGACACTGCTTCGACAAGCCGCCCCCCAAGCTTAGTGGAAGCAAAACGCAGGTCTTGGCTCAAGCATTGCCGCCATGGCCTTTACACTATCGTTGCATGGAGTGCCAGTGGCTACCTCCCTTTCAACCGGATCCTGGACGCAGAAGAGTTACAGGAAGGACCAGGAGAGTGCCCGGGACTAAACGAAGGATTTGCTGGACTTGGAAGGTTTGCTCATGTTATGTAAGTATCTTGAACAACCGTCAGGCGCGTGGATTAAGCTTGGGGTGAGCGGCATCGAGTCGTGGGATTCGGGTTGTCTTGTGCAAGTTGCATTCCAGGCAGCCGTTCAGTTTTGACTGCAGCGGCCTTTGCAGCAGCAGCTGCTGCTGCTCATCCAGGACACTTTCTGCAACTTATGCCTGTAGCTCGTTCCTCACGAATGACAGTCCAGCCCAGCGCCCTCGTGACCATGTGCCGTCTCCTTTGGGACCCCGCTCGTGAGGTTGGTGCTGGGCCTCCGCGGCTTGTGGCTCGCGTGCAGCACCTCGATCCAGACTCAGGATGCATGTGGTGGAGATTGTCGATGCCGAGATCATCAGCCACCGAGCACGAACAGTAAGGACGGCAAGCTGCGACTAGGGCCTAGGATTTGATCCACAATGAGTCAGTGCTTCTGGCATTTTCCAGAAATGCCTTTAGCATCCTGGTCTCAGGCGAGGTGCCGGCTTCCGACGGGAATGGACAAGATGAGCCTCAACCTAATCCTGCAGATGCAGAGGCTGCTGCAGCCGTGATCGATGCCGTGCCTGGTGCAGCACTGATGCCAGTCCCGGTCCCAAGCGGTCATCGTTTTGTTAACTTACTTGAGAACCTTTACTTCGCGCCCCGGCGGGAAGCCACGAGCCGAGGTGCTGCAGCTGGTGGAAGCTTGGCTCAATCCACGCATGACCCGCGCAGCAACCGCAGCCACAGACCTTGCAAACATCCGTCAGGAGAAGAGCGGCGTACCAGTTCGCAACCAAGTGATGGAATACAAGGTTCTATGCAGCCGAAAGCCAAGTGTCATCACACCCACCGTGTAAAGCTGCTCCGGATTGTTTTGCCTTCCCGGAAGCATGTTGTCGGACAGAGCTGTGGCAGGTGAGATTCGCAATTTTCTTTCAAGATGTTGCAAAATAATACTGAAATCGACGTCTGCAGTCGTGCTCGTGCCTGTGTAACATCTGCTTTTAAAGCACTTTCCCTGCATCCGGGTGCCCGTTAACATCCGGGTGCCTGGTCTTTGGTTTGAGTAATGATGATGACTTTGCCTGAATCCCAGCTGGATGTTGCCAGCGTTGCCTTCAAAGTGACTGAGTGTGTTACCACTGAGGGACTAAATATTCATTGGACAGATTGATTCTGATTCAGATCTGAGATCTGCCGAACCAAGACGACTGGATTTCTCACATCCCCGCACGGGGCTCTGTGAGTCGTGCAAGGAAAAAAAAAACCTAATCCCTTATAAAGTAATACCTGCCCTAAACCACGGCTCAACGCCAAGTGTTTGCTTTCGCCAACTGAAAACACCTTAACCCTAAGGACCCTAAAGCTTGTGACTTCATGATGGCCAGTGATGCTGATCTGACTGGTGGTGGTCCTATTCTACCTGCTACTTGACTTGTTTCATGTACTGACTCATTTGTCATCTAGTCTTAAAGCGTATATATATATATATATATATATATATTATATATTTATATTATGCTTGCCGTGACTTTCGGCCCAAATTTTGCAGCAGCAGTTTTCCTGCGCTGATGGCGGACGGTGTGCCGGAGCTTTTAATTTTCCAGTTCCTGAGACTGGAAAGACGCGAACGCTTGCGTCAAATCGACCAGCTTATGCCGGAGACGCTGGCCCTCCTCCTGTACGATCTGAGCAGGATCCAGCTGGAGCGATTCGCCATTCAGCACATGCGGGCCGCGGCCTCAGTTTGTTTTGGGTTGTCGCCGCAGCTCACAGCCATGCTTGTGAGGAACAGTGGGAGCGGGAGCACCAGGAGGAGCAAGAGGAGATGGTGGAAGTTTTGGTGGAGGCCCGCTGCCTCTTTCCCAATTACCATTCCACTTTCCTTCTGCTGCAGGAAGGAGGTGAGAGGGAGGAGATGGTGGAAGTTTTCGTGGAGGCCCGCTGCCTCTTTCCCAATTACCATTCCACTATTATTTTTCCTTCTGCTGCAGGAAGGAGGTGAAAGGGAGGAGATGGTGGAAGTTTTCGTGGAGGCCCGCTGCGGTTTTCCCAATTACCATTCCACTTTCAATCCTTCTGCTGCAGGAAAAAGGTCACAGGGCCAGGGGCCGCAGCCGTAGCCCTCGTCGATGAGCTATGGGGTCTGTGGGACTGCCCCTGAGACGCACGGGATCAGATCAGACACACCAAACCGCAGACATGTGAGGGATGAGAGTCCTCTTGAGCCGCCAGCCTGACGACTTCTGCCCCCAGATGAAAAGTCTTGCGAGCTTTGCGTTGCTGGTTGCGTTGCGGGGTGTCCTGGCAGCCAGCAAGCCCGGGTTCAAAAAAAAAAAAGGGCTCATTCAGTTTGCAGGGTGTGAGGCCTTTCGTCGGAGAGTGAATCGCAGGCATGTCAGCCGGCTCTTTTAGTGGCTTTCCGGTCAGTCCGAACTTAGACTGGCAGTCCATTCAGACTGAGAGTGAAGCTGACACCATTATGTGCGTTTTAAACATATCATCATGAATAATATAATAATAATAATACTAGACCGACAGCCAGTCTCAGAGTGAAGCTGACGATGCCGTCGTTTGCGGTCGTGGACCAGCTGAGCGAGGATGAGGAGGAACAGCCTGGAGCTCAACACAGGGAGCTCGGTTAAAATCATGCCATGCTCAGCCTTGGACCTATCATTCTCAGGGGTCTGAAGAATGATATTCCGAAGCCAGCTACCAGGCCTTGTTCTATTTATCCAAAACCCCAGCCCTGTCGCAGCGCTTGAATCAGGACTACGAAGAAGCCCTCCGTGAGCCCAGGTACCAGGCCTCGTTCTCAGTAAAGCAATCCAAACAACACCAGCCCTGTCGCAGCGCTCTACTCAGGACTACGAAGAAGCCATCCGTGAGCCCAGGTACCAAGTCTCGTTCTCAGTAGCAAGTCCAAGCAACCCCAGCCCTGTCGCAGCGCCTGAATCAGGAGTATGAAGATGCCATCCACGAGCCCAGGTAGCAGGCCTCGTTCTCAGTTTCAAACAACCCCAGCCCTGTCACAGCGCCTGAATCAGGAGTATGAAGATGCCATCCGCGAGCCCAGGTAGCAGGCCTCGTTCTCAGTTTCAAACAACCCCAGCCCTGTCGCAGCGCCTGAATCAGGAGTATGAAGTTGCCATCCGCGAGCCCAGGTAGCAGGCCTCGTTCTCAGTTTCAAATAATCCCCAGTCCTTTCGCAGCGCCTGAATCAGGAGTATGAAGAAGCCATCCGCTAGTCGAGCGCTCACGGTTCAGAAAACAGTTCTGAAGGTCCATGTCTCAGTCAGTCTCAGCTTTCATGTTATATTCCATCGCTCCAGCAAACACTGAATCCGTGCTCAGGCGTGCAAGCTGCGTCCACTTGCACAGCAGAAGCGAAAGAAGAATGATGTGAAAGCTCTGCCCGGACTTGCCAGTGTGTCGCTTCTGAACAAGAGGTTCCTTTCAGTCACGCCCTTCCGGGCGGACTTGGCGACGGCAAAGCCCTTGGGCTGGCAAGTGGTGTGCGCCTGAGTGAGCACGATGATGATGTTGCAATGCTTGCATGTGCGTGTGGCCAGGTCGTGGACCAGCCAAAGAACATGGTGAAAGCGAGCGGTGCCAAGGTCTTCAGTGGAACCAGGGTACTGAAGCATTGGTCCACCATAAGCACATACCTCAGAAGCAGAGTGCCTGAAATTCGTGTTGTCCCACTCGATTCACTGAGCTCAGGATGCTTCCAGTCGACGACAAGAGTCACCAGCGGCCTGGTGAGTGAGCGTGGCATCACAGCCGAGTTCTCAGCATGCCTTTATGCTGCCATCATCATGGTGAACGGTGTTGGGTCTGCTCTGATGAGGACCTTGCGAATCAGATCCGGTACTCCCTTCAGTACCAGGAGGCCATCAAGGCCTCCGGACGAGCTCCGGGCCAGTACCTGAGTGCAGCGACCGGGGAGTGGATGTCAGGCCGGACACATTCAGTGAAGGGATTCACACCTGCAGCTATCACGTTTCCTTGTAGGCCTGCCGTTGAACTGGACATTGCCGGTGCAGAACGTTGTCTCGCGCAAGAACTGCCTCGCCATGTTCCCACACTTACTGGAGACGGACCGGTGCCATTTGTTATGTGAGCCTTAACCGCATCCCCTAAACCCCACAGCTCATTCCTGAACATTGTAGGGCCTGATCCCTATACCCCTGACCCTGAGCGATCTGCCGAATCTACTACCTTGGAGTCCGAATGTCCTTGCTGCTTCAACTTGGATTCCAAGGAGAGGTTTCGCAGACAGGCACAGTCACTTTATGTGTTGATAGTCTTTGTTGCTGAAACGTAGTGACGAAGCCTCTTAGTGTCGTTTCACATTGCAGACTCGAACTCATATTCCTCGCCTGGTTTGTCCGAGTGTGAGCGCCGAAACCCCACAGCCCCCACGGCAGACCCTAAATCGCACGACAACATCATCATCACCGTGCAGGAGGGAAAACTTCCTGTGATATCGCTCTTCACAGGGCTGGCGGGGCTCGACCTGGGCCTTTCCAAGCCGATGGCCCAGTCAGTGTCAGTTTGATGCCGGATTGAGGATGTTGCTGGCTTGTGTCATGCGGCCACCTTCCGGACAGCTCAGACTCAGTCAACAACGTTTTCAGCAGCATCATGCCATGAAGTGTAGTGTTCAAGTACTTCGTAGTTGGTCATAGGTCCAGGTGTAGCACTTAGTTGGTGGCTTGTCATTGTCAGTTTTCTGGTCAGTTACAGACACAGGACTTGCCAATATAAAGTCTTCTTGTCAGTTGTTTGCTCAGCATGAAATCAGCCGATTCCGATGTCGCAGCTGAGCAGCTGGGCACTGTGCGCATGGTGGGCATCAATCAATGCAAGACACGCAGCGTCAATTTTTGCATCATGATTTCATGATCATCACAGTGACAAATTAAATGTTCACTTGGCCGGCATCCTCTCTGAATTGTTGTTCTCAGGATTCCTGTGGGCACCTTTGTCATGACGAAGTGGCATGGCTCGTCGTGTGGCGCTCAAACTGACTGAGTCGACAGACCTTGGAAGAGGTTGTATCTTTGAGTAGTTTTTCAATTCAATGTCAAGTTGGAGGTACCAATGGTGCTGGACGTCCAAAACGTGGCTGAAAGCAGAGGACGTTTGTGTTTTGGGTTGGTTTATGTTGAAAGCATCGAACTTCTAAGAGGGCTCCTGCTGCAGGACGGCTGTTATCCCGAGGAAGCGACAGAATCTGCGAGGCATGTTTCCCAGGCAGTTTAACTTTCAGTCAACATTGGCATCGGATGATCCTTTGCAGGATTGCAGCAGCAGTCGCTTTGCGCCGACCTGCGGAGGAAAGGCCGGGAATTTTCACTTCATGGTGCTTGGGTGTTTCAACTAGTAGTACTAGTCTTAGTATGAGTGTGCATGGCAGCTGCTGCATGCTCAAGCCTAGTTGCCACGCTGAAGGCGTTGCAGCCATGGACTCCATATACTGCGGCGGTCTGGAGAGCTGCAACAAGCTCTGGTGGCTGCTCGTTCACTTCGCTGCGACCTGGGGGCCCCAATTCGAGGGCGAGATGGACCGCTTCCACACCACGGATGATGGCTACTACAAGGACCGCCGCAATGCAATGCATTTGAAGTTCCACGGGGAAGTGGAGGCGGTGCTCCCAGGGTCATCTCGCTGGGGCGTATTCACACCGGCCGCGGTCGTGCGTCTTTTGGCACCAGCCTGGTGGCGCAGAGTCGGCTTCAGCCAGGACGTGTCGCACCGCTTTTTGGAGTGTTGGCTGTACAAGCAATTTCCACTCCGAGGCCAGATGTTCGAGGACGTCGTGGAGATTCTGCACTGCTTTTGCGAGATGGTCCATTGCTCTGACTACGTTGCCGCGGTGCCTGGTGAGATCCGGACGTTCCAAGACCTGATGGATGCCCGAGCGTCCATGGTGACGCGCCTGCGGCAGCTGAAGCAAGAGCAATGGGAGCTTCGACGTGGCTTGCAGTTTGCAGCTTAATTTGCTCAGGGCGCATGGCCGGCGCCCACCTTGCATGCAACTTCTTTGAGTTTGTGACGTCGAATTTGGACGACTCACAGCTCACGAGCCTGATTAAGAGCAGTTCCGAGCAAAATGAGCGTCTTTCCTTTCCGAGCTCCTCCCCGCCTCCTGCTGCCCTGTCCTCGCCCCCCTCCTTCCAATTTGAAATGTAGTAGCAGTAGTAATAGTACAATATATAATGTAATATGCCCAACTAATCTTTAATCTAATATATATGTCGAGCGGCTGCCGTGTGGCTCGCCAGCGTTGAAAGCAGCTCACGTGGGCTTCTCCAGCCCCATTCATCGCTATGCCACCGAAGGGAGCCGGAGAGGGCGGGACGAAAGGCTCGTGGTCCTCTCCAAGCTCCAGGCCATCGACGAGGAGCCAACAGGTGCAGGTGGCTCCCGATAGAGCGGTGGTTGCCCAGGAAGGTCCATCGGGCCAGACACGCGCCGACCTGAAGCGGACGGCTCCGCAGATGCCGATCAGTGGGCTTCCAAAAGCCAAGGCGAAGATTGTGCCCCGGATGAGTTTGGTTTTAACGTATAATATTTAATTTTAAAAATAATATTTTATGGAATTATACTTTAAATGGGTTTAATGGAACTACAGGGCTTTCTATCCAGTCCAGCAATCAAGGTGACCCGCTATGTGACTTCCAGCTCTTCGGAGTCGGATACACCGACTCCGACAAAAGAAGAGATCGTTTCAAGATACAATGAGCTCACCGCGGGAATGAGTAGCAGTAGCAGCCAAGATGATCTTAAGGCGGATGGGTAGCTAAACTTGATGCTGCAGCAGGCGGATCTGGGACAGTCATAGCACTGGACTGGTACATGAAAAACACGGATCGATGTCTGTTCGCCGTGTTGCACCTTCTGTTCCAGCACTGTGGCTGCTGGCTCCTTGCATGTGCAGAGGTGGAGGGAAATCGGTTACTGTTACTGTAGAGTCATGTAGAGTCAGTAGCTTTCAAGCCTCGCACCAATGCCAAGTGCAGCCGGGTCTCCATGAACGTCCGACCGGTGGCATGCAGAAAAAATCGGACGGGATGTGATAAGCTTTAACCGGACCGCATGCTGGTTTATCCCCATGCAAATTGTTTAAAGCATCTGATTTCGCATAAGCCGGCCTAGTATATAATTAGTCGGTCTTACCCCCTTGAACGATAAAACGGGTTCCCGCATACCCGACTTTCAGGCTGACGGATGGAGATTGCCACAGCACAGCCATGGACTCAGTGTCAGACTTTTGGAAACTTCACTTGCGCTGTTAAGACTTGACAGTCTGTCCAGGCATCAGGCGGTGGCAAAAGCAGAAAGTTGATGCTGGCTTCCGAATGACTAGCTAGCCCAAGTCGGGCTTCAAAATGCCGAGCGATGCACATTGCACGGGTCAGGTTTGCAGTCTCATTGTGAATCCACGTGGCGGCTGCCGTTGATGAGGTATGTCTATGCTGTGGAATATGTCGTGTACTCAGTGACACTGCGACAGTCTCCTGGAATCTGAACCAAAAGCCATTATACCCAGCGGCTCTAAGGTGGAAAAGGACGCCTATTGCCAAGGCGTTCTCGAAGCGCGCATGGCTGACGGCCTTTTGCACAAAGGCTGCATTTTCCCGAACATCCTGGCCTACCGCACCGGTTCCAGTCCACCCTACATCTCTGCGGTTGGATGTGGTGGTGGCTTCCCATGCCAGGACAGCCTTAAGCCTTTAATGTTGCACATTATGTCATGTTGCCCTTTGCTTCGAAGTCGTTGGTCTCACGAGCTGCCAGGGTGTCAGCAAAGCCGGCCATCAGCGCGGATTACAAGATGATCGTACATCTTTGATACGCGAAGTGTTCCGCGTCTTTGACTCTCTCCCGGAGAGGCCGCGGATGCTGCACTTTTTGTTTTGAAGTTGAAATTCTGTTTTCTCCGGAAGGTGCTTTATATTCCTCGAGAATGTGAAGGCCATCCTCAGCGAGCACGAAGACCTCCAGAAGCTCATGCACTTCATGGTCCAGGCTCGGCTCCTGCAATCGTTTTGTGGCTACTCTAAAGCTTTTGACTTCATGATGGCCCGTGATGCTGATCTTACATATTATATATTAACTGGTGGTGGTCCTATGCTGCAAATTTGTGGGTGAGTGATGATCTGCTCATGTGCGCCCATCTTCGCACGAGTGTGTGTGCTTGCACTGACTCACTTAGGAGTGCAATTCGAATCTGTGCATATTTTGGATGGAGTTTGCCCGAGGCATATGCTATATTATATATATATATATATATATAATATATTATATATATATTATATATATATATTATATATATTATATATATTATATATTATATATACATTCAACCTCCTTCAGGAGTGTCTTGCGCGCGGGATGGTCTTGCATTGGGCCACTGTGCACATGCATAATCTGGGCCTGCCAGCTGGAGTCTCAGATTCCGAGTAGCTGTCCACTGCAAGGCTGTTCTCCTGCTTGCTGTGCTCGTCTGTTCGAGGTCAGACGTGGACGTGTTTTTTTCTGGGCATGCAAATCCGACTGGAAGCCCTTCGAGGCAGTCGGGTTACGGTGGGTTCGGGGTTTAGGCTGAAGAGTTTGGGGTTTACAGTGGGCATAAATTGGGGATTAAGTTGAGTTTCTCACAAGGTGGTTCAATCGTGCTAGTTATGAAGCATGTCACAGTCTAGGACGGCAGGTTTTGGCAGTGAAACTTTGAACCGACATGTTTGTTTTGTTCAATTTATTTCATAATTCGATGGTGTTTTGTTATCACCATGAACAAGTCAAGACTAAGTCTGAGAGTGAATAATCTGTCAGTCAGTCTCAGAAAATGATAGCATCAGTGTTTGCAAGCCTTTCCTGGGAAGCATGCTACTCTGGGATTGATTGCAGTCTGATCCAGGCGGTCATCGTTGACGTGTCAGCTCGTTATTCCATTGCTTTGCGTGTGCGCGATACAGGTCAGGAGGCTCGTGGTTATCATTCAATTTTCAGAAGTCAGCCATAAATAATAATAGTAACACATAATCACTTATTAATTAAGACTATTGTCAGGAATATTCCTTGAAGTTGCAAATGTCATGGTCTGAGAATGGTAACAATAACACGAATCTGACTTATTGTATGGAATATTCAAACTCGTGTTGCAATGTCAGAGTCTGGAACTTGGTGAAACATCATGATACTGGACATCTGCTCATTCAAACCAGGGTCGGATTCGGAGACGCAGTTCGTGCAGGAATCAGTCTTATTAATAAATTTGTCTAGGTTCCTAGCCGAGGGATGCGGCGGACGGGGTCCTCGTTTAAAGTACGACTACTAAATGCTCGAGGCCTGAGGTTCCCAGGTGTTGTCATTCAATGAGAGAACGACGAATGACGACAACAGCAAATGAAGGCCCGTACTGCTCTTCATGTCCGATGGCAGTGGTGTTGTTTGGCTTGCCGCAATCTGAATAATGAGTTTAAGGACGACGGAGTGTTGATTGAAATTGCTGGAGTCTGATTCAACTACAAGACAGCAGCAGGCCAGAATATCCAGCGGCCAATCCACACGTCATGCATGGATTGAGATGACAACTTGCTCGCTTCTACTGTTTTGTGTTATGAACATGATAAGTTGCACTTACAGTTTTCATGATAATTTTATTAAAAACACATTATTCATGGCAACATGACTGGCTTTCAGGTTGGGGATTTATTAGGTTCCGACTGGGATATAAAAAAAAGCGCAAAATCAATGACACGTCCTTGCTTGGCTTGCATGGTCATCAGCTAGTTCGTACAAAGGACTTTACCAGTCCGTTTCTCCTTTTTTATTTAACAGTTACTGCATTTGATGGCCTTTGTGCTCGATTCTGCAATGTGCGTAGTAACAGCACCCGCCGTGCACCATGAACGAAACGTTCTAGTCACGTTTCCTGCGTGGAGTCCAGAGCTTGCAAGGTACTCTGCAATTCACATTGAATAAAGCTCGTCGTTATCATCGGTTGCCACTTCCGAATGGGCCAGACAGACAGACGGGCAGACAGACACAACCATTGCCATGTGAAATAGGGTCTTCCGTTGGACATGGCGGATGTTCTGTGAACATGACATGACATCACTCAGTCAAGTTGAGGGCTTGATTTCCGTGATGATTTCTTCTCCCTGCGCAATTGTTACTGTTCGTTGTTGTTAAGTGTGCAGTCCACATCCGAAGCACGTGGTTTCGTCGGTCTCCCACAACTCCCTGAAACCAGGCCTTGGAGCTGCGACCTTTGGGAAGCTTCTTGAAGACGGTCTTCAATGAGCTCAATCAGGTCCCGCTCTGTGACTGGCTGTCTGAGGACTTGGAGGAACACCAGGCAGAAAGACTCA
Organism: Symbiodinium sp. CCMP2592; assembly: GCA_905221615.1. Lineage (NCBI taxonomy): Eukaryota > Dinophyceae > Suessiales > Symbiodiniaceae > Symbiodinium > Symbiodinium sp. CCMP2592. The sequence continues at coordinate 1,007,685 of CAJNDT010000535.1, forward strand.
GGAGCCTGGGCAACATAGCGATTCCTCAGGCTGCAGAGCTAGCTGGGGAGCTTTTGCACCGCATGTCGCACTCAGACTTGAAGTTGGAGGACAAATGAATGTCTGGTAGCGGTAAGAAGCCATGTCAAGTTCAGTTTGAAATTGTTGGCATGCACAGGCCTTCGAGCGTTCATGATGATGATGGTCTCCTTGTGATATAAAGTTCGTAAAGAAAGTTGTCTTTCAGCACAGAGTGTTTTTGCCTTGCCGTTGGCCTGCTGCCCCGGAACTTCCTTTGCCACGCGGGACCCGTGCAGCTTCAGCTGGTCGCATGAGGAGTGCAAGAAACCGCTCGCCGTCTGTCTTGGCAGTGGTTGTTGCTGTCAGTCGCAAATGATTATGTAGTAACTACCGAGACGGCATGCGACAGACACACACGACGTGCTGCATGTTGCATCCAAAGCAAGCTTTTCTAAAACTTGACAGACTGGCTTTAGCCCCCAGCGTGAGATGACTGTCAACGGTCGAGCCCTAACCCTTAACATCCCTTGACCCTTAACCCTACTAAACATGCGTGGGTTGAAGAGGTGTCAGGTTCAAGAGTTTCATGGTATCGGTCATTGACTCATTCATTGAATCATTTAGCTAACCTTAAACTTGTAAGAACTTTGCGGCCAGGGACTGTGCCGCAGTCAAACATTTAATTTGGCGTTTGATTGGCGTTCGTTTGATGTTTGAGTTTGGTGTTGTTTTTGGAGTTGTGTTTTGATTGGCGTGCTTTTTGGCGTTTGAGTTTGGCGATTTTTTGGAGTTGTGTGTTCATTCGCGTTTGTTTGGTGTTTGAGTTTGGCGTTGTGTTGGAGTTGTGTTTTCATTTCAGTCTTTTGTTGGGTTTGGCACTTGTTGGAGTTGTGTTATCATTCGTGTTTTGGGGTGTTTGAATTTGATGTCTTTTTGGAGCACTGCAAGTCGTGTAATGTGGCGTTTCGTGCTTGAGGGCGTCCGATTTTGGTGTTTTGGCATTACTATGTATGTCTTGCTTGCAGGTCGGTGTTTGCTAGTTGTACTTCATGGTTGCTACTGCCTGCAGCCCGTTGCTTGTGTGCTTCCAGTGCAAATAAGATCTATATACGACGTTTGGTGTGTGCATATTGTTGTTGCTACTGCTATGTCTTCGCTATGTTGTCAAGTAGCAGTTGCCAGTTGTGTAGTTCTGTAGGGCATGCGAGATTTGAGTGCTGCTGTTTCCGGCTGGAGGCAGGGAGGGAGGGAGGGGGGCACGGGCAACCCCAATCCAGACGCCAAACAAATGCCAAATCTCAGGAGGGGGCCGGGGCAAGTCCAAATCAAACGCCAAATAAATGCCAAATCTCAAGATACGGCTATCCGGGCAAGGTTCACAGAAACGCCAAACAAACGCCAAACCAAACGCCAAAATAATGCCAAAAAAACGCCAACGAAATGCCAACAAAATGCCAAAACGCTGGGGCATTCTCCAAAAATCCTGAAATCCAGAGGTCGGTAGCCGCTGCCTGGCTTTGGCGTTTGTTTTGCATTTTTTTGGCATTTGTTTGGCGTCAGTTTTGGCGTTTTTTTGGCATTGGTTTTGGCATTTATTTGGAGTCCAAATTGGCGTTCCTGGTTGTGTCTGCGTTCAACCTGGATTCGAGGTTGGTGTTCCTGCAAAGTCTTCGTGTCCAGATTGGCATTCTCTCGAAAGGGGATGTCTAGGCCCTGGCTTCTCAGTGAGCGCACGGCAACCGGTTGCGAAAAGTAGCAAGGTCCGAGGTCAATCGTAAAATTCGTTTCGGCAGGTGCTACACAGAATGCTCCAGCGCATAGTCTTCTTTCTTGGAGTTGTGTTTGCAGCCACACCCTTAAACCTGACAATGTGATTTGGCAGTGATGATGCCATCAGCAACAAAGACGGACAGCCAAGCACTCATTATGTGTATCCAAACAATCCTTTGGGTGCAGTCAAGAACGGCAGCAAAAACACCTGAAGAATCAGCGAACCAAGGCGTCAACAACAACGCCAGCAAAATCCCATCACCAAATAAATACCCAGCCAAGATTCCCCAAAAATACCAACAAAACCCCAACACCAAGAAAACACCAAATCAGAACTCCAAGAAAACACCAACAGAAAATCAACGCTGAAAAAACGCCAAATCGGAACTCCAAAAAAACGCCCACAAAACCCTTACACCAAAAAAATGCCAACTCGCAACTCCAAAAAAATGTCACCGGAAACGCATGAGGAATGCCAAATAATTGTTTTGCTGATTTCCAATGTGTGGCTGACAGGAAATCTTATAACCTTAAACTTTAAATTGAGCAAGCTTCTCTGTCTAGTGAACCTTAACCCTGAACCCTGGGTTGAAGAGTTTCACGGTTAATGCGAAGAGGGTGTCAACATAGTGTTCGTGATGGCCCTGTGCTGATCCGATGAAAAGGCCCGCAGCGGCCCAGAATGGGAAAGGCAATCCCCGTTCAAAGGCTGCCCCCAAGAAGAAAAGTAGATCTGGAAAGTCCAATTGGCACACGTGGAGCCAGAAGAAGAAGCGGGATACTGAGGAGACGAACCAGAACAAGAAGAAGCAGGAGGCGGTTGAGACGTCGGCTCAAAGTCAACGGCCTATGTTTCGTGAAGTTGCTTGTCAAACTGATGAATCCGACCTAGCCAGAGCTGCGTTTGCTGAAACCGGAGAGCGTCGACAAGGCAAAGATGAAAACCGAGAGCCAGGCCAAGCAACAACTGCACCCGCAATAAAAGCAGCTCCTCCTCGTGGGCCGCCTGGGCGTCCGGCACCGAGTACACCGAAGCATCGCATCAGGAGATCTACGAGTCCGCCCTATCAGCCTGCATTGCACGTGCCGAGAAGATACTCTCAAGAATCGGGCCCGCACTGGACTGAACCACAACGTTTTCTTCCCTAATCTTTGGCAGGTGGCAAAAGGCAGTGTGAGCATTTGATGCTGGTTTTGCAGCACTTGTCATGTTTGTGGGCCACTGTGTATGCGCACCCCTGCGCGCGCCCTGCGCGCGCCCCTGCGCGCGCCCCTGCGCGCGCCCCTGCGCGCGCCCTGCGCGCGCCCCTGCGCGCGCCCCTGCGCGCACTGGTTTTCATGCCTGGTCACAGCGTACGCACGCCCCTGCGCGCGCCCTGCGCGCGCCCCTGCGCGCGCCCCTGCGCGCGCCTTGAACGCGCCCCTGCGCATGTCTTGGGGTAACTGTCTGGATGCTCTGACATGCAGTACAACCACTGAGGCATGTGGCTTGAGAACAGGTCCTCTAGTCGTCACTGACTGCTGAATAGTTATCAAATAAATCACCAGCAGCGCCCTCATCATCATCAGCTTAGCTTGACATGAAGATTCTGTGCAATGATGTTTTTTCGGCGGGTCACCTTTGAACCATGCCGACATTGCGGCGGGTCACCTTTGAACCATGCCACGTGTGGCATGTCTGGATACACTCAGCGAGTCTGAGGATGAGATTCGGCCGCCTGTCCCCAAGAGGCAGCGAAGAGGACCCAGCACTCAGCCAGCATCTGCCAGCGGAGATCGTCTTCTGCACCCTATCCTCAAGAGGCAGAGAACTGTTGAATCTGAAACCGGCAGCGAGTGGGCATCTGGCAGCGGAGATCGTGTTCTGCAGCCCATCCTGAAGAGGCAGAGAACTGTTGAATCTGAAGTCGGCAGCGAGCCGGCATCTGGCAGCGGAGATCGTGTTCTGCAGCCTATCCTCAACAGGCAGAGAAGTGTTGAATCTCAAGCCGGCAGCGAGCCGGCATCTGGCAGCGGAGATCGTGTTCTGCAGCCGGCCCTGAAACGACAGAAAACCGGCACTCAGGCAGCATCTGGCAGCACAGACCGTGCTCTGACGGAGTTGACGTCAAGCGATGCAGAGACCGTCCAGCCGGCGCCAAAGGCAAGGTCCCAGAAGAAAGCCAAGCGGCGGCCAACGCTGCAGGAACGGCGTGACAACATGGCTTCCGTCCAACGATTGGAGCGGATGCTTCGCCAGCCCTGCCGCAAGCGACAGCATTGTGGCCTCAGGTGTTTCGCCACTTTTCAGGAGCGCGAGGACTTTGAGCGCCTGGTGAAGTTTCGTTCCGACTGGGCTTCCATGCATAAGTTGGACCAAGATGAGGCCGTTCTGCGGCCGCATTTAATGTTTATAATGACTTGAATCCGACGCGGTAATTCTCGCGTACTTCTTGCTTTGACTGAATGATTATTGATTGTCTCAGGTTTTCGAGTCCCTCCGCAGCATCTACAAGAAGACTGAGCATGGTAATCATGATGGTGATGATGGCCGCGAGCTGGGGCCCGTGAAGTTCTTTTTCCTGGACAGGCGTGTTTGCAAAAGAGCTTGGACGAGGCTCTACGGACTGGGTGCCTTAGACAACTATATTTTTCGTACTGTCCGAGGTCTGTGTTAAACTACACTGTAGGTTTTGATGCTTGAGGCTTCATGCTGCATTTCTCATCTCCACCCCCAACCCTTGTAACAGTTTCCGGAATTAATAATCCAAGGTGGGGCTCGCTTCAAGAGGCTGCACGATGCAGTAATGGCTGGGAAGAACAACGCCCCTGTCGACAAGCGATACATCAGCAAGCCGTTTTCATTGAAGAATGAAACGAGGGAAATTCGAGCTGATGTTACAAGCTTCCTGCAGAAGCTCTACGAGTCCGTCGCGGAGACCATGCCGGACGTCCGGGACTCGACACAAGATGAGGATGATCTGCCTTTGCTGTTGAGGGGCCATACCGAGTACGACCTTGCCGAGGACCCTTACACTACAGAGCTGAACAGGCAAACACAGCCTCAGCTGTCTGCTGCTGGTGCTGGCTTGGAAAAGGCCGGGAACAAGCGCTTTGGCCAGGGTAAGGTCAAGAAAACCGTGATGGCTTTGGCGGAGAGGAGTGCGGAAGGCGAAGAGCGCTTTTTGCCTCCTGGTAAGATGATCCATTACTGGGGGCAGTACAAGCTGCAAGCTGGGGTGCAGCCGCCGGCGTCTTTTGTGACGTTCTGGAGGGTGCCTCGGTTTCCATTCCAAGTAAGGTTGTCTCTAAATTTGTTGACGCGTGGACTCCTGGTTGAAGTCTGGTGCGCAGTAAACATTTTGTGCAAGACGTGAAGATAAGTTGAACGTGGACTTACATCACGGGATTCACCTGAATCTGAATCTGAATCTGAATTTAATTTGCTGAAGGGCTTAGAAGCTCATGCCAGGTGTGGCTGTCGCTCTTTCCTTTCATGAAGTTTCGTGCCTCCACTTCACACGCTGTATGCTCTGAATGCTTGCTACATCAAAGCCTTATTCAGTCATACAGCAGGCACATCGCCGCAAGATGCGCGCAACAACATCTCTTGGAAGCGCATTTGCGGTCCCAATATTTGGACCGGGTCCAATATTGGCAAAGCCGGGCGAGCTCGCGGCTGAATACAGAGGAGCTCGTCGTGATACAGGACGGGATGGATCAATCCAAATTTGCATGCCCGCGTCATCCTTTCTTGGCGGCCAAGTGCTTCGAGACTCTGACATCAGCCAGGCCTCGTTTGCATATAGTAGGCGTGCTGGCCCATGGCCATCTCATGGCCCTAGCACTCACAGAGCCCACGGTTCCAAAAGACAGCAGTACTCAGCTCGAACTGCTGTCACACGTGCTAACCCGCGTGCAAGCAAGCGGCTGCAAGCTCCAGAACATGCGGCTCACCGTGCAATGCGATAATTGTTGTCGCGAATTAAAGAATAATCAGACCCTGAGATGGATGGCATCCTTGGTAAGCAGACGGATCCTACGGGCCGAAAGGCTTTGCAATTTGCGAAGCGGCCACAGCCATGAGGACATTGACCAAGCTTTTGGAAGTTGCGCAGCGTTTCTTGTCAAGAAAGCCGCCAAAGCAGAAAGCTCGGACAGCTTCCAGCAGCACCTCACAAACTTCCTTGAGGAGCTCCCGCGCCCGCACGAGAAAGAGCGGGCAGTGGTGCGCATCAGCCGAGTCCGTGACTGGCTTCTGGGCTGCATGTGGTGTCGTATACGTTGAGTTGATGCTTTGTTTGGATCTTAAACGAGAGCTGACCAGGCTTGTCCTGTCCAGTTATTGGTCATCATAAATTGAAGGGTGTGACTTGTTGAAAACTCTTCAGCTCGCGTCTGAGGAAGTCTTTCATGGCCGCTGCAGTGCCGGTTTCCTTGAAAGGAATAGGGGGCCCCGGTGCTCCCCACGAGTTTCTCCTCGAGCGTCGCGTGAACACAGGAGCTGAGCAGTCTCCTAACTTCAAGACTTTGACGTCCGACCCAACCTGCCAGTCTGTCAGTCAGTGTCAGACAAACCTCACACACAGACAGTCTTGACCATTCATACATCGAATCGGTAGCAGCAGGCAACGCCGCAGTGCAGTAGTTCCGTGTTCCAATGTTTCCTCTCCTTCAGTCCTCACAGTGACAGAAGGACTGGCCGATGATCAGATCCAGGATCGGTTTTGGTCCCAGCCGAAGCATCCGGATGACATCATTCTTCAGTGCCGTGACATGTATTTATTGTTTTGTTGTAACAGTAACTGCTGCTTGGAAAAACATCCCCAAAACCGAGCAAGGTCGCAGTCCCTCGCTCCCTGCCCAGGACAAAGCAATGGATGCACTCCCCCAACTACACTTTCTGTGTGCGGTACTATCCACGCGTGGTGGCACTGCAACGCTGTCCGGCTGAAGCTGTACCGGAAGGCTGCACAGTGCTTCTTTATGGGGGATGTGTGTCCAGGTTGCAAAATTCAGAAGCGTTCAGTGGTTGCGGTTTTGAAGACTTCTTCTTCTTGATCATATTCGATGCGCACATGCCTTTGTTGGTACTGCCTGCTTGCCCAGTATCTGAGCGACCGACCCATAAAGAAAATGCCACCGTCAGGCTTCTGTGCGCGAGTTAGTTTGCGAATGGACGAACGGTTCCAAAGACTGCTCTGTTTTCCATGTGAGTCGGTGTCATCTGTTTGTCGCGCAGGCTTGGCACCGCTGAAGGCCATCCCCGCGGATTCCAGAGAGAAGATTGAGAAGTCCCTGCCACTGTTACCCAAGTTTGGGTTGCATACAGCAGCTGCTTACCTGCGCAGCTACATTGACAGTACACAGAATGAGGCCGGACTGAGTCAGTCACAAACACCATGCGATTGTTGTGGTTCGTGAACATGTCTTTAGCTGAGAACTTGTATCCCCGAGGACCCGCTCCTGGATGTGAGTGCGTGCTTGGCCAGCATTGTTTCTGACACGCAAGCTCTTGCGATCAGTCACACTCCCAAATTCAAAGAAAACTTTTCACGTGTGGCAGCCGCGGGCCAAGGTGTCGCGGCCGTCAGTCTCTGACAGAGCCTGTCGGGCCGCCAGCTACTTTCCTGGAACCGTTTGCCAACAAACTCTCGAATCTTTACTGCATGTAACGGACCCGGTTTCTGTTGCTTGGGGTCGCATGCCATGTCCAGGTTGTGTTTAAATGCGTTGTCCTGCGTCAGGTTGCGCAAGCCGGACTCGGATGAGAAAAAGCAGGTGAAGCACTACACTGCCCGAACAGCCGAAAGGACTGTGTACCGTGCCGCTGCAAGTGCATGGGCACGAGGTGTTCCGTGGGACGAAGCCGAGTCCCTGGCTAGGGACGCAGTCGATCGTGTCCGGATGGGTGCACGCCGTGGCAAAGGCTCAGGAAAAGCCCAGAGGTCTGAAAGGCCTGCCGCGCGCAAAGGCCGTGGTAAAGGTGTTGCTAAAGGCTAGCCTTGGAGCACGAAACGCGGCTGGCACAAGTCTCTGTCTTTTAGGAAGGACTTTTAATTAGTAATTTAGGCTCCGTCATCACGCGAAATCTGCCCAAAACCTGAAAATCAAGTATTAGGTTTAGATTTGTCTGTCTCTATTTTCTGATGACTGCCCCTAAATAAGGACTGTTCTCTAAGAACTCAAAGTCCCGAAATCTAGAATAAGCCGTTCCGCGCAAAAACTTCGGTGACAAAACGAACCTTAGCTGGCCTTATGCTTCCTGAAACGGCAATTTCCGCCAGATGTCCGTGAATCATGTTTTTGCAGTTTTCAGCATTATGAGGACTGTTGCCTGTTCAGAAGTCCCTTGAATTTGAAGTTGAAGCCCTTCCGATCACAAAGTTGCCTGCGAAACCTAGTTACGTTTTCCAGGAGCCAAAATCAAAAAAAATTGGGGTGCGGCATGGACATTAAGGGAGCAATGGGTGGGTTTGACAAAATCATGCAGCGGCGGGCTGTCAATTAGGCCACTCAGATCAGACACTGGCTGGCACCGCAGCCTGGAGGGCAGTCGGTGTCAAATCCCAGCTGGCTTTGGACACTGAGAGCACTATTTTCATCAAGCCGACTTCATTCAAAAAAACTTAAGGATATCTTCAAACTCAGAAAAGTATGCACCGGTGTCCGATCCCAGGTCGGATCGGACACCCGTGGCCTGCTTGGGAACAGTGCCTCCGAGTGTCGGATCCCAGGTTGGATTCGACACTCCCAGGCCCGTTCCTGATGAACTCTCGGGAGTGTCGGATCCTGGTGGTGCTCGGAGTGTCGGATTTTGGCCGCGGCCGGAGTGTCGGATTTCGGCCGTGGGCGGAGTGTCGGATTTCGGCCGTGGGCGGAGTGTCGGATCTCAGGTCGGATCGGACACTCGCGGGCCGACCCTGTGCAGTGTAGCAGGAGTGTCGGTTTCCGACTGGCTACTTTCGCGGTCCGGGCCCGCATGAGACCCGATAATCCGGCCTGACTCAGGCCCGCGAGTGTCCGATCCCACATGTGATCCGACACTCCGCCCACGGCCGAAATCCGACACTCCGCCCACGGCCGAAATCCGACACTCCGGCCGCGGCCAAAATCCGACACTCCGATCCGACCTGAGATCCGACACTCCGGCCGCGGCCAAAATCCGACACTCCGCCCACGGCCGAAATCCGACACTCCGGCCGCGGCCAAAATCCGACACTCCGGCCACGGCCGAAATCTGACACTCCGGCCGCGGCCAAAATCAGACACTCCGGCCACGGCCGAAATCCGACACTCCGGCCGCGGCCGTATGAAGTGTGGGTTAGAAAGCGTTCTGGGTTTGGGGGCGTGTTTGGGATATTAGTTTGGGCTGGGTGCCATTTTTTTTCAAAATATTTCGTGGAAACTCTCAGGACCAGGTCTGACTGGCATTGTATATTTTATGCCATGGTTTATTGTGAGTGTGTGTTTATCCATAGTCTGCAGTTAGCAGTATTTATTATAATTAGTATTGTTTGTAATCTGTTACGTTATAAAATAATGCTAATGTCATACGACGAATGGTTTTCGGGGAAGCCTGCGTCATGTGCGGAAGATCAGTTATTTATTCATAGAAACGGTTATTAATAGCTTCTTGTTGCTATTTCCTGCTCCTTTACTTAATTCTTTATGATGATTATGAGCACTGATTCGTTACATTTGTATTTTATGATTCGTGCTAGATTTTCGGGCGAGCGTTTCTCGCGTGCACACCTGAGAGAATCCCAAGGCAATCAGTGATGCGTAGATTATCCTGACTGAAATCACATAGTCTTCGGGTCAAGGACTGACTGACAATCGGAATGTATGTGTTTCAGAGTCTGACTCCGGCCGCGTTTTGCTTGCCATCCTCTGACTCTGACGTGCAGCCAGGGTACCCTGGTACGGATGGCCGCTCTGTGCGGCACGAGGGTCCGTCCGTCGTGTGAACAAAGATCCGAGTCTTTGTGTTTCCCATGTGCTGCCGCAACAACATGTCCTTGTATTACGAGTTGTCTTCTGGTTGTGCGAGCAGTGATACAGATTCGGCCGGTTCCACGGCAGTCCAGCAGGCTCAGGTCTAGGAGCTTTTCTGTCTGCGGCAGTGAGCCGGACTCATGCCCGCGGAGAAGAGGCGAAAAAGTGGAGGTGACGGCTCCGCCAAAAAGCGGGCTGCTGAGTCGGCGGAGGAACGTGCCAGCCAGGAGGAGCTGGGAGAGCAGCCGCATGTCATGCGGGTCACGGCTTGGTCGCTCGTTGAAAGTTTAATGCTACATCATAGTCATAGTTAGTTTTTTATTATCATTAATTATTATGTAGTTTGCTGAAATCACCAACATTCAATGCCTGGGTGTGAGTCTGAGTCTGTTGGCTGGATGAGACGTGGAAAAAATATCGTTTGGCATTCGTCTGGTCTGATGGTGAAAGTTGATTCTGAGTCTGGTCGTCACAATTGAGGTTCCGGGACGTTGTCATGCCAGCTGGAGGTCCTGATCGGTACTTGACCCAGAAGTACCCCGACGAGGCTGTTGTTGCTTGGGTTTTCTGCTTATCTTCCCCCGCAAGTCATTGGTCCTTGATTCTGAGAGTCCAGTTTTGTCAGGAATCCATGATGGACTTTGCTGCTTGGATTGACAACCTCTGCCCTGCGACTGGCGAGCTGCTTGTCAGTCAACGGTCGTGTTTTCGTGTTTGCTGCAGGTCGTCAGCTTACTTTCATTTCTTAGTCGTGACAAATAATTAATGTCAATTATCATATTATTTAATCTTTGAGGACATATGCCACGGACACGGACAAGCCGGCAATGCTGCGCCCGTGGATGTTGTCCTGGCGCAGTGATTATGGCTGCAGTGGTGTTTTGGACCCTGAAGTAGGTGAATGTCTCTTAGAGCTCATTCTTTGCCGGGGGCTGCTGGGCAAACATTATGGGACAGTCAAGTCATCATGTCATGATAAGAGTATTTCATGCTGGTCTGCTGGTTTCCTTGTGATGTCAGGTTCCAATCCAACCCAGATGCGGGTGTCGCCATAGAGAAACTGGCCTGCACAGCCGTCCCGGACGCATTTCTCGAAGGTGCGAGGACCGCTTGCAGAAGTTTGCATCCAGGGAGCGGCTTGGCATATCAAAGATGTTCCTCAGTTTAAGCTGGGGGCCCGCCGGTCTGATCAAGCAATCTCGTTGCGCCATCATTATTTTGAGTCTGAGGTGCACTTCTCACGCCGTTCTCGGTCGGGTACGTGAAGGGGTGGAAGCGGAGTGTGTGCCTGTTGGCGGCCCTTCAGGCCATACGTGAGTTGGACCTTGAAGCACAGGTTCCTGCGGCAGTCCTGGTCACTCGTCCTGACGCTGAGTGCGTGAGCTGAAGTTTCGTGGCAGCACCACACTGCACGCCCCAGATCCCAAGGCGAGCTTCCGCAACATCTGTGCGACCTTTGGTGCTTTCAGTGACACCAGGTCGAAGGTTCTGGCCAACCGAGGTCGGAGCCGTGACGTAGAACTTGCTTCTGGTAGTTTGTGCAACTTCGAATAATGCCAGGAGCTACCATGGCTGCCGCCGCGACTCGCAAAGCACCCAACTGCTTCAACTTCTTGCGTCAGATCAACATCCTCAGCCGTGCTGGTGGTGGCACAGCCCAGAGTCAGTTGCAGGAAGCCGCGTGTTATGTATCCACTAGTCAGTCACTTAGTCTAAGTCTAGTGCTGCTTGGATTCGCGTCTGAGTCTATGACTCTCGAGCTGTATTTTGTACCGCCTGGTTTGTTGCTCGTGAACAGCAGATGCTCGCATTTGCCGTCAATTTTGTGCAGGATTGGGAGAGTTCCATGAAGGTTGCCAAAGCCTTCTCCATCGGAGCCCAAGAATCCAAAGCGATCGTGAATTTGGTTTCGAAGATGCGGTCCGACGTCCGGACAGCCTTGCTGGAAGCAGTGAGGCAGAGAGGCATGGCAAAACTGCTGACGCACGAGGCCCCGCCGATTGAATTCTGAAGTCAAACAAACTGAGGGTTGAGAGTGGGTTTGAGGCAACTTCGGATTCAGGTATTTTGTGATTACTTACGAGTTTTCATGTTGTAGTGCTTGCCAGTACAGCAGGCTCCCCACAGATTTAAGGTTCTCGAAACACCTCGCAAGTGACCGGAGCCGGACGTGGAGCAACCCCATGTGATGCAGGTCAATGCTGATTTCGCTGAATCAATCACAAACCTTAAATAAGTCAGTCAGTGTAGATCCCCATGCTGCGTCAAAGGCATCTGCAGTGTGTTGCGTCATCCGGATCAGAATCTCATTGCCATGATGATGCTGATGCTGGTTCGTGCTTGTTGTCAGTTTGTGGTGAAAGTGGTGCTGTGGATGTTTTTAATTCATCATTTCAGGGAAAACATCATAACTGTCAAAGCCCGAAGAGTCAGTTTGGCAGGCCATCAGCAAGGACATCTTCAATATCTCGTGGTCCAGCGCTGTGGGACCTGCTGCTGCTTGGGAGAAGCAACTCACGAACAAAACAAACAGTTCTGAGTTGGTGCCTCGCCTATGTATGCTATGCAAGACAAACTTCGACTAACTAATCATTTTGTCACTGTGTGCGGGAGAGACATTCATTGTTGACTTGAGTTAGTGCTGTTATATGACGTGACTGAGTTGATGCTTCTGATCCAGAGAATGTGCGGCGAGTACGATCAGAATGTCCCTTCCATGCGAAAGGCTTGGGGATACCAGGTAGCCTTGGCACGGCACCAGGTGTGCGGAGCATACCTGCACTTCAGGGCCTTGATGGAGAAACGCATCCCTGGAGGGAAATGGAAGGAGGTGCAAACTTCCTTGGACTCCCAGTTTCAGTACGGCTTTCTCGATGTAGACTTGAGCCACGTGCTTTGCAACGAAGTGCCCCCGGGCAGCCTGGAGTCCATCAGCGCATGCCGGTGCCCCGGCAGTAAGTATGAAAACTTCTTTCATCCAAGTGCTGTTTGAATCTTTGTCTTCAGCAACGAGTGGTAGTACCACTAGTTACAAGTGTTGCGAGTTACTAGTACTACTTACTACGTAGTAAGTAAGTAAGTAACAGTAGTACAGTAACTGTACTACTGTTACTTACTTACTTACTACTTACTACTACTACTACTACTACGGTCCAGTGCCAGGTTGGCCAGGCTCCGTGATGCATTCAGGAATAACGCTCTAAACAATTACTATTGATCGAAGTGGTAACAACTTAAAGCTTGATCCTCGTATCCTAACAAATTAATCGGGTCTATAGGTCCCACCAGGTGGTATCAAGTGACACTTGGAATCACTATTAATTTATTACTAAGATAATTTCTTCGGCCTGGTCTTATCCTGATAAGCGTTATGGGGTCCATGTGTCCATGATAACACGTGGGTCCCGGTATCTTCACTCTTCATGTTGGGGGGGGCTTGGTACTGCAATCCTTCTGGGTCCTGGTTTCCTCAGAGGGGTCCTGCCCTAAAGGAATTCCGAACTATAAACCAGTACTACCTCCAAATTACAACTAATACTTTAAGAGCTCAGAGCGAGGCTGTAAATAATATTTAGATTTGGCAGGTCGATGCCATGTCCGAGTCAGTCCATGCAATTCCGACAGGCGAAGGCAAATCCAACAATCTTCATGTGCTATGCCGGCTATCTGATACAGCAGGAAGCATGCAGCAGGAGAGATGATGGCACACATCAAGACAGTGAGCTTTTAATGGCTGGTGCATGTCGCAGCTGAACTCGAATTCCCATGTGCATTGTCGACAATCTGTCAAATGATGGCTGACTGACCAGTCAGTGTCATTTCATGGTCGCACGGAACTTTCGCGGCGTGAGCGTGAACTTGACAATTAGAACGCGGATGTGCAAGCACGCGGCCATGTTCGTCCAGTTGGCATACTGCAGTGAGGGGTCATCGTGCGTCCTGCAATGCATGCAGAATAATTTAATCTTGACCGCACGTTGAATTGGCGATGTGTGGGGATGCGTGACTGTGCCATACGTGGCATGCTAACACACCACTATATTCGGACACTGCGTTTTCAATAATAAATATTGCAATGATGACCGGTTGTCGTGCGTCATGACAAGACATGCAATGCATGCGGATCCTGATCGCATGTTCAATGGGCCATGGGTTTGGACGACTTCAGGGTGACTTTGGGGCTCACTGACTGGCTGGGCTGCTGTTATCCGCCTAAAGCCTAGTAATGGGTGGTAGCATGGCACCGTTGCATTCCAGCCTGGCGTCGTAATGAATTTATGATGAATATAATAGTTAGTTGTCGTGCTGTCGTGCTATCTGAAGTTTTACTAATTAAATTTAATTGTCACCCTCCTGGCAGTTAATTTGTCAGTTACTACTACTACTACTACTACTACTACTACTACTACTACTGACTACTACTACTACTTACTACTACTAGTACTCCTACTACTACTACTACTACTAGTACTAGTCAGTACTAGTACTAGTACTAGTACTAGTACTAGTACTAGTACTAGTACTAGTACTAGTACTACTACGACTACTACTACTACTACTACTACTAGTACTAGTACTAGTACTACTAGAACTATTACTACTTTACTACTACTACTACTTCTACTAACTGTTACTACTACTAGTTAGTACTATCACCACGAAGACTATTATTGCTGTTGCTGCTGACTGCTACTAGTAACAGTTAGTTGCGGTTGGTGCTGGTTAGTGTTATTCTTTGTCTCCTTAGAATTCAGAAGTGGTCTCACACTAGAGAAAAGTCAAGAAAGAATAGCAATAACCAGCACCAAGAAAGATCAGTAAGAATAATAGTAGTAACGGGGTCGAGGGTTCAGGCTTCAGGGTTTAGGGGTTTTAGGTTTAATATAAACAATTATTATTACTGAGTAAGCATGGAGTACGGTTGCGGTGTGTTAAATTAATAGTCAGACTACTTACCATGATTTAGTTCGTTCTGATCCCAAAATGCTCAGGCCCTACCTGCGGCAAGTCGAGATAGCGGAGGACGAGAAGAAAAGTGCGGAAGCGGAGAAGATGAAGAAACAGGTTCGGGAGGCCAGCTGTCAGCAGCTCATGGCCCAGATCGAGAATGACATGGCGCAGTTGCATGGACGGGACATGAACAAGCACAGGGCAGCGCGGGAAACAGCTTTGGATGTCAAGTACATTCGTGACCGGCAATCGTTGCATGCAAGAATTAGTTGCACGCCATGTTAGCCAGTTGACATCGTCCCGGGAGTGCTGTTCGAACTAAGGCAAGGACACCTGTTCGTCGAGAACTTCATGAAGTCTTCGTGTCAACTTCTTCGTTTGGAGGAAGATGCGGATTTCGTGAAATCCGCGATCCTGAACAAGTTCTTGTCTTACTGCGAGGAATTCCGTGGATGTGCTGGCTCGGTGTTGCAAAGTTGCACTTTCATATCCACGAGGGCTGCAGGGCCAAGTCATATGTTGCTGGGCAGTGCTCTGACTCAGGTATGTCCTGGTGCTTCTGGATTTCACCGTGTTTCCAGCCAACGGGCTTTACGTGAAGCAAGCGCTGGACGTTTGCTCCAACGTCCTTGCGCTTTCCCAAACGCATGCTGCGCACGTGCAATTGCCTTTGGTCCAAAAGCAAACGTCAACGGCGGCTGCGGTCAAGCATCGCAGAAGCGTCGAGGATCACTTCATGAAGGCGAACGTGTCCCTGCGGGATGGAGTGTCCCTGCTGTTCTCCAAAGACCTGGATGCGACAGCTTCGGACCGTCGCGCCCTTTCCCAATCATGCGTGGCGTGCATGTACGAGGACTTCAAGGAGTGCTCCTTTGTGAAGCGGCTTGCCTGCATGGCCTGAATTAGTCCTGTCTGCAGTGTCTTGGAAATTGCCTGGTGTGAAAACCCGAGGAGTGCAGCGGTCACGGAGGGCCGCATCGGACCAGTGCCGTTGATCCGGGTGAGTGAATTCATTGGCTACGATGATTTGCTGCGACCAGGGGCGGCGGCCCGTGTGGAACAGCAACTTGGTAAACATATATTTGTTTGTTGACGGCATTGTGAGTGACGGTAGCGTGTATGCCCCTGTTGCACAACTAGGCTACCTTCTGAAGCACATGTCACTTTACTTTGTACTTAGTGTGCAGACGAGAGTCCTTGTACACATCGAGACGTCGTGTTGATGTTGCAAAGTTCCCACCATGATTTATCAAGGTCATTGCTCAGTCTGTCGGTGCACTGAGGAAGGGCGTCCCGTGCCATGCCGCCATTATAGATGCGTACTTCAAAGGCCTTGAGATCGAGGAGAAAGACCGCTGCATCATCTTTGATTTGCTGCCAAACAAGTCTGTGACTGAGGAGGGACGACTGATTGAATCACTGGTCAGTGTTGGTCCTTTAGCAAGTGCGTGCATTAGGCTTAGGACTAGCCAGAAGCCGAGGCGTGCAGAATTTGCACGGGCCGCAATCGACGGGTTGTTGACTCAGCCAGCCCCGCAGACCCCGAAGTATGTGGGCGTTCTGAGGGCGGATCAATTTGATGACATCAACAAGTTCATGCGCAGCAAGATCTTCAAGCAGTGGGACCAGGCCGCAGATGCCCCCCCGAAGCAACGGCCTCGCTCGGAGACCGCAGGGCCTGCAACGGACATCCAGCTGGATGTCTTGGCATGCCATCGTGGGCAGGCGACTTGGCCAGCGGAGATCCTGCAGAAGTTCCCCACGGGAACACCGGAGTACCAGAAGCTTGCGGACCTCAAGGCAAAGTTTGACAAGGACTTCCCGAGCGCCCCCACGCAGCCACCTCGTGATGCTGAGACCCGTGCATCCGGAGCTTGTGATTACTCAATCAATGGGGGTGTCAGGCCCGTTGACTTGGAACGCACCGTGGACCTTGAAAGCTTCCCTCTGGACTCTATCCCGGAGGATCGGTTTCTTGGCGTGTATTGGAAGCATCACAGGTTATTGCTCGAGTGTGATCCGGTCTCATTTGTTGCAGATGTAGCCAAAAAGTGTCAAAGGTGGGACTCACACCGAGTCGAGTGAGAGTGGACTCTGTAATTCCTTGCAGTCAGTATGCTTAGCAGCCGGATTGTCATGACGATTGACTTTACTAATTTTTAACATTCTTAGTTTGTCTTATTATATTGACTCACTAGTTGTTTCTTGGGCCTATGGGCCGCACGTGATTGATTGCTGTATACTAGTCCATAACTTTTATATGCCAGTCTCTGAGACTGCGAACAAAACGCTGAACTTTGGTTTCGGGGTGACACGAGAACTTCAAGTTAAATTATCTAGTCATGCTAAGGCTAGTTAATTATTGCTTCTCTATTCCCAACTGCTGTCTTCTGAAACCACTGCCTAGTATCTTTTGATCCAGAACTGTAATTAGCTGTGGACTGTTATTCGTTGTGACATTGTGTTTTGGCTCATGGTCTGTCTCAGTTTGCATCCTGCTTACCCGTGGTTCATTGTCGCGATTACTGCTCTCGTCTCCCACGGTTGTTTGTACGTTTTTTACAGTCGGAGGAAGACAGCTTGGGAGCTGTGCACAAAGTCATTCTGAGATGATGTTCCAAGGCTGGGTCACATGGCAGGCAAGGCTGGCAAGCCTGCAATTGCCATTGGCAAATCCTATGCTCTCTACATGGGGAACGCCACAGACGCGGACATGTGGGTGACTCCTGGAGAGCAGTTTGGATTTGGGACTGGCCAATTCAAGGACAAGATCGTCGGCTGCCTGGCTGGGTCTTTTCAGTTGGGATTCAGGAGGTCAGTTTCATAATAATTTACAATTAAATTAAATATGGGCTGCCGTGTGGCTGTGGCTGAGTCTCTGTCTTTCCGCTTGGGCCAGATGAGTTCTCGGAAACATTATGCCGGCCAAGTTGTGGCTGATGGGTGAGTCGTTGTGCTGTGATTGATTCCAAACCAAGACGATGGCTCCGTTGAATCCGGCGGCCTGGCTTTCCGGCTGTCGAACGATCTGGAGTACGTTGCTCTCCGCAAGGAGCCCCTCCCGCTTTGCGAGCTTCTCCGAAGGTTGTGTGACGAGAACGGCCTGGGGGAGATCGACCTGGAGAGTCACGTGTTGCAGTCAAAAGTCTGGCCGAGCGCAGCTTGTCATAATATTATTATTTTGAATTTTGTTGCGGTGCTGAAATCACGTGATCATGTCGCCTTCTCTTAGTCAGTCTTGTGTGATTGAGAAGATCGCATTATGCGTTTTATTCATGATCCTTCCGCAGCTGCTGTGCTGCTGGAACCAGGTGTAGGCAGTGCCGCCTCGTGCGATGTGTGAGCCGTGGCATCAGGATGTTGACTGGGCAATATGCGTGGGCTGTGCCACGCAATTCATTGCCAGCGGTCACAGACACTGCTGCGGCCGTTGCCGCGAGAGTGGTGGACTGAGTCACTCACGAGGGTGCCTCAGAAGGCGTCGCATGGCTCGCCGACTTGTTGGCGATAGCTATCGCTACCAGGACGGCATATGTTACACCTCGCAATGCAACAGGCATGCTGGCGCAGGCTACAGTTGCTGCTGCTCCTATTGCTTCGAAACGCACGGACGCCTCCACAGCGTCCGCTGCCAGAATCGTGGTCGTGGCCGTGCTCAGGGCGCTCAGGGCGTTGACCATGGACAGCAGAGTTTGGGAGCAAGCGCAGGTGCCAATGTTACTGTTATTACAGATGACCAAGGCCCTGCAGAGCATGACGATGCAACTGCTGCAAGCTGCGCCGCATCCGAAGCCGTTAGTGGTGCCGCGGTTGCAGCAGTGCCAGATGGACATGGCCAGTTCGGCCAGGATGATGTTGGTTCCGACGAGCAGCAGTTCCAGGCCAGTGCACAGTGTTTTGAGGACGGCCGGGTTACAAGCGACCTGACACTGAATCTGGACAGCCTGGATTGAGCGTTCCGACGGCTGTATCGTGCTCAGCTGCAAAAAGAGCAAATCCATTCTGAGTGTGCCAGCCTGTCAGTCCAGTGTTACAGCATTTAAAAGTTACTTACAGTTACACTTGACTTAACATTACTTGTGATTCGCTCTTCGTGCCAGCAGCATCATCCTCAGAGCCAGCATCAGAATGTACATTCGACAACTAATATTATTTATAATACAACAAATAATAATAACAGTTAGTTATATGTTATTTAATAATATACTAAATAATATGTATATACATAATATATATGATATATCATAAATTAATAATATATATATATATATATATATATATATCATATATTATTAGTAGAAATATGATTTAAAATATATATTATATAAGTCTTAGAATATATATACTGAGTATATTACATATATTATGGGCTCCTGAGGCGTGGTGTCCTGTCCATTCGGGGGCTGCCGGCACCAGAACAAAGTCCTCGGTGCATCTGAGGCTTCTAATCAGGGGTTCTGCTGTAGGCTTAAGCGACTTAAGTTTTGGCCATGTCGGCAATTACTGGCATCGCTACAAGCAGATGCACTTGCTTTGCAGTAACAAGCGGATCAGTGCAGCAGACCGAAGATTCCTTTGCTTTGATCCGACCCGACGGCACTGTTGCCACCTGGGGCGGCCGTGGTGGTGGTCGCGTCAGCACTGCTGTGCAGGATCGTCTGATCACAGTGAAGGCAATCCAGGCCTCCGATTGTGCCTTTGCCGCCATCCGTGGCGACGGAACTGTCGTGACATGGGGCAGCGAGCTCGGGGGTGGTGACAGCCAGGCTGTGCAGGATCAGCTTCAACATGTTCAGCAAATCCAGTCTACGGAGCTGGCATTTGCAGCAATTCGGTCCGACGGCTCGGTTGTCACCTGGGGTTATCCTCACTGTGGTGGCGACAGCAGTGCGGTGCAGCATCAGCTCCAAGAGGATGTGGTTTGCATCCAGAGTTCCAAAGAAGCCTTTGCGGCGATCAAGGCCGATGGATCTATCGTGACCTGGGGCAATGCCAACCTGTTGCTGTCAACGACTTCTTCGATGCCGAGGGCAATCTCCATCAGTGCAGCTTGGTGGGCCTTCGCAGCCATCCAATGGGATGGCTCCGTCTTCACCTGGGGACAGCCAAAGTATGGAGGTGACAGCAGCGCTGTGCAGGATCGGCTGCAGGAGGTTCGAGCGATTTCAGCATCGGAAAGAGCATTTGCAGCACTGCTCGCCGACGGCTCCGTAGTCACCTGGGGTGACGCTTATTTGGGTGGCGACAGCAGCGCAGTTGAAGAGCAGTTGCGGAACGTGAAGGAGATCTGTGCTGCCGGCGATGCTTTCGCGGCCATCTTGGAGAACGGAACGGTTGTCACTTGGGGTGATCCCATGGAGGGTGGCGACAGCAGTGCAGTGCAAGACCAGCTCACGAGTGTGATTGCTGTGCAGGGCAATTGTGCAGCTTTTGCAGCCATCAAGGAGGATGGCTCAGTCGTCACATGGGGCGAAGAAAGTGTCGGTGGTGACAGCAGAGCCGTGCGTGATCAGCTGCGCGGCGTAAGTTCGATAGCAGCTGGCCGAGTGTACTTCGCCGCCCTAAAGGGCGGCGAAGGCACTGTGGTGCAATGGCCAGAGATGTGAGCGGTTGAAGTTGAAAATGCACGAGTCAGTGTCGCAGTGCCTGCTTCGTACCCCAAAGCCAGAGCCCTAAACCCTTAAACCCTGAACCCCAATACCCTAAACCCCATTATAAAAAGTATAAAGTCAGATCAGGTGTAGAGCACCTACGAACAACAGGGCAAATCCATGCGGTTGCATAAGAAACCCGTAACCAAAAACCCTAAGCTCAGATTCTTAATTCCACTAACCCCCTAAACCCTAAGCCCAAACTCACCTTAAACCCTAAAAGCCAGACATCCAAGGCAGATGGAGCCGACCCTGTACCCGTACCATTCCGGTATGAAGTTGCGGCCTTGGAGACGGGCAAGACCACTGTTTTCGTACCGAATGCGATCGCCAGCACTGTTGATGCCATGACAATGAGGCCCCACCGCTGCAGATAATTCTGTAATTCATCGTAAGGCCCTAAGGCCCAAACCTTGAACCCGCAACCCTTAAAACCGTTCTCAGGTCCCAGACGTTGGGGGCCCTGCTTGTGGGCAACTGCCACAAGGTTTGGCGCGGGAAGAATGCTGCCCTGGTGTGGGAGGTGACTCGTTTCAAGTTTTGCTTGACTTGGCTTTGTTGTTTGTGCATCGGAAGTGCTTTTACATCCAGCATGCGGGCTGCCAGCTATCAGGTCGAGTTTACGGAGGAGCCCCCAAAGATCCAAGTGTGCAAGCCCAAAGTGTACACGCTGTGTAACTTCATGATTCCAAAGAAATCCTGGGTTCTCGTGCAGAAGGCCCCGTGGCGACTTGTCCAAACATTGACATGTCTGATGAATATTCATTCTGCAGTTCTTAGGTCGAGGTCTTTTGTCGGCATGCCAGCGTTGGTTGCACTAAGATCATGCTGGACAGATTCAATTCTCAGATTGGCATTGGGTTGGCGATTGCATCGCTGACGCACGACTTTGCAAAGTCTCAGCGTTGTCCGAACCCTACTAGGCGCTTAGGCTTGAAAGTTAAAGGTTTCGGTTCTTAGGATGGGCCCAAACAGTAGCCACCCGGTGTTGCTTGGACGGACACGACGCAGAGTCTTTCTCATGCTGCCCGGGACTCTTTACATTTTCCTTCTCGTCTCGGCACATTTTAAATCCGTTACCGTTATCTGCTTGCCTTGTCCTGACGAGGTCTGAGTTATGTAGCTATTAAAAGTCGAAGTGTAGGTTTGCAGCATAACATTATGTATCATCATGTGATGTGTTTATAGCCCGATATACGGTGTAGCCTGGTATACGGCAGCAGATGACTGGCTGTTTGTGAGTGTCTTGCTGGCAGTTCAGTGTCAGACAAAACAAAATCACATCACACGGTGACAGTGACAGCCTTGGGAGTTTGGGTAGGGAATGCGCCAGCATCTACTAGGCAACTGCTGCCATTGTTGTCAAGCGGAGCGGTAAGCTGCTGCACAGCGCAAGTTTCTTAAAGGTCGAAGTTGCAGGTGGATGGTATGCCAATCTCAAAGACTGTCGAGAATCTCTCCGAGGACGGATTGTTTTTTACAGTGTGAAGCCTGAGCCTCAACCACCGGCCCGTTCATGCAAACCTTAAAGCCCTGCCTGTAACGGTACCCCTAAACCCTACAAAAAGCCAAATTCAGGACAGTGAGGAGCACAAGGAGCCCGTGACAGAGACCAATAAAGCCTCGGCAGCCCCAAGAAAGTCAGCACTGAAGAAGAAAGCCACATGCAAAGCAACCAAGGAACAGGAAGAGGAGAAGGGAGAGGAGGGTGGGAGCCAAGTTGCAGAGGATGATGATGAGGGACAGGACGAGGAGAAGGCAGCTCCCTGCAGACCGAAAAGAAAGCGATCAAAAGGCAACCGCCAATGCAACCCAGTGCAAGAGGAGCCACAGGAAGAAAAGGAGGTCAAGGAGGAGGAGCCCAAGGCACAAAAACCCAAAGGCCCGAAGAAAAAGCCAGCAAATTCAAAGAAGAAGCGCCAGGACTTAGAGGCAGCAGAGGAGTACGAGGAAGAAGGCTTGGTATTCGATGATGAAACGTGGCCTGAATGCGACGAGGATCCTGGCTTGATGAAGCGACCCGCAGCAAAAGTCCAGGCGAAGAGTGCGAGAGCGAAGGAGGATGCACAGGACGACCAGGAAGGTGCTGCAATGAAGCGCCCCGCAGCAAGAGCCAAGGCGAAAAGTGCGAGCACCAAGGCGAAGG
Organism: Symbiodinium sp. CCMP2592; assembly: GCA_905221615.1. NCBI lineage: Eukaryota > Dinophyceae > Suessiales > Symbiodiniaceae > Symbiodinium > Symbiodinium sp. CCMP2592. The sequence continues at coordinate 1,030,179 of CAJNDT010000535.1, forward strand.
CTGCCTGTAAGAGCAAGCCCAAAGGCCCGCTAGCATGCTGTTGCTCCGTGTTTTGAAACGTAGGACCTAGGAGCCCCGAATCAAGCTGCCGCCGTTGCTCAGGTGGTGACTCAGGTGGTGACAAGGACAAGATAACCTACAGCAACCCGTACCACTACTCAGCCAAGTTTGGCATCAAGGCCATCGGAGGACCATACAAGACCAAGAAAGAGATCCTTGTGGCGGGGGTTGTGTCCAAATGAACGCTGCCTGTTTTAAATTACATAATAAATAATAATAATAATTAATTGAATGACGAGTGGAAACCCAAGCCAGGCCTCGCAAGCCTTAAACGTTGAAATTTGGCAACCCCTGGAGGTGGGCGGTGCTATGTATCCAACTGACAAGTTGCAGGAGATCGCGGCAACTAGGCATCGTTAAAATTCAGGCGAATAACATCAAACAATTGCTATCGTCGTGTTGTCCTTCATCCTCCAGTCTATTGCGTGACCCCAGTCGTTACCGTCATGACTTCAGGAAATTGCTGTGGAACGATTGCGCAGTGGCTACAGCCTCGCGAATGTCAAGGAGATGGTTGCCGCCTGCCCGAGTTAAAATCACTAGGTCATGGGTTTGCCACACGTGTTCCATTGCAACACTTGACACTGTATGCAATGGATGCCTTACTGCTGCTATGCACCTTCCAAACACTGCCCAGTGCAAGTCGTTAAGGAGCAGATGAAGCATGAAGTCCTCAACGGCATTATCGCTTCTGAGAAGAAGGGTCAGGCTGACGAGAAGAACGATGAGACTCAGAATGATAACGACAAGCCTTTCATTGATGAAGCTGACGAGGCTGCGATTGAAACTTCAATGTAAAGACCATAACATCATGACCATAAAGCCGCTTAAACCTTTAAGGCCAAAGGTCAGTTGTATAGAGGGTTTCAGATTTTGGACTCGCTGCGGGTTCCCACTTTTAAAGTAACATATCCTTAAGTTTAAGCATTCCATGACCCGCCATTACCGTTGCCGTTGATTCGACCCTAACCCTGCCGTTCACCTCCGAATCCTAAAGCCAAGCATGCCGAGCCCGCAGGAAAAAGAGGAGGAAGAGATGGAAAACGATCCATCGGTTGGATGACGTGCAGACTCTGTCTCAGAGTGCAGTGTGCGGAGGGAAAAAAAAGCTTTGCTGTGAAGAGCATACGCATCATTATAATTCAATTCTTAGACTTGGTAATATTACTAGTTGTTTATTTCGTTTTATTCCGTTCTATTCTGACTGTGTATTGCTATTAATTGTTATATTATTTGGGAACTTGTATAACACTGATTCCTGATTCTGATGACGATGATGATGCATGCTTAGGGCCTTCAGTACAATGAATGTTTGCAACCCCCCTGATCCTTGCACCCTAAGCTAAAGCCCTAAGCCCTAAACCGCCAGCTGTTTTGTGGCTCAATGGCCGTGGAGTCCGCTGCCACAACGGCCAATCGATAAGTTGAATAGCTTCGATTCTCAACGTGATGTGGGTCGACAAAGCTTTGCGTCGCACAGGGTGCTACCCCGTGTCCCAATTGAGGCTTCAAATCAGGAATTGGACGCCAACTTTAAGTTTGAGTTTACGCAACGTTTGGCAATCAAAAGAAAGCCCCAGACCAAAGGGAGAAGTGTCAAATTAAATTAGGAATTGGACACCAACTTTAAGTTTGAGTTTACGCAACGTTTGGCAATCAAGAGCCCCAGACCATAGGGAGAAGAAGACCAGGCACCCGGATGTTAACGGGCACCCGGATGCAGCGAAAGTTCTTTTTCAGTGAAAGGCACATGGTCAAAGGACGGGTCAATCATTTCAGCATCGCCAGATACCCTCCGCACAACAATGAGCGGGCGCAGCCATTGTGGAGCATCGGCTAGGAGGTTGGAGGCGATACGCACAACCGCAATGAGCGCAGAATGCTGCTGTGCTGTCCAAAACACAGTTTGCTCCAGCACAGCATCCAGACAGACCAGAGCGCCCACAGAGAAGAGGTTTTGGAAGATCCCGCACAGCCTAAGATGCTGAGCGAGCTGCGACCTTGTGCCCGAGCGGCCAGAATGGCCGTGATGTGCCCACTCAGGAGGCCATCCGGGCTGTTTAGCAGCTCAGCAATGTGGCGGCAAAAAGATTGCCCCATCAGAGCGGCCAACGTGTGCAGCTCGGCTGGGATCAGTGCTGCCGGTAGGCGCCAGTTATTGCAGAATGGCTCCCGAGGATTGTGGTTTCGAGCTACTGGATGAAGGGCAAGGATGCGCTTCTTTAACTTCACAAAATCGGCCGGCGTGAGGGCAGGGGTAGCTGGGAAGTGAGGAGCGCGGGCGGCCGTCTCCACTGCTTGCAAAAAGGACAGCACCAGATGCACTTCAGAGGCGAAGTGGCGCCGAGGCCTTAAAGGCCAGGGAGGCAAATCTCGCCATCCACCGGGCATCAGCGCTTTTTCTGAAAGTCCATGTACGGGGCCCATCCGGGCCCGGAACGATGCATGACCAGAGGTCTGTGGTGCTCTTGTCCCTCAAATGCCTGGTGAGGCATTTTTGCACATCTGACACCGACACAGTCGAGTCAGCACACACTCGCTTGTTGCTCGGTTTCCGTTGGACTGCCATCAAACGATCCAAACGAGTAGCCATGGCTCTGAAAAAACTGTATATAGCACTAAAGTAAACCCTAACCCTGAACCCTTGATGGCTCTGAAAGCTATATAGCTCTAGAGTTGCTAAAGTTTGTACCCACACGTGTACCACATTTGTATGCTGCCGTACTGAACTAATTTGCATGCTGTATGTTTTGTTTTGCTCCACTGTATTTTAGAGCCCAATACTGACTGAGTGACTCCGCAGGCGTGTGAACCACAGGAAAAGTTTAGCATGGTAGCGGAGCAGCTGGTAAGCCACTCCCGTGTGTTTGGCGAACCGCTGCTCGGGGCAGGACCCAGACCCCAGGGTAGTGGTAGTGAGAGGGACTTTGACACGTCACGGTTAGGTTCTCGGGTTCTTGTGGTGAGAGAGCCCTTTAGGGACCAACTGTGTGCCATTGTCCAGGTGGAAAAGGGATCCAGGATTTTCTTGTGGACAGTTCGGTGAAATAAGCGCGGCGGGTAGCTGCAGACGTCGGGGCCGACCGGCAGTAGTGCCATGGATCAGGATGCACAAGCTGCTGCACAGGCGCTCGCACAAGCGCAAGCACAGGCAGCCGCAATTCCGATGCCAGAGATCGATGATGATGGGCCCGAGTTGCAAGCAGCCCAGCATAATCCCTTTAGTCCTGCAGCAAGCCCTAGCAATATGGGTATGGCACTTGAAGCAATGCTAAATCGCATGGCATCCATGGTGGAAGCGTCAACGAATGCTGCTTCGATTGCTGCTACAGCTGTGCAGTCGATGCACAATGCACAGAGTGTGGCAGGTGCCAAAGCTGGACTTGAGGGCCGTGACTTGCTGAAAATCCTCCCTAAGCCCGAACCCTTTAAGGTTGACAAGGCCGAAGATGAGCACAGCCGCTGGCATAGTTGGTACTGGGTGTTTAGACAGTTCTTGGTGGCAGTAGATCAAAATTTCGATGCGGAAATTTCTGCAGTGGAGCGATCCTTGAACAACCCAGTCTTGATTGTCAGTGCAGAGCAGCAAGCCCGGAGCTTTCAGCTGTATGCTCTCTTGAGTACCTTGATCAAAGGAAGGGCCTTCCAAACTGTGAAACAGATCAACCACCAGCAGGGCTATGAAGCTTTGAGAATGCTGTTGTTGCAGTTTCAACCGCCTAGCAAAGTTCGGTCGCTTGGGATCCTTAGTGCGTTGACCCAGATCAAAGGGTTCAATCCTAGAGAGCCATACTTGCCGCAAATCTTGGAGTTGGAACGAGCTTTTGAACAGTATTCCCTTGCCAGTGGCGAAGATGTGCAACCAAGCCTCAAGAGCGCCTTGCTTTTGCGTTCTTTGTCAGGAGTGATGCGCCAACACATATGTGCGTCACTGCCTGAGGATGCCTCCTATGGTGTGTTGAGAGAAGCAGTGCTGCGGTATGAGCGTGTGCAGTTCAAGTGGGGTGTTGGCAATGTGTTTGCGCAAGATAGCATACTTCTGGGAACCAAGCACAATCATGATGATGCCACCCCAATGGAGATAGATCGTCTTCAGAAAGGAAAAGGCAAAGGAGGTGGAAAGGGCAAAGGCAAGGATGGCAAAGGTGGCAAGGCTAACAAAGGCAAAGGCAAAGGAGGAGGCAAGGGCAAAGCATGGAGTGCCCAGGATTGGAAGGGCAACGCGAAGGGATCCAAGGGCAAAGATGCAAAAGGCGGCAAAGGCAAGGGCAAAGGTGGAGGAAAGGGCAGGCTTGATCCAGATGTGTGTGGGAACTGTGGGCGAAGAGGGCATTGGAAGAATGAGTGCTGGTTCCCTCCACAGCAGGGGCGTGTGCAACAGGTGGCCGAAGAAGTGCCGAGCCAGGCCATCCCGTCTTCTGCTGCGTCCACAGTTTCGCAAGCTACTGCGAGCACTCGAGCCCCCACGGTCGGAGCCCGCCAGGTGAATCGCGTTGAAGCAGTGCAGACCGTTTTCGAGAGTGATGATGAGATTGATTTGAGTGTGTTTTCAGTGGGAAGCAGCTCTTACATCAGGGCTGTTCAGCTTTCCGTAGGTGTGCAGGTGCAATCAAGTTTCGTGCAGGTGCAATCAGGTCCCGTGCAAGTGCAATCAGGTCCCATGCAAGTGCAATCAGGTCCCGTGCAAGCGCAATCAGGTCCCGTGCAGGTGCAATCAGGTCCCACGCAGGTGCAATCAGGTCCCGTGCAGGTGCAATCAGGTCCCACGCAGGTGCAATCAGGTCCCACGCAGGTGCAATCAGGTTCCGTCGAGGTCACAGGCCAGGAGGTGTGCAACATGGCGTCATGCACAGGTCCCAGGTCAAGTCAGGCGCCAGCCAGTGCAGCAAGTGCAAGTTGGTACCACATGTCGTGTACTGATGATGATGCACAGTGGACCCGTTGCTCAGATGAGTGTGCAAGTGACATGTCCTGTGAGGCCATAGCAGCCCCAGTGAGAGGTGTCATCCGGGTGGCTGGGTTTCGTCCTGAGACTGAGCAGTTGCCCGTGGTTGAGGAGGTCACAGAAGTGGTACTCGACTCTGGAGCCGACGAGTCGTGTCTGCCGTATGCATATGCAGGTGTAGGTTGCAAGGCAAGCACAAATCAGAGAGCTAACTTTTCGGATGCCCAAGGAAACCCGTTGCGGGCTTACGGATGGCGCTATGCACAGGTCATCCTTGACAATGGCGTCACCTTTCGTGAGCGCTTCCTTGTGACTGATGTGACGTCACCCCTGCTTGCATGCGGAAAGCTGTACAAGGCTGGATGGAGTGTGCAACATGAGAACAATGAGCTGGTGCTGTCCAAGGGTTCTCGGAAGGTGCCCGTGCGGTTTAGGCATAACAGCCTTGTTGTGGATGGAAGCATCAGGACTGTGACCAGCAAGCCGTTTGATGGCTTTGTGCGTGCTGTCAGCTTGAACCCTGTTCTTGAAGGTATGGTCAACAAAGGCAACGAGTTCTTTGAGGAACTGATCCCAGGAGTGCAAGGACTTAAATGCGAGTCCGATGCCTACCTTGATGTGAGCTTGTATTTGCCGATGGAAGGTATGCAGTACCGCACCACTTTGGTTTGCGTTGATCCTGTAATGCGCATTTGGGAGCTTTGGGAGCTGTGCCGCGATGTCACAACTTTGGATGTGCTTGATGAGCAATTTGCCGATGGGGTAGAGCGCACGGTGTTAACCATTGCCTCCAGAGAAGCTTTGACAGCAGAGCAGCTTGGGATCGTGATGCAAGGTGATGTGCCAGAGGCGCCAGATGGTAATACAGATGTGCCAATGCATGAAGGCGAAGGTGAGCCTGCAGGTGGTGCGCAGGAGGTTGGAGGCATCGGCTCTCCTCCTCCTTTTGAGTCTACTGTTCCGGGCACCCCTGATCTTGCAGCTTTGTTTGCAAGTGATGTTGAGGGTGAGAAGCAGCATCATGATGGTGCGAATGTGCCCGTGGCCCAGCAAGCAGCTTTGGAGGCTGCAACCCGAGATGATGAAATGACCGGTGATTTCATTGAAGTGAATGGTGTCAGAGTGACCGCCGACTCGGCGTTGAGTGTCATGCGCAAAGCCTGCGAGTATCTGAATATAGGCCGTTCAGGTGGCAAAGCCAAGGTGTACAAAAGGTTGTGCGATCACTTGAAGCGTCTTGAACTTGCAGAAGGTGTGCGCCAGAAACAGGAGCGTGCACAAGGCGAGAGCCGTGAGCCTCGTGAGGTTCCGCTTGTGAAGGAGCCAACGCTGCACGAGCGGTTGCAACACAATCTGACGCACGCCCCGTACCGTGAGTGGTGCGAACACTGCGTGATGCACAAGGCGCGAAGTGATCGTGCCAGCGCCACTGTTGAACCTAAGCGGGCCGTTTCGGTTCTCTCCTTCGACTTCGGGTTCACAGGTCGCGAGCTTGATCCTGAGAACAAGCTTATCACCCTGTGTGTGAAGGACCGTGCAACAGGTTGGAGAGAGGCCATTCCCACCAAGCGCAAAGGCGGTCCGGAAAGCACCAAATTTCTCACCAGCGAGATCGTCAGACTGTGCAATGTGCTGGGATACAATGATGTGACCATACGTTGCGACCCTGAGCCCAGTTGCAAGACCCTCCAGCAGGAGGTTCAGAAGGCCCGAGGTCGCCTGGGTCAAAGGACGAGGCTGGAGCAGTCAGGTGAAGAGGAAAAGGCCTCGAACGGTGCCGCGGAAGAAGCAGTGGAATCCACCAGACAGCAAGCATGTGTGCTGTTGAGTGCTTATGAGCACAACACCGGCAAGCAAGTAGGCAGTTTGCACCCACTTCACGCGTGGGCTGCTCGCCATGGGTCGTGGTTGCTGAACAGGTATGTCGTTGCTCGAGATCAGCAGACCCCGTTTGAATGCACTTTCCAGTCGCCTTATACAGGCAAGCTTGTCGAGTTCGGTGAGTGTGTGATGGCTATGTGCCGCACAGCGATGACCAACAAGCCTGTGAAAGGATCCGCCAAATGGGTCCGATCGCTGTGGTTGGGCAAGGCCAATGCGAGTGATGGCCACCTGGTTGTCACAGCAGGTGGAAAGCTTCTCATCACCCGTTCCATCCGCCGAACGCCGGAGCGATGGGATCCCAGCTTGCATGACTGCATCAAGGATTTTCCTTGGGACCACCCGGGATTTGTTGCAGGTGGACTTGGCAAGATGCGCAAGCAGCGTGAGGCCAAACCTGTTGAAGCTGTTGCGGAACCAACGGCTGATGAAGTTGGCGTGCTTGGGCCTGTGAGCCCTTTGCTTGCAGGGCCCGGTGATGAAGCTGCTTCGGATCCTGAGACCAGCTTGAACTACTCGCCAAGCCTCCCTGCTTCAGAGCACAAAAGCAATGGCCCAGATGGAAGCGCAGGCAGCAGCACAAGCAGCAGCAGCTCGAGTGATGATGATGGCAGTGGTGCGGCCGCTGGCAATGTGTCAGCCGAGCAGTCTGATGCTGCTATGCGAGGTGTCGAGGCTGAGGTGCCACAAGGTGTTGCAGGAGTGCCTGGCGCAGGCGGGGATGCGAATGCTGAGGAACGCCCGTCTAAGGCAGCCAAGTTGCGTGCTGTGACACAAAACGAATTTTATCACAATGATGCATCAATTGATTTTAATTTTGAAGATGCCGAGCTTGATGAGCTAGAGGGCTATGATTATGGGCTGGCTGATTACTATTTTAGTGAGGAAGCTGGCGGATCTGATGCGCCGCCCGATGAGCTGTGGAGGCCATTTGGGCCCACAGAGCCAAGCCTTTCAGAAGCCGAGATGCTGATGATTGACAGTGCAGCCGATGATTTTGAGATCCGTAGGCTGTTGGCCATGCATGTGCTTGAGGCCCTCACTTGTGACGCAGCTGAGCAAGCACAGACTGAGGGATCCAGACTGTTGTCAACGAAATTTGTCAGGAGCTGGAGAATCAAGATGCGCAAACTTGCCGATGGAACTGAACAGCAGCAATACTTGAGGCGGTCCAGGTTTGTAGGGCGTGAGTACGCTTGGATGGACAAGGATAGGACCGAGCTGTTCGCCCCTGCCTCTAGTAGTCTGCTGACGAGGTTGTTGCCATCAGCCTTTATGAGGTCCAAAGGTGACGGGCATGCATGCTGTGTGCTTGATGTGGCAGACGCGTTTCTCACCGTCGACCAGCGCATACCAACGGTCGTCAAGGCAAGCCTCGGGGATCAGCAATCACATGTGCAACATTTCCGTCTACTGAAGCTCCTGCCGGGGCAGCGCGATGGAACGATCCGGTGGCATGAATCGTTCACTGAATACCTTGACAGCAAGCTTGGATTGGAACCGTACGTGCCATGCCCGGCACTCTTCAAGCTGAAGAATGTTGCAGTTGCTGGATTGTTGCATGTTGACGACTTGTTCAGTGAAGGACAGCGCAAAGGCTTGGATGTGATGGTGTCATGTGTGCAGGACAAATACAAGTGCACGGTGAGCTGGCTTTGTGAGCATGGGGATGAGGTTTCGTTTCTCAAGAAAGCATATCGGTTGGTTCGTGATGACCTCTTGATTATCCAACCTCACCCGCGCCATGTTGAGAAGCTGGTTGAAATGTTCAACCTCACACGTGCGAGGAGCAAGTCGAGCCCCCTGCCGACCACTCTTCCAACGGATGATGAAGAGTTGACTGGCGAGCAGAGTTCGATGTTTCGCACTGCGGTTGGAGTACTCTTGTATCTGCAGGCCGATGTGATTGAAGCGCAATTTGGGATCCGGTGGTTGGCTCAACACATGAGTCGCCCCACCACTGGGGCACTGCGCGTGCTGAAGCACATGATCCTTTACCTTCGGGACACTAGCGGTTATGCCATAGGTTTCCCAGTGCCCACCATAGGCATAGGAGTCAGTGTGCAAAGCAAGGCGGGGCACGATGTGCTGGAGACACACACCGACGCCGACTGGGCCGGAGATAAGGTGCATCGGAAGTCGGTGTCAGGATGCGTCATAACCTTGAACAGCCACCTGCTAAGCAGCAGCAGCCGGACGCAGAAATCCATAGCATTAAGCTCAGGAGAATCCGAATATGCCAGTGCCGTTTCAGGAACGTGTGATCAAGTGTTCATCCGCAATGCCGTCGAGTTTGTCCTTGGAACAAAGGTGGAGTCGCATTTGCTTTTGGACTCAGCGGCAGCCCGAGGTGTGATCGCCCGACAGGGCGCAGGCCGAATCAGACACTTGGAAGCGAAGATGTTATGGCTGCAGCAGTACGCCCGTGAAAGCCTCCAGGTGCACCCTGTTGATGGCAAGCACAATGTGTCCGACCTTGGAACGAAAAGCCTTCAAGGACCCCGGATCAGAGCATTGCTGCACAAGGTTGGAATCCGGGATGCCAATGATGACTATGCGCTTGTGGGCAGTGAAGAGTTCCAGAACCTCCTTGATGGCAACACAGTGCGCAAGCTGGTGCGAATGGTCAAGCAGCAGGGCAATGCTGGCAATTCCGTTGGATTGCAAGTTGCAATGATTGTCTTATCGCACGCCTTGAGCCAGCATGCCGTTGCAGCCGCAGCGGACAGCGAGGAACAAGATGTCGGTGCCGATGATGGCACAGATGGAATGCACAGCATCGTCCAACAGGTGCTGGAGATGATCATGCTTGTGTTCACTTTTGCAGGTGAGTATGCCCAGCTGTATCCGATTGTAGCCACAAGCTTCATGCAAGGGTTCATGTGGATGATTCTGATGTGCTTGGGATGGTGTGTGTGCCGAAGGCGCAATGTGATCTTGAGCATGCGAGGTGATGCGTCAGGAGATGATGGCATGTCTCCTGCATCGCCACGCGGTGCCAGGAGTAAGCGAATGACCAAGCCGCCCAAGCGCAGTTGCGATGACAGCGATGATGAAGGGGCACGTGGTGAAAGTGCCAATGCTGGTGATGTGCCAATGAGCAGCCATGAATCGCCAGGTCGCTTGAACTTCAACGTGCCGTTGACCCCTGGGCCCTGGAGCCTCGGTCAAGCTTGAAGTGTCGAGTGGCAGTGCAAGCGAGAAGCCGTCAAGCAGTGCAGCAAGCACAAGCAGCACAGGAGATGCCGATGTCCCGCGTGCAAGGCGTCCACCAGTAAGGCCCAAGCCAAAGGCCAGGAACAGCGGTGATGATGAAGTGTGGGTTTCCGGTGCCCAGGGTTACTGCTACCACAAAGCAGGATGCGGAAAGTTGAACCAGAGCAACAGTGTGACATCGACTACCAGGCGGTTGGCTGAGAGTCGTGGATACCGCGGATGCCGCATTTGCAATCCTTGAGACTTGGACCACTTGTGTATAATGCTCATGATGCCCATTCCTTGAGTGGGTAGCGCTTGCGCTGCTCACTGATCGGATGGATTGGCGCGGTGATGGAGCTTGTACAGTGGCTGCGGGTTAACCTTGTACATAGACTTGGTGTGGAACAGCAAATATGCAAGGCATCTTACACATGCCATTTTGGCGTGTCAATACTTGAAATCACTGAACAATCGCAATGTCGCAACCGTGGAGCGGTTGAAGAGTCCGAAGGGGCAGGTTGAGACCGCCCGATGCATTTAGGCATCCAAATCTTACGTCTCCTTGAACTTGAATGCTGAGCTTATCTTGATTCTTGGAAAGGCCTCCGCTTGGGTCAGTCAAGCAGTCACTTCGCAGGCAGCCCGTGCCTGTGGAGGTGGCGGTAACTAGTTGTAGCTACGTGTACAGTGTAGCTTTGCGCCAAAGACCTTTTGAGGCAGAGCGCTGAAACTGACAAACGTCTGAAGCTGTAGGAGTCTGTGGAGCGTGTAAACTTTGTGTTTCGTCTTACGGAAAGGCAGCATCAAGCTTTGTGTAAAGAGCTTCTCGAAGTAGCTCGCTCTTTAGGCGGGGTGCTAAAGTTTGTACCCACACGTGTACCACATTTTGTATGCTGCCGTACTGAACTAATTTGCATGCTGTATGTTTTGTTTTGCTCCACTGTATTTTAGAGCCCAATACTGACTGAGTGACTCCGCAGGCGTGTGAACCACAGGAAAAGTTTAGCAAGAGTAAACCCTAACCCTGAACCAGGGGAAGGGTTTAGGGGTTAGGGTTTAGGGGTTGAGGGTTTAGGGCTACGGTTTAAGGTTGAGGGTTTACGGTTTAGGGTTTAGGGTTTAGGGTTTAGGGTTTAGGGGTATCATAGCAGTCCCCTGTCCCTTTCTTGGTGTTACACCGAGTTAGGGCAGGGAAAGCTCTCAAGCCCAAATCTCCACACCTCTGTAAAGCCCTTCAAACCCGTCAAGCTTGGGGTTTTGGGTTCCCCCCCATTGTACTCGAGCTATTGACAGCCTGGGCACTACAATGTCATCAAACACATGTCGAGTTGCCCGAGCCTTGGCGGAGGCTTGCTGCTTGCAGATGATGTCCCACAGGCATCGAAGGATTTCCTGCGGCAGCAAAAGCACAAAGAACAAATCGATGTTATGAGCCGTACCACCACATTGGGCACTACAATGTCATCAAACACATGTCGAGTTGCCCGAGCCTGGGCGGAGGCTTGCTGCTTGCAGATGATGTCCCACAGGCATCGAAGGATTTCCTGCGGCAGCAAAAGCACAAAGAACAAATCGATGTTATCAGCCGTACCACCACAGCACTACAATGTCATCAAACACATGTCCGAGTTGCCCGAGCCTTGGCGGAGGCTTGCTGCTTGCAGATGATGTCCCACAGGCATCGAAGGATTTCCTGCGGCAGCAAAAGCACAAAGAACAAATCGATGTTATGAGCCGTACCACCACATTTGCAACACCACGTCCATCAAACACACATGTAGCTGCCGCCCTGCATAGAGATTTTTGCGAAGGCACAAGGCCGTGAGTCACAGGTGAAACAGAGAAGCAAGACGGCAGCCCGAGCCACACAGAGGCTTTTTTCGGGGCGCAGAAGATGCTACACCTGTGTGCGATGGCCGTGCCTGGCCTCCCCTGCCTTATATAACTCGGTGTGACTATCCATGTTCTGTGTTTGGTGGCAAATAGTTATAAGTAATAAATATATGTCAACCCCTATGATACTGCCTCCCTGCTCCCACACCCCCTCCCCTGCCCTGACTCGGTGTAACACCAAGAAAGGAACAGGGGAGTTTGTGTGGGAGCTCATTGTAAGTAATAAATATATGTCAACCCCTATGATACTGCCTCCCTGCTCCCACACCCCCTCCCCTGCCCTGACTCGGTGTAACACCAAGAAAGGAACAGGGGAGTTTGTGTGGGAGCTCATTATAAGTAATAAATAACATCCACACAACTCACACCAAGAAACGGACAGGGGGCTCCCACACTCCCTCCCCTGCCCTGACTCGGTGTAACACCAAGAAAGGAACAGGGGAGTTTGTGTGGTAGCTCAAAATGGCAATGACGAGTGCTTCACATCGCCTCGACGGTCATCACCCAGACCCAGAAGCCGTCCTCCATGATCTGGTACCAGCAAATGATGAGGATGGTCTGGGTGCCCGCGATGTTCGCCAAGTTCTCGAACTCGGGATCCTCAGGCCTCTGGAGCAGGACCACAGGCCACCAGCTACTCTCGGGCTCGGGGCTCTCGAAGACCATCTGCGGGTTCCTCAGGGCCGCGGTTTAGGGTTTATGGTTTATGGTTTAGGGTTTAGAGGGTTTAGAGGGTTTAGAGGGTATATAGGGTTTTTAGAGGGGTTATAGAGAGGGTTTACAGGGTTTAAAAAGTTTAGGCCTTTGGAGGTCGGTGTGGAGCTTCAGGTGGTCCTTGGAGTACGAGGCATTCGTGTACTTGCCGGACGTCGGAGCATAGCTCACCCAGGCCAGATGGTACTTGGCCACCTGGACTCGTGTCCAAACCCCCTCTGTGGTCACTCTTCCTATACTATTCTATAAAAATTCTATAAACCTTATCGTTATTTTTTATTGGTTCTCCTTTTTACCCACAAGCCCACCTGCTCCTTTGTCAGGAGGTGCGTTTTCGCGGTCTTGGACGTGCCGTATTTGATTTGCATCGCCTTGGTGGCATGGATGCTCCGCACCAAGGACGGAAGCTTCTCCACATCGCCCCAGTACTCCACACTGTTTGCCAGCGACAAACGGTGCAATCCCCCGCCGAATCGCCGAACTCTCGCGAAGGACTCCCTCACCTCGGTGGCCGTCATCGCAGTTGGGTCCGTGAGGAGGTACGACGACCTGAGGTGCTCCCTCATGTAACTCTTGTGGTCCTTATTCTTCACGTGCCACTCGTCCACAAACCTGTCGCAAAAGGGACACTTCTGGTACAGGAACAAGGAAGTGAGTTCCTTGTCCGCCTCCTCCACCTGCTCGTCCGTGATCGTTGGCATGTTCATGCCCGGGCTCTCTTGAAACTCTCCAAACAATTTCTTCTCCGCGAGCTGCTCCAAGACAGCCTCCGTCAGGTTGCCGCTGCCCTTGCGGTACTTCTTCACCATCTCCAAAATCTCCTCGACGGGCAGCTTGTCTGCTTCCTCCTTCGAGATGACCCCCTTGTGGATCAAAGCTTTCTTGGCCTGTTTCGCCTCACGCAGAGGGCCTCTTCCATGTTCCGGCTTGCTGTTGGACCGCTTTGCGGTGCTCATGGTCTCGTTGTCGGACGGAGGGTCTGGCTCCTCCATCAGAACATCTTCCGGCACTTTCGTGCTCTCGGTGCGGGCATCGAGCCCCTCCAGGGCCGTCTTGTCCAACTTCTTCACACTCCCGCTGGCCGGCTCCATGGCGAGGAGCTACGAATTTAGATCTATATATAAAAGGTGCCCACACAAACAAAATTTACAATTAAAAACACATCTAAACTATATAACAATAACATACATTCGCTAACCATCTTATAGATGCCTGCCCTAACTCGGTGTAACACACAAGAAAGGGACAGGCGGGCACAAAAAGAAAGTAAAGCTGCTTATGCTACCACATGTCACATGTCTGTGAAAACCTGTCAATAACATAACATGCTTTCGCAACCCGTCCGACGGTTGCACACCAAAAAAAAGCTGCCGCTGATTCGCGAAGCCACACACACAGGCACATGTGTGAACATGCTTTGGCATCCGGTCTTGTGAGCACGCAAGCAACTCTCTCTCTCTCTCTCTCTCTCTCTCTCTCTCTCTCTCTCTCTCTCTCTCTCTCTCGGAGGTCTTGCCACGAAAAGACCGAGAATGTTTGCCAGGACCACGAGGAGCTCCGCAGATCTTCGGCTTGCCTGTCCTGCCACACAAAGATAAAAAGATCACCAAAACCGGGAGCACATTCACTGTTCGAGCAAGTCCTGCCACCGCACCATAGCCGGCCATCCAGGGCGGTCACATCAAAGCACACTGTGCATCTATCAACGATACAGGATTGTGAACTTGTTCTGCTCGTCTCTCAATCACCCATATATATATATATATATATATATGTATCGACAACCCGACATATATACATATATATATATATATCCTAAACCAGAAAAAAACATCCATATTATATGTTCGTAATAAGTGCAGAAAAAAAAATGTCCTCTCTGCTGAGTGCGAGAGACCCACCCCTGCCCTGACTCGGTGTAACACCAAGAAAGGGACAGGGGCGGGCTTGAGAAGAGACACACGGCCCGGCAGCCCGTAATAAGTGCAAAAAAGGATGTCCTCTGCTGAGTGCGAGAGACCCACCCCTGCCCTGACTCGGTGTAACACCAAGAAAGGGACAGGGGCGGGCTTGAGAAGAGACACACGGCCCGGCGTGAAAATCACAAGTGCACTCGCAATGCCTTCCGGCTTTAGATGGCCTCCCCCGGGGTCTTTGCAAACACCAGTGTATAAGTGTCACCTCCACTCGGCCAGGGTGGATCCGCCATGCCTGAGGGGTGTGCACCTTCCTTCCACAAGGTCACAGGAGTGTGTGCTTCCGGTTTTGCCGCCACCGAAAGCCCGGACGGAAGCTTGTCTGCTTCCTCCTCCTTCATGATCCCCTTGTGGACGACCGCTTTCTTGGCCTGTTTGGCCTCTAGCAGCTGACCTCCGTGAGCCGGTTCCTGGAGGAGGTCGAGTGCTACCGTCTGGAACTGCATCCAGACTTGCCGGTCGAGGAGTGGTGCAGGGACTTGCCCTCAAGCCGCAGGCCAGTGGCCCTGCAGTGATGTATGGCAGGGGGTAGGTGATACTGTCTCAGACAATCATGCACAAGTCACACAAGCAAGAATGGATTTCAGGAGCTCTGCGGTCTAGGATACATATAATAAAACTGCATCCTGCCAAGTGCTATAGGGTTCCCCTGCCCTAACTCGGTGTAACACCAAGAAAGGAACAGGGGAACCCTATAGCCCTGCCCGATATATACCTCGCTCTCTCGCTCTCTGGCTGTCTCTTTCTCTTTTTTTCAAAACAAGACAAGCCATGCTGTTTAGATGTGTGGCCTCCCCCGTGGTCTTTGCAAACACCAGTGTAAGTCTCACCTCCACTCGGCCAGGGTGGATCCGCCATGCCTGAGGGGTGTGCACCTTCCTCAGGGGTCGTGCTTCCGGGTTGTGCCGCCCCCGAAAGCCCGTTGCTTTGAGATGACCCCTTTGTGGACCTCGCGAAGAGTGGCCGAGAAGGAACTCGCGGCTTTCCCAGGCATTTCTCTGAGCAGGTTGCTTAGCACGTGACTCCACACTGTTTGCCAGCGACAAACGGTGGAATAGCCCGCGGAATCGCCGAACTCTGGCCAAGGACTCCCGGACCTCGGTGGCCGTCATCGCACTTGGGTCCGTGGAATGGTGCAGGGACTTGCCCTCAAGCCGCAGGCCAGTGGCCCTGCAGTGATGTATGGCGGGGGGTAGGTGATACTGTCTCACGGACAATCATGCACAAGTCACACAAGCAAGAACTGATTTCAGGAGCTCTCCTGTGGTTTAGAGGATATACTCTCGCTCTCTGGCTCTCTCTTTCTCTTTTTTCTTTTGTTTTTTCACCGAAACACAAGAGAAGCCATGTCGGCCTTCGGAGTCACAACTGTACATGTTGTCTCTGTCGGCAAATCTCGCTATCGGAATCTATACGAATCTATCGCCACGTCGGCCTGCCCGGCATTCGGAATCCACTACTTTTTCGACACGTCGCACTTCCTAGTGCCTGTTTTTCAAAACACCTTTTCGGCACAGCTTGGCCCATTGAACAAAATAGGACAAAATTTACACGCCAGAAATTACACAAAAAAGTGTAATTTTTTTACACCCCAATTTGGCGTATAAATCATTTATACCGTTTTTGGCGTGTAAATTTTCCGAACGTGTAAAATTACACGCAAAGGATCTATCAGGCAAAGCACGAATGCTCTCCAATGACGTTGGAGCGTCTACTTATCGAGCGATACCAATTCGTGCCTTCAAGCAACAATCGCACGCTCCTGCAACACGAATCCCTGCACATTTGTCTCACCCCGCCAAGGTGCGCCTGGAGAGGCTCAAAGTCCTTCTCCCAGACACGCCCACATTGCAAGACCTTCAAAGTCTCTTCCATGTGTGGTGGGCAGGAGAACTTGAGCACACTTCCTGTGCTGTCTCAGAAGGGAAATATGGCGCCCTTCCATACTTGTTGAAGCGACAGCGAAAACGCCCGCATGCATCTTCTCTCACCATCCCATGGGCCGTCTTTGAAACTTTCCAACACCTGATTGAAGCACGGCCCCTTCATACGCAAGGTCAGCCTGTAACAATCAGCGCTGTCGAGGTTCAGCAAGTAGTCATGCAGTTGACAACTTTGGAAACGGTCAATGTTGCCCCGCCTCCCATAATCAAAGACGCTCGACAGCAGGGGGCACGTATGCCACATAAACACCCGAGATGGGATTTGCACCGATCGTCGATCATTGGGCTCCTTCGGGACCACGCATGTGCTGCGGGCTGACGGATCGCCTTGCTCCACCCTGGGAAAGGTCGACGCTGCCTTGCGTTCCACAAGGGCCTTTTGGCAGCAATCCCCGCCAGATTATTCCCCGGAATGGGAACTAGTCCTCAGTGAGTACCAGCCTCAGCCTGCAGCTAGGTGTACGCTTCCTCAGGAAGAAGATATTATGTTCCATCTCTTGCGCACGGGTGACTCTTCTGCGGGACCAGATGGTTGCCCCTACGAGTGCTACCGCCAGTTGCCTACTGAGTCCGCACGCGCCCTTCACTCTCACTTTTTGGATATCATCCTTGGGAGTGCTCCGCCCCCGATACAGGCCTTGACCTTTATCCCCAAAGCTGACGCGGGCCAATACGCGGACAATTTTCGGCCGCTGGACATGCCTGACACTGCTGCCCGCATCATTGACTCCGCTGTCTTTGCGTCAACCATGGCTGTCATCGCTCCTTGCCTCAACCAGTCACAAGCCCTTGTTAGCCAACTCAAGGAGGCTCCTGCCAACTTTATGATGGTTCAGGACTGTCTATTGTCTGAGTCGCAGCCTTGCAATATTCTGCTTACTGACATGGCTAAGGCTAAGGCTTTTGGAAGAGTCAACCCTGGGTGGCTTCTCGAGGTTCTGGAACGCCTATGTGTCCCTCATTGGGTCAGGCAGTACTCCATACACATCCTCTACGGCCGACAGTCCCTACATCGCATTCAAGGCCTCCTGCTACCCCCGTTGCGTATGCGTCAAGCCTCGCTATGGGACGCGCCACATCCGTGCTCTTGTTCTGTGTAGCCATGGACCCTCTCATCTGTTCGCTACACCGCATTCCACGGGTTCGAATGCTCAAGGCGTACATGGACGACAACTCAACTGCTGGCGTTGCATGGGTTGGGGACGCGCAAACCAGGTTCTCCTCTCTCTATAGTGCTGGATTTCATGTTCTCGAGCACCACTGTTTCACTGCGGTCAAGGTTCCAATTTCTCTCGCTGAGCAGCGCCACCCGCCACACACGGGCTCAAGGCATTGTTTACCCTGTTCTGCCTGAGTTTCCTGATCTCTCCATCAGGATGGGGATCCTCCTCTTGCAGCAGCTAGCTTTACCAAGGTTTGTCGCAGGTTGCTGCAGTTGCACTCCTTCGATGATCCGAGCGTACATTGGTTTTTGCTGTAAATCAGGCGAAACCCAACTCTTGGCAACGCAACACGCGCTCCGCGCCTACCTCGCAGGCCATCTTGCTAATTGTGAAACTGTCAGCCTTTTCTTGCGTGCGCCTTGCCAATGCAAGTGTAAGTCTTCCTTGTTGTTCGGAAGAGCGCCCAGCTTGGAGCAAATTTCAGAGTTAGATGCCACGCCCTGTGGTCCAAAGTTGTGCACGGAATCGGCGCCAGTCTTGGATTTCATGCTCTGGGGTGCGCCAACATACGTTGGTAGCACAGCTGGCCCGTGTACTCTTCCTAAGGCACAAATTCTCATCACGGGTCAAAAAGCGACACCTTCTATCGCTCGTAAACGGAGCTTTTCCAACCTCTCCGGCAGTCTCTGCCCGAGCGAGCCATTTGCTGCCGTGCGTACCTGCAAAGCTGTCTTCAATACACGCTGCAAGTCATTCCGCCCGGCCTCCCTCCGAGGGCTGCCTTCTGAGGCTAGCCTTTCGTCAAGGACAGCTGTTGGCAGTCTTTGTGGACTTGATAGTTCCTGACCGGCTCAAAGGAAAAACCCGCGAACAACGCAAGATCGAACGGCGTCAAAACCGCCTTAACTCCACGGCCGCCCTCTTGCTCATCCGACAGTGGCCTTCCTTTCTTGGGGCCGCCCCACAAGCTGGCCACGTCTGCAGCTGGGACCTTTCCCTTCAAAGTCTGTCGTGCATCAAGGTAGGCGGAGCTCTCGATGTGCCAGGTCAGCGATGTTTGTCGAAATTCCAAGATACTCAGCAGAGTTATGACTCCAGCAATCGAAGCTTGCATGTTGAGCGGTGATGTTACCAACACCAGCGGCCATGACGATAAGAAGTTCACTGCCTGTGCTGATATCACGATCAGAATATTGCTCAGCTGGTTTCGCCAGCTGAAAGTTAACAAGAAGAAACGGGACACCGCTTTCAGGCGGCTTTCTGAGGCAGAGAAAGCCAAAGTCACAATGGTCATGGATAAGATCGAGCTGAATGAGGAGGAGGCTGAAGAGGCTGCCAAGGAAGAAGGTGGCTTTGAGTCCGATGTGGACCTGACCTTTATGGTTTCTCTTGATTCCCTGTGTACGACAAACACAGCAGTGGATCATAACTCGACGACCTCTGTCGAGATCTTCGCGACCGAGGAGAGTTCTGGATTGCACCGAATGTTCGACAATGTCCTCATGTCTCCTTCCACTCCTCCTCCTTCCGGTGGTGCTCCTTCCGGTTCTGCTCCTTGCGGTTCGGATCCTTGCGGTTCGGCTCCTTCCGGTGCTGCTTCTTCCGGTGCTGCTGCGGCAGAGCAGCCGGTGACTCTGAGCAACTTGGATCTGATTGCTTTGGCCAGAAGTCGCAGGCCTGCATTCACGCTAGCGGTCAACGGGTTGATAGCGCTTTAATTTTCGTGGTTGTTTTTGTAAAACTAGGTTAGTTTTACTTCTTCCGATTGAGTTGGAAAGAAAATTTGCAAAGTGATTTTCTCTTGCAAGCTTTGAACACTTCTTGTGTGCAGCCGAGCATGTGATTACTTGTGTGCACCGCCGCGAGGTCATGCTCAAGGGAGCAAGTGAAAACAGCATGCAACATGGGCATGGGCAGAAATTTTTGTCGTTTGGACACATATCTTCAGCATCACATTTCTACACTTAGTCTTCTGTAGGGCAACACATCGGCTTCGTGCCTCATGAGTGACTCCACCTCCGTGGGTCCCAGCGCCGTGCTTTCAGAGGACCTCCGTGTGCTGCGGGAGGACTTGCAGGATCAGATCGCTGCATTGCAATTCAGGGTCACAGTTTTGGAGTACCGCTTGCGCCCAAGTCCTCTGCAGTCTCCTTCAGCCAGCTCAGTCAGTGCCAGCACAGCTACTTCCGCTTTGGTTCTTCTTGATCTAGGGGATATCACATTTACCCCACGGCCCTGCGCAGTGCTGCTTAATTTTCTGTCATTTCGAGCGCGCGGAGCCCTTCTGCAAACAGCTGCCCTCGTGCTAGATCCAGCCCGCACATCGTTTTACCGTATTGCCCTCCGTGATCCTGCCCTGCAATATCGTCATGTCTGACTCAGCAACAGGTGCGCTCCCGCGCCTGCTTCCAGCTGCGCCCGAGGCGGCTCACTCGGTGCCTGATGCTACGGGCCATGTTTCGGATAATCAGGGGGTTGCGGTTCTGCCTTCGGACCATCTTGCGCCAGAAGTTGAGATCTTGTCACCTCTGCCTGCAGACCAACTTGCGGCAGGGGTAGCAGACCCTTCAGAACAGCTTGAGGCGTCGAACGAGCAGCCGCTCGGTGGTGTAGACAGTGGAGAAAACCCAGAGCCCCGACCCGAGTTTCCACCACTCCCCCCTTCGGTTCCTAGTGGTGTAGACCTTCAACTTTCTTGTGGTTTAGGCCTGGCGGGCACTTCCGAGCCCGAAAATGTGGATCCCTCACCAGACTTGGAACCGGAAGGCTGGGAAGAACGAGAAAGTTGTGACCCTTCGGCAGAATGGCAGCATTATAAGGAAGTAGCTGAAACCGAGGCAGGGCTTTTGAGTGAGTTCGACAAACACTTAGAGCAGCTAGCTGCAGGATCCAGCTCCTCTTGGCGACCGGTAGGATCAGATGCAAGCTTGATCACACCTCCTGTAGCCAGCCCTCAGGAGCCCATGATAGCACCGCTTGTTGATGTGGCTGCCGTGGTGTCGACCGAGTTGGTCTCGAATCCGTCACTGAGCAAACTGAAGTTTCCGTGGGAGCGCGGCCCCATGCGCGCCGTCTTCAGTGAATCCTTGCCATCACTGCCAACGGTACCTAAGATGCCCTTGATTGCCAAAAGGCTCCTTGTGCCCCAGGAGCCAACCCATCAAGAAACGACCCACGTAGCTGTGAGCGCCAAGGTGTATCTTCAAGGTAAACCGATTTTCGCGGTGGCCATTAAAGCCACTAAGAACCTATCCTTCCGCGAGAGGCGTGCTGAGGTCTTGGAAGTTAGTTTAGGTAAGTTGGTTGCGTGCCTCCGGCTTGTGCCCCAGAACTTAGTTCCTTGCACGCTGCAGCGCAGCGGGAAGGTTGATCCAGAATCGGTGACGGCTGCTGTCGGCACTCGCTCCCCTTGGACGATAGACAAGCGTGCGAATGCCTTCAACACATTCCTCAGATGGTACCTTAACGGCCCTGCATCAGAGTCAGACTGCTTGTCAGAAGCGTCGCTGTGGGCATATATGACCGACCTCAAAAGGGCAGGTGCAGCGGCCTCGAAAGGGGCTGGGATCGTCAGTGCAATGCGCTTCCTTCACCATGTGCTTGGCTTCCACTTGGACGATGTCTTGCAGAGCCGGCGGGTATGTGGAATTGCTGAACAAATGTCTGTTGGGGTCCATTGGTTGCGTCAAGCTGAAGCCTTGACAGTGGGCGAAACATGCCGATTGCACACCATGGTGGAAGACCGGGGAGCCCACAGCTTCGATAGGGCCATGGCAGCCAGATGTCTCTTTGCGCTCTATGGGCGTTGTAGAAACAGCGACCTTTCGGACATCCAGTGGATTGAGCATGAGTTCAGCGAGTCTTCAGGGTATGTGGTCTTGTATCTGGGGATGCATAAGACGAACAATGTCACTGCACGTTCGAAGAAGCTTCTTCCAGTTCTGATCCCAGCGATAGGCGTCACTGGCACCCAATGGGTGTCTTCGGCGCTGGACGCTCTCAGCGCTGTGGGCATGGAGGTCCACGGCAAAGTTGAGGGCCCGCTTCTGAGGGCACCCATGTCTGCAGATGGTGAAACGCTGTCTAAGCGTGAGATCAGAGCAGCGGAGATCACGTCATTCTTGAGGATCGCATTGGGCCCGGTGTGTGATGAAGAGCGCCTGAAGCGCATCTCTTCGCATTCGCTCAAGCGCACTCCACTAGCCTGGTGCTCCAAGTTCGGGACAAGCGAACCAGTAAGATCAGTTTTGGGCAGGCATGCATCTGCCACGATCGGATCGCAGGCTATTTATGCCGTTGACTTAGCTACTTCGGCAGTAAAAGAGTTTGAGCAAGTTCTTCGAGACATCTCATCAGGACGTTTCAAACCAGACAACCCGCGGGCAGAATATTTCGTCGCTCCTCCCGAGCCGTCCCAGGATGCAAATAAGTCAGAGCCAGACGCTTGTGACGAGATGCCGAGTCAAGGCGAGATTGTGGACGTCAGTTCGGATTCCAGCTCCTCATCCGACAGCGAGAGTGCCGAGAGTTCGGGATCATCGTCCGAGGATGAGCAGCCCGCTCAGAAGATTCAGAAGCAGGACTGGCCGTGGGGCTTGAAAGACTCACTTGTGCATGTGAAGTCCAAGAAATGCCATTATGTGGTTGCGCGGTCTGGGGGAGGAAATGCCATTTTGGCATGTGGGAAAGTTGGGACCTCCAATTATGTCGTCCCAAAAAGTTTTGGGCAAATCAGTGGCACGTGCCACAACTGTAGAAGGGTCGCTGCCGGCCTTTAGAGGCTAGTCCGAGGGGACAAGTGCGAGGGCACCAAAAAAGGCAGCTCGCGGTACTTTTGCCGTGAAGTCGGAATGAGTGCGCATTGTGTGCTGAGGGTTTTGCGAGTGTTAGTGAGCGCAGCCTAGGAGTGCATGAGAGTGTCGTTGCTCCCGCGCAGTCCGGCTGAGAGTCTTGACATGTTGAGCGTCATGTGAATTTAGCACAACATCAGCATGCTACTTCCGGTACAAACTAGGAACATTACAGCTTGAGTCTCTCGTCCAATTTTTGCAATGACTGCCATTCTTGACTCTGAGGCTCACTTTCAGCGACGATGCAAGGAGATCAATTTGAGTCAGCCAACAGTGGGCAAGTTAGGGGGCCTGGGAGTTAAGACACTGGGGACCACAGCACATCTCATCGGGACGCCCGGTCAAGACCTGCCCGAAGAGGTTTTGAAGGAGTGGCTTGAGTCGAACCTCCCTGGTTTGTCTTTGGGGGATGTTGCTGCCTTTAAGCGCCTGTTGTTTGAATCGCAAACCCTGCAGCTAAGTGCACTCCGTCAGTCGATCCTGGATCCAGACAATACTACTAAGCAGAAGCTACCAGAGGCCGAGAAGTCCCAACGCTTGTCCATGTTTAAGGCTGCTAATCCTGGACTGCACATCGACTCCACCATGGAGCCTGGGCATTCTTTGCTTGATCTGACTTGTGAACAGCACCGCGAAAATGTCTTCAAGCACATTCCGATTGAAAAGTGTGTCTCTCGCCAGCACGAGCTGTTAAATCACCATAAGCCGTCGAAAGTTCTTGAAGTGGAGGCAGGGAAAATCGCAGTGCGTGAGCATGCTGAAACTACAGATCAACCAGTTCACGGTGCATTGGCTCTGCTTGAAGGGTTCAAACGAAGGGGTTATGCTTACGTCATGGCTAATTGTGTCAGCCTTGGCGCGTATGAAGGTTACCTGGCTAAGCTTATGATGCACTTTCGCCGGCCTGCCCCAGCAAACCACCAGCGTGTCGGCATCGAGCAGCTGATTCAAGCAGACCGGGCCGTTTGGGTGCATATGCTTGAGGAGAACAGGCGACCCCGTGCCAATCCAGATGGAAGCTGCGACATGGACCGCGCACTTCATGTCGCTCTTGAATCATACACAGTGTCATCCCTGCTGGTTCCCTTGCCAGCGGGCTTCAAGCGAAAGAATCCGTCCACCGGTGATCATGCAAACAAGTGGCGCGGCCACGACGGTGCCAAAGGGGGTAAAGGCTCAGGCAAGGGCAAACAACCAGGCAAGGGCAAAACAGGGAAGGGCAAGGGCGCGCCGGATGCCAGTAGCATTCCTATGCCCTTGGTTTTGCGACAGAAAGGAGCCAAGCCCATGACAAAGCAGGGGCAGCGCATCTGCTTCGCGTTCAACCTGGAGGGATGCACGCATCCCAATTGCAGCAGGGCCCACGTGTGTGCCAAGTGCGAGGGAGCTCACCCGATCGGCCAATGTCCGGCTGCGGGTGGAGCTTGAACTGATCCTGTCACTTTTCATGATCCTGCTGAGCGCGTCCATGACTGTTCAGCCGCAGCTGAGGAGTTCGCAGCCGCTTGCCTCAGTAAGCCTAGAATTACTTCTGATGACATAATACAGCTCATAAGCTTGTTGCCTTCAGAAGCGCCGGCCAGATCACACCCTGACATCACTCATCAATCCAGTTTTTCTTTCAGTGTCGGTGCCTATGTCCAAGGCCCCATGTTGGGGCTGCGCCGCACGTGTCATGAATTCCCGACGGTGTGTCGGATGCTAACCACCTATGCTAAGAGTTGGGGGCACGATTTGCCATTCACTTCCTTGGCCTTGATGGCTCAGGTGCTCACACCGCTGCACGCCGACCGAAATAATGCCAAAGATTTTCCGAATTTCTTGATTGGGGTCTCCACCTTCACTGAGGGACAGTTGTGGCTCGAAGGCGCTTCAGGCGAGCATGCAGGGCCGCTGCCCCATGCGCACTTGTGCGGAGAGCTTTTACCGGTCTCGAATACATGTATCACATTCGACGCCCATCGACGGCATGCCACCATGCCTTGGAGCGGTTACCGGGTAGTTTTAGCCGGGTTTGTAGTCCGCGATTTCGCGGCCCTGTCCGAAGCTGATCATTCAGCGTTGGTCTCCCTAGGGTTTAGCCCCCCCGACCTAGCCACAGGTGACGTCATTCAGCAAGGAACCATGGTGCCAGTACCGCGCCCAATCTTCAAGGCACCAGCCACGCCCGTCGTGTTCGAGCTGTTCTCTGGCACTTCTCGTGTTACAGCCTGCCTCCGCCGCCTGGGAGTTACAGCCCACGGAATCGACCACAAACATGTTGAATCTGCGGCGTGTGCTCCCTTGATCGCAGACCTCATCACTCAGGATGGCCAGGATCTGGCCATGTTTTGGTTGTGCAATCCGCTGCTATCGGCTGTGGTAGCAGCCCCACCTTGTGGTACTTCCAGCCGTGCACGAGACATCCCAGTCTACGATGCTTCAGGCGTGCCAATCCCAAGCCCACCGCCTCTGCGCTCCTCCGAATTTCCCGACGGTTTGCCAGACCTTCAGGGTTCAGATAAGCAACGTGTTGAGGCCGCCAATGTCTTGTATGCCTTCTTGGCCAAGGTTGCTCTGGAATGCCACCGTCGGGATGTGCTTTTCGTGTGCGAGAATCCGCACCGGTCGTGGTTCTGGGCCACCACGCCTTTCCAAGCCATCGCGCACCTGTGCCCTTTCCGCACCTCCTTCGACCACTGCATGTTCGGAGGCTCCCGCCCGAAACGGACGACCTTAGCGGCCACCCATGATGTCTTCTCATCGTTGCAGCGCTCTTGCCCGGGCCAGTCTCCGGAACATCACCATGAGCCCTGGGGCCTCACTCCCAACGGCTTCGCAACCAAAGCCGAGACAGCTTACCCGCCGCCTCTGGCGGCCGCCATCGCCCATTGTGTTGCAACTCATTTGGTGCATACTGGCTGGCAGCCATCCCAAACCTTGCCCAAGCCAGCTAGCTTGCTGTCTGCTTGCCGCGCCGCGTCTGGACCTCAGCCTGCTGCGGCTAAATTTCCCGCTCTCGTGCCAGAGCATTGCACTGTACTGCTGGTTCGTGGCCCGAAAACGGCCCTCGATGCTGCTCCGTGCGCCCCCATGGGCCGCCTAGCACAACCGTGGGATCTGCCCGAGGCCTGTTCTGCTTCTGTGCGCCGCATTCCCGCCAATGCGCAACTTCTTCGAACTGTACCACTTTCGGTTAAAGAGGGGGTCGGGGTCGGCGATTCGGGGGTCAACGATTCTGCTGTGAATCTGAACTCTACTGAGCCTACTCTTGAACAGGCGTGGGGCGTGCCCTATTCCCCCGAGGCTTTTGTTCAGGCCGCATGCAAAGCGGGACACCCTAAACTGTTGAGGATTCCTCTGCCGCGGGCACTTCAGAAGGCTGTGGAAATCAACCGATCGTTGTCTTCTAAAGAATTACTTGAGTTCAGGGAAAGGTGGTTTGAGAAGTGGGAAGCCAGGGCAGCAGCCTTGGAGGAGAGTGAGGAGGCACTCAAAGCCGAGATGCCAGACCACCTAAGGGCCATCTTAGGGTCTAAGAAAATCCTCTTGTGGAAAGAGCTCCTGCAGGACATCGGCTACGAGGACATGGAAGTTGTCGAAGAAATGATCAACGGCACAGACTTGGTGGGTCAGGTGCCACTTACAGGATTGTTTCCCCAAGTGTTCAAGCCTGCTGCGGCATCACCGCAAGAGGTCCACCGCAAAGCATCGCAGTCCAGGAAGCACGTCTTGGAGTCGGTGCGATCCCAAGGCGAGCTAGACCGGGAGGTGAAACGCAAAACAGCCGAAGAGCATGACAAGGGTTGGTTAGAAGGGCCGATCAATCCTAGCGATTTGGAGGATGAGGCCTTAGTCAGTAGAAGGTTTGGGTTATCGCAAGGTTCCGGCGAATCTCAAAAGGTGCGACTCATAGATGACTTGTCTGGGAGCTCCGTGAATGCAGCCGTGCAGGCGTGCGAATCGCCGCAACCGCACACGACAGACGTGCTGGCATGCTTGATGCTGCAATGCTTGGAATCCTTCCCTAGGGATAACCTTAAAGGCCGAAGTTATGACCTTAAGTCCGCTTACCGCCAGCTTGGCCTAAGTAAGGATGCCCTAAAGGATGCATACGTAGCTTTCCATGATGAGCAGTCAGGTCGACCTTCAGTGCATCGCCTTAAAGCTTTACCCTTCGGAGCGGTGAGAAGTGTGCACTCCTTTCTCAGGACCGTGCATTCAGTCTGGACGCTCGGGTGCCACCTGGGCTTCTTATGGACGTGCTACTTCGACGACTTCCCCACGCTAGCAAGACAATCGGATTGCGCCTTCACTGCCGATCACATTCCCCGTTTCTTTAGACTCTTAGGGTGGCAGTTCGCAGAGGAGGGGAAGAAGGCACAGGAGTTTGGCAGCACGTTCGAATCATTAGGGGTGAGGTTTAACTTGGAACATTTCAGCAGCGGGCGTGTGGAGGTTGGGAACACTGACTGCAGGGTGCAAGAACTCCTGACTGCACTTACCCATGCAGTTGAAAGCAAGGAGCTGCGCAACAAAGATGCACAGCGGCTCAGGGGTCGGCTACAATTTGCCGACGGCCAAGTTTTTGGCCGTGCCAGCAAGCTCTGCCTCAAGGAGTTGGATGCACATATCGCGTTGGGCCAAGCGGAACTTGGACAGGACGCTCTTGTTGCCTTGAATCGATATGCACTGCTTCTCAGGGACTCAAAGCCACGTGTGCTGGCGAGGCCAGCCCACACCCCGCGATACATCTTCACCGACGCCGCTTACGAGGCAGGCGCTCAGGGCCCCAAGTGCGGCATAGGCGGCGTGCTTTATGATCATGAGGGCGAGATGCTGAGTTTCTTCTCGTATGAACTGGACCGGAAACAAATGGAGAAGCTTGGCAGCGCCACGAAGAAAACCATCATCTTCGAGGCGGAACTTGTAGCGTACATTGCTGCAATAGTGCTTTGGCGCAAGCGCGTCATGCATCATGCATTAGTTGCCTACGTGGATAACAATAGCGCTCGAGACGTGTGCATTTCGGGGAGGGCAAGAAACGACACAGGCAAGATGCTCATCGAGTTACTCCTCTCGGTGGAAGACATGGCAGGGCTAAACACTTGGATATCCCGTGTTCCGAGTCCTTCGAATCCCTCTGACATTTTGTCTAGAAAGCTAGTTAAAGTCTTGAAGGGAAAGGCAGGGATTATCAAGGCGACTCCGGTTGCAAAAACGCTTGATGACATTCTTGCTTAGGACCGCGGTTAATTAGGGGTGACTATGCCTGCCGTAGCTTGTGTGCGTGTGGACTGCTGAGTCCCCGCTGCCTAACCTCGCTTGCACATACGACATGTCTCAATCGCAGCCGCGGTTGAGCATGTCGTTACCGGAGTCTTGCCCGATGTCACCAGTGAAAATGAAGACAGTGCGAGTGTGGCTTCCTGAAGGAATTTATGCAATACATATATGTATATCGGTTCGCTGCAAATAGATTCACGAATCATTTTATTTTAGCGCTGCCGTTTCTGCTCAATCGGAAGAACAACTGAGTAAATTAAGCTAGCGGTCAACGGGTTGATAGCGCTTTAATTTTCGTGGTTGTTTTGTAAAACTAGGTTAGTTTTACTTCTTCCGATTGAGTTGGAAAGAAAATTTGCAAAGTGATTTTCTCTTGCAAGCTTTGAACACTTCTTGTGTGCAGCCGAGCATGTGATTACTTGTGTGCACCGCCGCGAGGTCATGCTCAAGGGAGCAAGTGAAAACAGCATGCAACATGGGCATGGGCAGAAATTTTTGTCCCGCCCGCCCGCCCAGTGATAATGACGCAAACCCTTGTTACCGTGCTTCTTGGGCCGCTGGTTGTCTCCAGCTTGTCGACTTGAGAATCCGCCCCTGCTTGATTCCTCTTGCCTTGGGCCTCTCAGGCGGTGTCTCCATTGCAATGCTCCACCGTGGGCATCTGGACTGTCTAGTCCCTTGAGGGGTGACTTTGCCTGCCGTAGCGGGGTGACTATGCCTGCCGTAGCTTGTGTGCGTGTGGACTGCTGAGTCCCCGCTGCCTAACCTCGCTTGCACATACGACATGTCTCAATCGCAGCCGCGGTTGAGCATGTCGTTACCGGAGTCTTGCCCGATGTCACCAGTGAAAATGAAGACAGTGCGAGTGTGGCTTCCTGAAGGAATTTATGCAATACATATATGTATATCGGTTCGCTGCAAATAGATTCACGAATCATTTTATTTTAGCGCTGCCGTTTCTGCTCAATCGGAAGAACAACTGAGTAAATTAAGGAGACCAAGACAGCTTCAGGATCGAAGCCGAAGGCCAAGGCCAAGGCCAAGGCCAAGGCCAAGGGTAAAGCCCAGGCGACGGCCGTGGTTAAAAAGAAACTCAAGTCGAAGGCGGTTCAGAAGAAACCGGCGGCTGCGGTTGCAAAGGCCGTGCCTTCCGAACCGGCGGCGGCGGTTGCAAAGGCCGTGCCTTCCGAAGCGGCGGCGGCGGTGGCAAAGGCCGTGCCCGGTCAGGCCGAGCAAATCTTTACTGCTCCGGATGGTGCTGAGTATATGTTCATGATGTACGACAGAGTGGTTCCGACTGAGAGGATTGCCATCTGTGAGTGGCTCGGCGCGAAGAGGGGCCATCAGCTTCTGCAGGTGTCCAGAGTGGGCCTGGCTTCAGAAAGGAGGGCAGCGATTGCTCGGGAGCTCATGGACATGCTGGTTGCTGGCAAATCCCTGCAAGATGTGATAGCTCGGAAGTTGGAGCTACTTAGGGCCGTGTAGTATGATCGCCCTTTTGATGTGTACAGCACGTGGCTGCTAACTCCCCTGTGCCTTTCTTGGTGTTACACCGAGTTAGGTCAGGGGATACAGCACGTGGCTGCTCGCGATTCGCTGTGTGCCCACCCGCAAAATCTCGTGCACCCCTGTGCTGTCTCATTTCTCTGCGGTTGATGCACCGAAATCGTTCGTCTCTCTCTCGCAACGTGTTTGTCAGTGTGTGCATATAGTGCATGGAAGCAAAAGAACGGGGCAGACTCGGTCGCATGTCGGTTGTTACAATCAAGCCACGAATCCAAAAAAGCATTGCCCCCGGACTCGCACAGGGTCCGGTTTGGACTCCTCTGCTGGAGAAGTGGTTGAGAAGTGGAAGGCCGGAGGGTGCTAGGTCGTGGCGCTTTTCGGGTTTCGGGCACACAGCGGTTCCTGTGACTTCGATTTCCTTCTCCGAACCACATCCTTGGAGGGTCTAGAGGATTCATGACGAAGGTGTGTGTTTTGGGTTCGCGGGGTTAAGAGAGAGTTCTCGGGTTAAGGGCTGGCAGGTTCGTTTCACAGGTTTATGGGGTTGGGGTTATATATATAAGGGCAGAGGGGTTCGATTTTTGGGTATATATAGCCCTCCCCTGCCCTAACTCGGTGTAACACCAAGAAAGGAACAGGGGAGTTTGCTTGTTCATCGGGGGGTGGCCATCGCTGCCAGGACCCCATGCTGGTCGGATGCCGTGTGGTCGCAGAGGAAAACATCACAGAAATAGTGTGCTTCTGTGTGCAGTGGAGAGATGTGTGTGGAATTTCGAGCTCCAAAGCAAACTCCCCTGTTCCTTTCTTGGTGTTACACAGAGTTAGGGCAGGGGAGGGCTATGTGAGCACACCAAAGCACAACACAACAAAGGGACAGTTTGCTTTCCGGCCCGGTCTAGATATAGTGGAATTTCGAGCTTCAAAGCAAACTCCCCTGTTCCTTTCTTGGTGTTACACCGAGTTAGGGCAGGGGAGGGTTATGTGAGCACACCCAAACACAACAAGGGGACAGCGAAAACCATCATGGGGGGTGGGGTGGGGTATAGGGTGGGGTGGGGTATAGGGTGGGGTGAGTGTTCTTATGCTCCCAAAACCGGTTTTTGTTGTGATTGTTCAGAATGAAATCAAAATCTTCTCAATGGTTTGAGACGGAAACCGTAGAAGTTGCATATATTTTGTGACGGTTTCACATTGTAAAACAAAAGAGTTTTGTAAATTCCGTAGCATTTCAATCATGTTCTTTAAAACAAAGAGCCAAATTTCATCCGCGAATTTAGAGTTCTGTAGAAATTCCATTGGAATCTCCATGAAAAATACTTAAAACGATTGTAATTTTGATTGGATTATCAGCAACCAGTAATAAAATTCACTGAATACATATGGATTTTATTGAAAAATGTTTTTTTTTACTTGCAAAAAAACACAGACGTTTGCAGAACACACATACATTTTAGCCCAAAATCTATACATTTGTACCAAAAATGTATAGATTTTAATCAAAAGTTCATACATTTCCACCAAAAATGTATCATTTTAGGTGAAAATCTATACATTTCCACCAAAAATGTATAGATTTCAATCAAAAGTTCATACATATCCAGCAAAAATGTATCATTTTAGGTGAAAATCTAGATATTTCCACCCAAAATGTATAGATTTCAATCAAAAGTTTATACATTTCCAGCAAAAATGTATCATTTTAGGTGAAAATCTAGACATTTCCACCAAAAATGTATAGATTTTAGCCAAAAATCTATACATTTCTACCAAAAATGTATAGATTTTAACCAAAAATCTATACATTTTTACCAAAATTGTATAGATTTTCACCAAAAATCTATACATTTTCACCAGAAATGCATAATTTTAGCCTAAAATCTATACATTCACACCAAAAATGTATAGATTTCAACCAAAAGTGCATACATTTTCACCAAAAGTGCATACACTTTCACCAAAAGTGCATACACTTTCACCAAAAGTGCATACATTTTCACCAAAAGTGCATACACTTTCACCAAAAGTGCATACACTTTCACCAAAAGTGCATACACTTTCACCAAAAGTGCATACACTTTCACCAAAAGTGTATACACTTTCAAAAAGTGTATACACTTTCCAAAAGTGTATACACTTTTGCCAAAAGTGTATACACTTTCGCCAAAAGTGTATACACTTTTGGCCAAAAGTGTATACACTTTTGCCAAAAGTGTATACACTTTCGCCAAAAGTGTATACACTTTTGGCCGAAAGTGCATACACTTTTGCTGGAAAAGTCTTCAATGTGAGCAAAAACAAAGAAAAACGGTTTCATTCTATAGCTTTTGAATACAGAAAACTATATATAAATGCAGAGATCGAGAAAAAAAGCTTATAATTTGAAATTTTGTTTTTTCTCCTTCTGGTGAATTTCGGGCCCCCACCCCCCCACACCCCCCCGTCCCCACCCCGGGCTGGGGCTCGGGGGTCGGGGCTCGGGGCTCGGGGCTCTGGGCTCGGGGTCGGGGCTCGGGGCCCATCCCCACCCCCCCCACCCCCCCCCACCCCCTCCACCCACCCCCACCCCCCACCCCCTGTTTGCGTAAACCTCTAAAGGGGTAGCTCTAACAGGTACCTACAGCAATGGCTGCATGCTCATACATATACATTCCGCTGCCCATTGGCTCACAGTGGTTTTACCATATTGAGACAAGACAAGCTCTCCTTGCGTAGCAAGACAAAACAACTACTGTCCGTGTGCAGGGCGCTGCCCTTTGATCCTTAGGGAATAAACTGGTCATACACCTCCTAACAAGGAGCATTTCCTTGTGGGTGTATCGGCTCAGTTTTCTGGTAGCGGAGCCCGGAAAGGGCCGCCCGCCTCCCAAAGTCCGCTACAGCGGTCGGCCTCGCCGAACGCTTAACCAAGCGGATAAGAGGCAGCACAATGTCGAGCTCGCATAGCGAAGCCGACGACAGTTCCCAATCCTCCGGGGGATATGAGAACGAAGAGACCTCCCAAGGTCCAGCCACTTATGTCGCACAGTCATATGCAACATCTGACCGCATGCTTGCATCATTAGGCATAACGCCCAAGATCGCGCCTGCCTATGATGGCACCACCTCGTGGTTTGAGTATGAACAGTTGATTGACGACTGGTGCGACATAACAACGCTGGATGACACCAAAAGAGGTCCGTCTCTCAAGACGAGGCTCTCCGGATTGGCCGCAGTACAAAAGGAATCACTGAACCGAGAAAGGCTTGCAGCCCCAGATGGAGTAGATTACTTCAAGAAGAAGATGCGTCCATTTTTCGTGAAAGGAGAACAGTACGTTTTCCTGTGGCGTTTCCTCGGCCTATTCAAGGCATGGAAGGGCAACCAAGACTTTGTGACTTGGATTGCCAAGTTTGAGATCGTGCTACAGCGCGTGAAAAACTCATGGATGGATCTCTTACCAGAGATAGCTCTGGAGGATGCCCATCCAGATTTCATGCAAGCTGTGCAGGCAGACCAAACCTTCTTGCGCATGCAGGATGCAGCCGAGAGAGACACATATGCCGCACGCTATTTCGAAACATGGAACAAGGAACGCCTTGACAATCATCGAAGAGCGTTTCCTCTGAACGA
This sequence comes from Symbiodinium sp. CCMP2592, assembly GCA_905221615.1. Classification (NCBI taxonomy): domain Eukaryota; class Dinophyceae; order Suessiales; family Symbiodiniaceae; genus Symbiodinium; species Symbiodinium sp. CCMP2592. The sequence continues at coordinate 1,063,182 of CAJNDT010000535.1, forward strand.
TAATCTCCTAGCTCTCCTCTTCCTAGTGCAGTCCGACCTAAATGAGATGCAACGTGAGAGGTTGGTAACAGCATTGACCAACCAAGGTCACCGAATTGAGACCTACACGTACCCTGTGGTACGGCAGACCATGTTCGATCAGTTCTCAACGACCAGAACTGGTCTGCAGGATCCCAACATTCGGCACTCTTCTCACAAGAAGGACCGCCATGGAAGGAGAGACCAACGCCGTAAACGCGGAGGTCGAAACTTCCTCATCCTCGATCAGGGTGAATACGATGGAGTCGATGGATTCTGGCTCCAAGACGAAGACACCCTTGAGGAAGGCTTTCTTGCCGCCGAGGATGAAGAAGCTGTCTTCTGGACAGTTGATGACCATGAGGCCTTCGTTGCAAGGAGATTCAAAAAGGGAAGAAGACCAAGAATGCGTCCCGGATCACCGGGAAGAGCAAAGGGTGGCAAGCGAAAAGGACGTGGCCGTTTTAGGTCATACCGCGGAAAAGGGAGAGCCAACCAGGCAGAACATGATCCAACTGATTCCAGCTATTTCGGTAAAGGTAAAGGAAAGGAAAAAGGAAAAGGTGGAAAAGGCAAAGGAAAAGGAAAGGACAAAGGAGATAAAGGAAGCTCCTTCAAAGGCGCAAAGGCAAAAGGCAAAGGTAAGGATACAGCTAAGTCTGCCTCCTTACAAGGAGACCAAACTGGATCTCCACAGGCCTATGAGAGTTCCACCGCACCGAGCTGGGATTCATGGTATGAGGACAGTTATTATACTGACTCCAGTTGGAATTATGCCGCTTATGACGATCAAACGTCTTATACATACTATGCATCACAAGCCTCACGAAGAAAAACACGGAGAAAGAAGAGAAGAAATCAAGCAGGATCATCAGGTAGAGGCACAGATCCGAGCGCGCACCAAGAACCCGTGTTCAACTCATCAGTGAGTTACGTGCCCCAGGTCTTTGAACCATCCGAGGGGCAAGGTGTTGAAACTGCAACAGCGGTGTTTCCGTTGCAGCACACCGTCCTATCTGCTCTCACAGAGCGGATCAATCTTGATAAGAACCCTACCTTTGTCATACTTGACTCAGGTTGTACTAGGGCTATGGGTTCCCGCTATGCGGTGAACAGGCTTATCAAGGCCGTGAAGCAACGTGCCCCAGGCATGATTGATTTCACTTTCTCACCTTCGAACACGAAGTTCTCTTTCGCAGATAGTGAAACAGCTCTTATCAAGGAGCGTGTAACTCTATGGTTCAACACAACTCCAAGAAGAGATACAACCATAGAAGTTCTGGATCAGGGGAGAGTTCCCATTTTGTTCTCCATCGAACAGATGAGGAATCTAAGAATGACCCTCGAGTGTAGTCCCACAGCTGACCTAGCAACGTGTGAAGCTTTCGGTTTGTACAAAACCCCCCTTCCGATTAGTACCAATAACCATTTGGTATTGGACCTTCTAGGCTTCACTTCCACCAGGAAGTATCTCCCTAAGTCAGGTACGTCGTTCAGTGCGACGGAGACTGCTCTAGGAGCTAAGAAGCCAAAGGAAGAAAGAAGATCTTATACTAAGATCCCGGAAGGTCGCTGTCCAGCCTGCGCAGGACAGAAAAAGCCTCATACGTTCCTCAAAGGTTGCGACAAAGCACCTGAAGGAGCAGCTGATCCACCACCGAAGGGCATTCCAGGTAAGAAGAAGCCTCTTCCATCTGATCCGGCAGAATCATCTGCCAAGAAACCTGATCCACCAGAACCATCTGGTGATGCTCCTGAGCCTTCCGAACCATCGGAACCATCATCAGGCTCTAGAGACAAACCTGCAGAATCATCTGCACCGCACGAACCTCCAGAAGAAGAAAGACTTGAGGTTCCACCTGCGAAGACAAAGACTCCAAAGGGTCTTAAAAACCTTCTGAAGAAAACCCGCAAATATGCGGTCAAACCTCCTGTTGAGGAGAAGTCTATGGTCCCAGGAGCTGATGACGGGACGGAGGTAAAGCCGCTTGAGTCAAGAGAATACCCGGCTCCTGGTACAGACTCACCTACAGGTGAAGAGATTGTCGCAGAACCATCGCCATCTCTTCCCATTGCTCTTCGCAGGATTCATGAGAAGCTTAAGGACCCTGTAGAACTCTATAAGCTTCACCTTAAGCACCGTCATATGAGTACGGATCAGTTCAAGCGACGCACGAAAGCCTTACAGATCCCAAAGGAGATATATGAGCTATATGACCAACTGGTCAAAAAGTGTTCAGCCTGTCAGGAACACGTGAGAGCTCCTTCAAGAGCGAAGATTTCCGGTTTAAGATCAGAGACTTTCGGTGATCTCACCTTCGTAGATCACGGTGAGCTTCCAATTCCCGGCAAGAATAGTCGCTTAATATTTCTTATTCTCTATGACGGAGCAACAAACCTGTTGACTTCCGAAGTAGTCCAGGATAAAGAAGAGCATACTACAATGTCGATTATGAATGACTACTTTGAGAAATTTCAGATCAACCCAAAGGTTGTAGTTGGAGATCAAGCATTCATGACTCCAAAAATGGAGGCTTATTACAATCGGCAGAATATCAAGCCTGTAGCAACAGGACCTGGAACACCATGGCCCAACAGGGCCGAAGCTGCTGTAAGATTGCTGAAGCATCAGATTAAGATCATACTTCAGATCCTGAAGGATGGTGACCCGCAGTATAACGGAATCACCATGAAGTATGGCAACCTCGTTCGACAAGCATGTTTGGCAAGAAACTCTTCGATTACCTATGGAGGAGTTACTCCTTTAGAAATGGCCTTTGGTAGGCGTCCTCGAGATGTTATAACACCAGAGAACGCTGATCCCAATCAGTTGACAGGTAATCCAACTGATACGGAAGTCACTGCGAGAGCCATTAAGGAGCTTGCCAACAGGGCTTACCAAGAGGCACGCCAATCTGATGATCTGCGCAGAGATCTTGCGGCCAGACTGTCAATGACCGAAGGACCTTTCTCTTTGGGAGATAAGGTTTTCTACTGGTCAGAGGATAAGTCTAAGATTGGATCAACTGGGTCCAAACATGGATCTTGGCTAAAAGGAAAGGTGATCTCCGAACTCGGAGGATCCATGGTAGGTGTGGATCTTGGAACACGCATCGTCCGCGTTAATATCTCAAAACTGAGGAAAAATTATGACATAACATCTGATGTGGAGATTCCTCTCGCGCCTGATGAGGAAACTCTGACGTCAGAAGGTTCTGACCACGCAAGTTGCATGGTCACCTTTGATGCTTCCCTGCAGTCGACAGACCTAACGGTTCCGCATCAAGAGTGTCACTGGCAGGTCACCAGCACTGGGAAGATTGACTTCCTAGAACTCTACGGTGGATCTCCCCGTATGAGTCACAAGGCTGCCCTGTCAGGTCTGCGAGTAGGTCAGCCAGTCGACTTGCGTAGTGGTCTAGATCTTGAGCAACCGCAAGGTCGCTCCAATCTTCTTAGGATCATCAAGGAACAAGAACCTACTATTATTGTTATGTCACCCGATCACTCTCAGTGGTCTAGCTGGTACTCACAGTGGAAGAAAGGCTCTGCCAAGAGACTTTCTGTTTTAAAATTCTGTGAATCGGTCGCAGACCACCAAATGAAGCTCGGACGTTACTTTGTTCTTGAGAACCCATACTACAGCAGGCTCTGGTCTTCACCAGAAGCAAAACGCCTGTTTTCCAACCGCAAGATCAGCTATGAGGTCTGTAACCTACAAGCCTATGGCATGAAAGATCCAAAAGGATACTATGAATCGAAATCCTCGATTTTCATGCACAACCTGCCACCGCAGGTTCTAACTCCTCTCCAGAGGCATTCTGCCAAAACGAAATCTCCAACATCTCCACCAGGAGACGAAAAGGGTATTCAAGGCTACGGTCTTAAAACGAAACTCGCACAAGTGTATCCTTATGAATTCTGTGAGACCTTTGCCTCGTGTTTGGCAAGATTCCTGAAGAGAGATACATATGCATCTCATCTTTCTTTAGTCACAGACATACTAGGATACTCTGGAGATGAATGCCTCCAGGGACTTTCGGAACTTCTTGACCAAGAGTATTCACTTTTGACAGCAAATCCTCTCAAGGATTCCAAACTCCTGCAAGATCCGAAAATCAGATCACTTGTTGCTAGAGTAAATTCCTTATCGAGTAAAACTGAATTACCATTGCATCATTCCAAACCATCACCGTCCCTTGATGCCTTGGTGTCAGACATTACTCGCCTTAGATCAAGACTCTTACCAGGGTCTGGTTTCGAACAGTGTACTCTATACAGAGGTACATTTGGAACAGTCAAAGCACTCACCAGTGTAACTGATGGCGTTCTTGTCTTCTGGAACAAGAAGAAGCCCAATTCGACTATGACGTGTTGCTTGCCGCACCAGGTTTCCTGGAATAAAGTACACCCATCAACCTTCTCGGGGGTGCTCTTCCAGATGACAGGCGGCAAGACTTCACCGTCCGTGCGAACACCGCCGGATGTTATCATGTCGGACGAAGAGGTTTCGCCGTCAGACCCGTCAGAACCCATGAGCACTAATCGCTCACGGATCACATCTGACGATGTCTCTATGCCGGAACCAGATCAGCCGATGCCTCCCGGCACGCCGCCGTCGCGTCCTCCTCCTCCCATACCTCCACCGCGACTACCGGCCGTTTCCTCCGATGAGCCCGTGGCTCCTGCTCGGGCTAAGCCTCGCGTGCATCCGCCTCCTCGCGTTCCGTCTCCTCGGCGTCTGGGGGGTGATGTGTCGCCAAGGTCTTCATCGGAAAGGAAAGTTTCGCCGCACAAACAGAAATCACCTTCACAGGTGCCGACACCAAAACCTAAACCGAAGGCACATCCACAGGGACCCATTCTTCCGTTACAACAAGATGAAGAAGATTCTGAAGAAGAACTGGTCCCGGACGACCCCGGACAACCGTCCGCTCCTCCTCACACCTCTGGTTCACCAGAACCGGAGAGCGATGCCGAGTCAGAAGACACAAGGTATTACTCTGATGAGGAAGGTGACCTGGTCGTAGATGAGAAGGACTGGATCCTTCTCACAGAAGAACAGAAACTGTGCAGTAACACAGGTTCTTTCTCCATGCCTCGGTACATGCATGGCGGACCCGTAGACATCAGAGAGGTAACATCAAGAGTGAGGTCAGACCGAACACGGTATAAACCCACCAAAAGGTTCCGATCTGACATCCGTGAAGAGTATGATCTTCTCACGGAAGAGGACAAGGCCTTATCCCTAAGTTCCCCCAGGAACTCAGCAAATCTGACCCAGAAGGCACAACGGAAGGAGGCAACCGCCAAAGAAAAGCGTGAGATGAAGAAACAGTTTGATGAAGCGAAAGCAGCAGAATATCAGAGCTGGCTAGACAATGATGTCTTTGAGCTCGTCGATACACGGAAACTCGGAAACATCCGAAATTATGTCACTGGTCGATGGGTCCTGACTCTAAAAAGAGATAAGGACGGAAACTTCCTTAAGTGCAAGGCCCGATGGGTCCTAAGAGGTTTCCAGGATCGACAAAAGGACATACAGCAAACTGATAGTCCTGCTGCGAGTCGCCCAGGTTTCCGCTTAGCGATTCAACTAGCAGCTAACAAGCTGTGGAATCTGACACACATCGACCTAAAGACTGCTTTTCTGCAGGGTGAAGCCTATGATGAGTCGAGAGACATAATCTGTCAGATTCCTCCTGAAGCAGGTTATCCTCCCTACATTGCAGCGAGGATGAAGAAACCCGCTTATGGACTTAACGATGCACCTCGAAGATGGTGGAACATCGTTGATAAGGCACTCCTGTCTTACGGCCTGGTGCCAACCCGTGCGGATCGCTGTACATATGTTCTGTATGGTAAGAAGTCTGCAACAGCAGATGCTGAGATCAAGAAGTCTCAGCCAAAGACCATGGAATCAGCGATTGACTATCTCCTAGATCCCATAGCAGGCAACAATGCCAAGGGTAGACAGGTACATGGAGTAGTCTGTTTACATGTAGATGACCTGTGCATGGCCGGTGATGACACCTTTCGTAAGGCCGTGATTGAATCGATCAAAAAGGAGTTTGCAGTCGGTTCTGAAGACACGAACGATATTATGTTTGTAGGACAGAGATTAGTCTGGAAGGATGCTACAGCATCAGTGCCAGCACATATCTCAGTAAATCAGAACCTAGCTGTTGAAGCTCTAGAGGAAATTGTTTTTGATAAGAAGCTCAACAATGAGCAACAATGCACACCACAGCAGCACACTGCTTACAGAAGTGTTTTAGGACAGATCAACTGGCTACAAAGCCGGACTCAAGCTCACATCTGTTATCGCTTCAGTCGGTGTGCGAGTAAGGCTGCCAAGCCTACTATCGGTGATATTCGAGAATTGAACAAGCTTGTTAGGATTTTGAAGTCTACTGAAGTAGAACTGCGTTTTTGGCCGCTGAAAGGAAATCTCAGAATCCTCGGTTACCCTGATGCTTCCTACAGGAACAATGATGACAAATCATCTCAGAGAGCACATGTTATTTTCCTTGCTGAAGATCGAAATCCAAAGCTAAAGGGAATGAAACAATCAGCAGCAGCTGCTTCTTCCAAGAAGAACGATTTCTCTGAATCCTCTATTAAGGAAACATCCTCGAGAGGTAGCCTGGTGGATTATGAGTCTCACAAGATTACGACAACCACAATGTCCACAACAGTGGCAGAGCTTAACGCACTGATGCGTTGCTTTGGTACTTGCCTGTTCCTCAAGGGACTTTGGGCAGATCTCTCATCAGAGACCGTACCCATACATATCAGAACAGATGCGAACAATCTTGTGACAACAGCAGGCACGACACACCTTCCAGAGCAGAAGGAAACTCACCACCTCATTCAGATGCTTCGTAAGGAATCCAACTCTGGATCTTTAGATGACCTAGCTCATGTAAGCTCGAAGTACTGCCTAGCTGATGCATTAACAAAGCACTCGGCGCAACCTGATGAGCTTATCAAGGCTCTGGAAACAGGGAATTTACCAGAAACAGACATTCATCCACCCTTCCGTGAACTTCTTCAACATAAAGCTTTCACTGTTCGGTGGATCATAGACAATCTCAAGAATGCCGCCACAGCGGTAGCCTTCCTTGGAATTGATATCTCAACAGAGATTTACCGATTATTTTACTGCCAAGGAATATGGTGGTAGTCTCGTTTGCTGGTAGCACAACCATGTGCTGGATTTTCTATTTAGACTGTTTTCCGTCTAAAAGAAAATTTGTGTCTGCGAGCTGCGTTTTCATTAAGATCGGACATGTTCATGAGAATTATATGTTCTGTATCATCCGCAGCCGCTTTCAGCCTCGAGCCTCACAGCAATCAGCCTTTCGGGCTAACCAAGCGTTCCTGATCCTGTTTGGTCATTGTGCCGTAATGAGCACACGATCAAACTTCCGTAGCCGTGATGGACACGCCCTACCCAGGGCAGTGCAGGCGTACCATGAGCGACATCCACACATGGATAGCTCGTACCCCGAGTCTCGTCGGGAAGCATCACGTCGAAACACCGAACACGGTGGACACCGAATTCACAAACGTGAGAAAAATCACGAGCCTCAATTCATCATCATGGGTCACCAACAGGTGTTCAATCCGCATCCAAGAGATCTTGCTCAATTGATCTCACGATATGGCCATGCGAGTGGAGCAAGGCTCACTCTAAACTCCAGACATGGAGTCAGGCTCTACGAAGGAGTCCTTCAAGGACCATGGGACAACAGTCCCCTTGTATACTGGGATAACAACGTCGGTAATCACGCTCGTGATCCACGCCAGTTCTGTACGATGCTTGCACATCACCTTCAGACAGGCCTCCCACCGGAGGTAGAACAATGTGTGAGCCTTGATGGATCCGGAGAATATGACTATTCCTCCTCAGTGCCAAAACTGGCAGATGTAACAGGTCTCTCACCAGAGATGTGCTTCCACATTCTTTCCAAGACCAACAGAGTCGGAAGGTGGTTGGCACACTCAACAAGACACCTTCAGAACCAGCGCCCAGATCTCTTTGCTGGCCAACACAATTATCTTCTGGACATGTTCAAGTTGGCCGATGCAGAGCTCGCACAGTATACACCACAAGAGATCGCGCTTGGTGTCCTCCTCAACACTAAGTCTAGGTTTGTGGTCACCATGGTTTATAACAAAGATGGCAAGGCCGAAACCACAGATGCCGCCGTTAACATCCCACCGGATGCAAATGTGTTGACCATGAGCAAAATTTTCCTTTCGGCAGTGGGAGGACACGGTTCACGACGAACTCTACCAAGAGCTGAAGAACCAGATCCTGAAGAAGAGAGACCAAGGTCACACATGACCATCTCAGACTTCATGGCAACGGGGAGCAATCCAGTGCAGTCCCATGCACAGCGTCTCTCCACTAACGCGCCGAGGCCCGTCGGCATGGAGGATTTTGTTCGACAGAACAACCCTTGTTACATCATGCATGCCACGGACCTACAGGCATTATCCTCAATCCTGAGGCACGGTCTGGTACCATCAAACCTCCTAGCGCAGGTGGTTACAGCACCAGATTTCCAAGCTCTCGTGAATGAAAACAGTCGTTCCAACAGGGACACTGTTCAGTTCTCAACGCTAAACCTGGCGAATCCCAATCCGACCATGTTGCGTGCCAACAAGGCACTGCTTCTGGTATTCGATGCAAATAACGTAGTGAACGAAGTCACAAACCTGTGGCAGTCGCAAGTAGGGATGTTTGCTACACCAGATGTAGTGCATGCCCGTACTCTTAGCGCCGTATTCGCACCCTCTGAAACACTCTGGGTATCATCGCAATACGATGAGCTCAAGAGCATCGGACCATGGTGGGCAGACCATTGCTCCGAACAGATGCCGTCAGCGACTTACGAGTCGAAGAAATGGTGCGCAAATTACGGCCGAGAAATCGAATCGGCACTTCGAAAAGTGGCAAGGCGAAATCTGCCACCAGAGCCTCCCAAGGCTAGATCTTCTCACAAGAAGTCTTTTTCTCTGCCAAAGACAGAGGCTGACACAGCTCCAAACCTGGAGCAAACCGCTTCTGCAGGTGAGGTACCTCCGAAAACGGAGACTACTGCAAAGGAGATCCATCCGAGATCCAAGCTCGCCCGGCAGGCCGAGGCTGACAAGGATCCGGACAGTCTTATGGGACAGCTCTGGAACTCCGACGGCACCAGAAGCGCCACCGAAGTTCTTAAGATAACGACAGGTCACAAACCTCCAGAACCTGTTCAGGATACTTCCGCCAACGTAGTTCCTCCCAAGGAAGAATCTTCTGGAACAGAGACGGAACCTGAGGAACCGGATCCTAACCAGGATCGTGACGAAGAATCAGACGATGAGTCGGCATCAAGCGAAAAGAGCTCAAAATCTTCGTCATCCTCAGAACTCCGAGTTGATGTTAATCCGTCTCACAAGACGAACTCTGCACCTGCAGCGTCGGAGGAGAAGAAAGAATCTCCCACGGAAGAGATCACAGAGAAACTTAAGAAGGTCAAACTTGACCAACCAAAGCCTGAAGCAGAATATGTTCAGAGTTCAGACGAAGAGCCACAGAAACCAAAATCTCCTAAAAAGGAGAAGGAAAAATTTCTAGTTCTCTTCGATCCTGAAACAGAAAGTTATTATCGAGTCAACAGAAGCAAGCTCAACCTCGAATACGAGGAACCTGCTGATGAGGAAGATCTCGTAAGAGAACATGAGCGCATCAGCGCTCGACTTCGAGAAAATCGCAAGCACCGAATCTCGAAGTCATCGTCTAACCCGGCTATGCAACAGGAAATGAAAGAGAGAATCTGGGTTAGTCGATGGAATCGAAAAATCCGAAGTCCACTCATGATCAAGGATTCTGAGGCTCCTGACGAAGAGGAGTGGGACAGACCCAGAGATTCGGCATCTTCCTCCTCTGCACCTCCTACCAAGGAGAGATTTGTAGGAGTACGCAGGACAGCCATGAGTCTTAACCAAAGGATACGGCTGATGACACGACCAGATAATCCTCTCTGCGATCTTTGCAACCAGCCTACAGGCTATTTTTGCTATTCCTGTGGTACGATTGTATGTGCAGACTGTCGACTTACCCCACAGGGTAAACAACAGATGTGCGAGTGCATCTTGCCAATCGATTGCCTCGAGACCTCTAAAGTGTCAGCAGGAATGATCTCAGAAGAGCGTCAGGTTTTATACGAGGCCATCCTCACACATGAGGACGTAGATTTGGCAGTCCAGAAAATCAACATGTATTGCGACCACGCAAGGAATTCGTTCATGAGAGCCCATCCAGGCGTTGATCCATGTAGCTTTGATGATATTAGGAATAATCCTCCTAATACTTACACCAGCTCCACAGAGGCTCCAACCCTGGAGGAATACAAGAGCATCAACAAGGGTCACATCAATATCAAGGACTCCAGAACAAGCCACCCGGCGTCTTTTCTCTCTCTTACTGGCTACGAAGACAAACTGGTGCTCGACGCACATTACGAGATAGTTCGTAATAGGATGGCCGGTGTTAACGAAAAGAGAGAACACATAGAGGGCTCAAACCCAGACAGCGTATCACTAAGCCTAGTGGTATGCAACTGGGGAAATATGGATCGAGCGCCGGTGCCAGCAGGGAATCCCAAAAAGAAACTCAAACCTGAGAAGGGATTCGATTACCACCCTCTTATTGACATGTGCTTCAACAATTCAGCACATATTACCCTCGTACTCGAGGCAGGAGCACTTGCGTCAAAGTATTCGATCGCAACCATGCGACAACATGAATACAGAGGGATGCTAATCCATTCTCCTCCCAAGGAGCCTGAGGCACCCTCAATGTATATTGGAGTCAAGGGTGACCCAACAACAGACATCTCTCTCGTCCACCACTTTTACCGTCACCGAACAATGAAGCCTAAGGCTGGTGGTCCCAAGAAGCGACTGTGGGCATGCCACGGTGCGGTATGCCGCCTCACCTTTGGGTACCACAGTACCATCAAGGAGGCAAAAGAATGGGTCCACCCATATTCCGGCCAGAGGATGACGAGAGATGAGTACATGAAGATTATCGGATATGACCCTCTCAAGGGTAAAAATCCTGACAAGGATGGACCCACTGATGGCTCTTACCTCTCACCAGAGGCGTGTCTGACACTGTCGGACCTCGACCCTTCGCCGGTTCTCTGTGAATGGAACGGCCATGTCGAGGGTGATGAGCCACCAGAGGAAGACTTTGAGTCATACGCAGAGATCTTCTCACAAGAAGCATCAAACGATCTTGACGAGATGTGGTGTACAAAAGGGCCTTACAAGGTCATCACCATCGCGATCGTCCATTTCAACTCATACATGACTCATAAGGAAGAACAGAGGCGCGAACTGGTGAACGCGTTCCTCAACGAGGTTCTCCCTTTCAAACCGGATGTAATTGCGGGGGATCTCAATAATATTGCGTCGAGGCTCACCTTAAAAGGTGGAGACGTTCACCCGCGAAACGGTTTGTTTTCTCTATACCTGGAGAAGAAACTTGCAGCATTCAACAGAATAGCAGGAAGGCACTCACAAGTGCGACACCTCTGCTTGAACAACTCTGACCAGCACAGACTGGCACGTGCAGATCGTCTACCGCCGGACCCGGCGAAGAAAGTTGCTGACCTCGACTGTATCAACAGTTATATCCTTGACTGGAGTAAAACGCCGCACACGGCGTCACCTAGTCCAAGAGATGCTACACCTGCCGCCGAAAGAACATACTGGGAACGAGTCTCAGATATGTGGCAGGACATGAACAGAAACAGGGATATCGATATCCGTCTGTTTGTCTCAGTCAAGCAGTACTATTCAACTTTTTCTAACCTTGACCTGTGGTTGAGTCCCTCTGACAAAGATTGGCACAGCCCTTTGGGCTTCACGATACAACCAATCCTTACAAAAGGGAAACACAACCGGTCAGATGCCCAGGTTCAGAAGATCGCTGACAAGCGACAGGCTTACAAGCAGCGTAATGCTGAATACTGGGATTACAAAGACTCATTTATGTATTCATCTGGCAACAGCTGGTACGACAGACAGCAACCACAAGGTAGCTATCACAGATATGGAAGATTCTGGGAAAGGCCACAGCCTGAACGTCCCAACGAGCCTGAAGGATCTCCTCCAAGAAGGAACCAGGCATCATCGTCCTCTTCACAGCAAGATCTACCAAGATCAAGATCCAGACCTCAAAGAACTAACCTTGTTGACAAGATCAACATGTCTTTAGAGGAACTGGACACACTGGAGGAAGAACAATCTCCAACAAAAAGTGATATCGAAGAGCACGAAAGAGAAACATCAAACCTGATGTCGGCTCAAAGAGATGAAGAGGAACAGGAGGAAGAATCTTCCAGTCGCAGAAGAAGAAGGAAGTCATCGCGACCGCCGTCTGCTCCGAGCAGCAAGGCACTCCGAACAGCTGCCACAGCAGCAGGGTTGTCGAACTGGTTCGGACACCCTAATCAAGGCGGTGCAAAGGGAGAGTCTATCAAGACTGATGAACCTTCACTTCCAAACTCACTAACCAGTGAGCAAGACTTCTCCGTCTTCAGCATCGCGTGGAATGTGTTTCTGCTGCTAATGGGCCTACACTGGATGTGGAAGCAGCTCACCAGGGCTCCCATCAGATGTATGGACCGCCAACAATCAAATGCAAAAGCAGCAGCGAAACGACCACCACCATTTCTCGAACCCGAGAATGAACCACAGACGCGTGAACCTTTAGGACCCAACAGGGTCAATTCTGGAGAAACAACGGATTTGCGACCTGTGTGGCACACTTCCCGAAGCGAAGTCTACCATCTTTCAGACAGCTGTTACCAGCTCAAGCAAGCAAAAGATGTTTCAAGGAAGGTGCTGTGTAAAACCTGCCTCCAGGCAGTACAAGTTGCGGAGATTCGCAGGAACGATCCTTTTCAAAGAGGTGATACACGATCACGTGGCACCGAAAGGGACATTGAACGGTTTCAAACCTATGACGATGCAAGTACTACTCCTCATATGAGGCAATTATTCAGTGATGCATTGCATTCACAAATGGCCGAAGAAGCCATGCAGATTACCTATACATCAATCCCTAAGGGATCCTCGGCAAAAGCCAGAGGTACATCTGCGCTCGCAAGTGCCTCATCGTCGTGAGTGCCCAAGGCAATGCCACCAGTGCCTAACAAGGCAAACATGTCACCTCCACCTAAGACTCCTCCGCCAAAGGCGAAAGGAACAGTACCTTCAGATCCTCCGAGACCAAAAGGTCCTACCAGAAGAGGAGGTCAAAATCGGCGCATTCAACGAAAAGCAGCTAGAGAAGCCCATAACAGTGGACTCTGCAACCATGCAGACGCTGCACTTGGCGAAGCCAATCAAGGCCAGGCCATTAACACTATGTGCCGAAACATGGCAGTAAGACACGTCAGCTCTATCGATGCAACGGTAGAAGCAGCCGAGCAGTTTACACAACGCGTGCAACAGCACGTAGAAACATATGATGAAGAGGAACCGTGGAGCACGGAGTTTCTACCAGTCGTGGAAGTCCTATTCAGGAACTTGAGCAGCGACGAAACAACTGTCATACATGACAATCATACGGCAACTATGCCTATTGAGAAATATCTCGACCTCCTCAGAATCGCACAATCATTGCGAAACTCTATCCAGAGAGACAAGGAGGAAAGAAAGGATCATCTTGACACCATCCAAGATACTCTATCCAGAGTGGAAATCCTTCTAACAGCACTGAAGGACTCAAAAACAGTCTTCAATCAATTGGTCCATTCCTCACTAGAGATAGAGCGAAGACATAAAAACCTCAAAAATGTCCTTGAGACACTTTTTGACGACCAAAGCTCTGAGGAAGACCAGTCAGAATCTGACCATGAAGAAGTCCTAACTCCTTCTGCAGCACAGTACTGGAACAGCCTTCATGCCCACGCCTTATCTCCCTCAGGAGATGAAAGTGAAAGATCATGGGCGTCCTCAGACGGACAGCTTGAAAGAAGAAGGGCCGAACGGGCAAAGGCTAAGCAGCCACAACCGGCTAAAGCCGAGGCAACTCCAATCAGCTCACAAGCTGCACCAAAGGCCGAGCCAAAGGCGACTACATCCAACCATGGATATGACACTGCAGACGCCGCCTTCACCAGGGCTGAGAACAGATTACTCGGAATCTTTTCAAGTTCCGAAGAAGATCACTCAGACCCGGATGAACCACATCCGAACGTCTATGCTCGAGCCTATGATCCAAACCTGGATCCAAATCTGAGATAAGGAAAATCTCAGAGTTTCACAACAGTGACTCACAAGGCTCTAACAAGAGCACAGTGAAGGGCTGCATAATTCGATAGAAGAACATTACCAGACCTGATCCTGTACAGACGATCTCTCTGACCAATGTGCATTAAGTGACCACATCACTTGTGATTTTCACTTTATTTCCAATTTCACAACGATTGTTGTCTCGTTGAGAAACGATCGTGCATGAACACTTCGGGCGGTTTTTGGGAAACTCTTTTGAACCTGATTTTTAACGATTGAGTTTTTCATGAACTTTATTCTTTGATGATCAGTTGCTAACATGTCTCCCGCGCACGCTCCTTCAAGCACATGAGTGCAAATTTTTGTCGTGGGGCCTTGTAAGATCCGCTAGCATCGTGTGAGTTCCGAGCCTGATTGCTGGCACTCCCGCGAAGGAAGTGGTGAGTAGCCCTTGAGCGCAAGTTCGGTGAAAGCTGCGAGCGGAGTGAGTTGTCGGATAGGGCTGCAGGACACTCCACGACACGTCTAGTGGTGTACGGGCTCCTCTAGAGGCCTTCTTCGTCGTTGTTCTAGTGCTGAGCCGGGGCGGGCCGCCGCATGGGATCCATGTCCGAGCCTGCTCGAGCAACTGCGGCGGACACTTTGGCAGGCGAACCACGAAGCCACGTTTCGTCGGAGAGCGATTGTGATGCTCACCGGCTGGTTGACCGGTTTCCTGCGGCTGGCTCCGCGCTGGACTACGTGGATGACTCTGCGGATGCGCAGTTGTGGCAACGGCTCTCAGCCTTAGAACAGCCAGTTTTCGGCTCCAACTCTGGTGCGACTGCTGATGTTTCTTCCGGTGATGAACAGGTGGAGGTTGCTGTGGAGTCGCCTACCTTTCAGATCTTGCAAGCTGAAGCTTTTGGTCGCGGCCTGCGGGATCAGACTGCGCGCTCCCATCGTGCGTGGTCATGTGATCTTTACGGCGAGGCTTCCATTGTTCTGGATGGGGTACCTACTGCGACCATTGGTTGGAATGGCCACGACACCCTCTCACAGCTGCTCAATGAATCTGCCAGGACCTGTGAGCACAACGAGAATTATCAGCGATGGATCGTCGATGGTGTTACGCTCCACTTTCGGCAAGCCGGGGTTCGGCCGACCTACGAGTGCAGCTTGGAGCGCTCTACATGGTTCCAGATGGAGACAAACTTCCGCCTGGTGTGCCGTGGCTCCTTCACTCGACGGTTTGCCAGGAAACGCCGCGCTGCTTCTACCAGGACTGGCTGAAGTGGTCTTTTGGGCTACCCGACTGCTGAATAGCTTCGCCTTTGGCTGGCGCCTCCGGCGGCTATGGAGGCTTTCTTTTGTGGCCGATCGTCTTCCTGGAACGGTGATGGTCGACTAAACTTCCAGGCCTCCGCTTCGTAAAATGTGTTCTTCAGTGACCGTGCATTCCGTTGAGCCTGCACTCATTGTCCTGCCTCATGAGTGATTTGCCGAAGCTGTCATGACAATTTTCTTGTTGCTCGCGCGCCTGCCCAGATGCATCCCAAACAGATGTTCATGTGGCGGGCACTTGCATGGCAACATGGACTGCTCACGCCACTCATTTGTGCTAGGACACTTCGGCGTACTGAAGGTGCTTGTCAACCAGTGCTCTTTTCCAGGCTAAGTGCCGTGCTGCACTTCACATAACCTACGTCACGATTTGGGATTGCCTTTTCAGCTAGGTTTGTCGCTGCGCATGTCCGATAGCCCTCAAATTGACACGACTGCTGTGCTGGAAGAAATCGAGCCTTCTCTTCAGGGGCTGCTTTGCATTCCGGCGGCGGTTGCCTCTGTGGGCGACTGCCTGTGTGCAGTCGATCGGCATTCGCTTGAGCTGATCTGCTGGTGGTGGCACGCGGACCTCAGGTGGCACTTGCGTGAGTGGTCACCCGTGGATTCGGCAGTTGCCTCTCAAGCTTCGGCAACACAGAGTCCTCGGCCCGCTGGATAGTGTGGCTCTGTGACCTGGGGTCGCCCTCTTGTGTCGCGCTCTTGCTGTGGGTGCGATACGGGAGCGCTCATGTCTCATTTCGACTTCAAGACTCTGCTTGCTTCTGCTGTTGACTCATGCTCGGAAGCCACTCCTAGGGATAAGCTGCTTCCGCGGGAGTCTGGAGTGTTCAAGCAGATCTTCGAAGGGGAGGATCCTTTGTCTTGGAAGGACAGGTTCGATCTGCCGGACCCACCGGGGTGGGATCATGGCGACGAGGAAACTCTGCTTCCAGCCGAGAAAAAACGCAAGGTATTGGATGCTGATTTCTCGCAAGGCATTTGCTTTACTGTTGTTCGCAAGACTGAAGGATTGAGCTGGGAGGATCAACGGCAACAGGATTCTGACAAGGCTATTGCTAGATGGATTTTCATCATTGTGAAGTGGTCTGAGACGTGTCCTGATTTGTTGGTATGCCAAAGCCTGGATGAATGCACCGAGAAAGATCAAAGGATCAACGTGGTCCAGGATTGGCTGCATCCCAAGGCGCCGAGCACTTTGTTGAAGAGAGCCAATTCTATTATGGGATATCACAAGGTTGTTGGCTGGGGCGACGGGACTTTTCCTTATCGTGAGCAAGATGTGTACCGATACATGTCAGATGCTAAGGCCGGTGGGGCGAAACCGTCACAGCTGAAAGCTCTGCGAGAAGCTATAATCTTCGTGCGGCATGTTTTCATGGTTCCCCAGCTAGACCGGGTGATTGAAAGTCGTCGCTGTCTGGGGGCGTCGCAGAGGGGAACTGTGAAGCGTGGCAAGAAGAGGGCTCATCCGTTCTCCATTCTGGAATTGAAGAAGCTTCACCATTTGCTTGCGGACAAGGATGTTCCAGCTTGGGACCGCACCTTCGCAGGAGCAGTTCTCTGTTGCACTTACATGAGATCGCGTTGGGGGGACTTCCAACATTCAGTCAGCTTTGATATCGAGACGAACGGCCAGGGGGACATCATTTTCTTGGTGTACACTGTTGAGGTGTATAAGACAGTGAATTCCAAGTACTTTGCTGGCGAGCCTGTTAGGTTCATCGCTCCTGGAGTTGGGATTCTCAGTGACAACTGGCTGCACTTGTGGAAACAGGCTCGTGCGGAAGTCGGACTGTTTACATTCTTGCCGCCGCTGCCCACGCCCAATGCTGCTGGCGAGGCCATGGGGTGCTCGGTCTCTTCTAAGGAGATTACTGCTTGGATCCAGAAAGTCTTGGGACGTGACAATAGCAAGAACACAACCGGACACCTCATGAAGCGCACCTTCTTGACCATGGCTGCAAAGCGTGGGGTTGAGCACCTTGATCGGCTAACCATGGGTGGTCACGCCAACTCGGCGAAGATGGCCGACACTTATGGTGATGACGAGCTGGCACGGCCACTAAGGTTGCTCCTGGCGCTCTTGGAGGAAATCCGCGAAGGTGTCTTCGACCCTGACGCTGGACGTGCGGGGTACATCTTCGGTGCTGGCCTGCGGGAACGCCGGCTGACGGCGGATAGGATGCAGGCCCGTGACTCTACAGTCACAGGCGCCTTTGCAGCTGGCGCGGGATCTGAGGCCACAAATGGTGATTGCCCTGCTGATCAGTCTGGCAATAGCAAGGACGGCTTAACAGAGCAGGATGCGGCTTCGTGGGATCTCCCGCTCCCTGAGCGGCTCACTGACGATGATTGGAGAGACTTGGGCATCTCTCCTCCGAGCCCAGGGCATGCTGCCGCCAACGAGGAGCCGGAGTCGCCCGACATCGGCGATTCGCCAGTACACCCGTGGGACAACTTGATCGAGCAAACTAATGAGAATGCTTCCGAGACAGACTCTTCCAGTTCAAGCTGTTCAGATGAGTCGTCTTCTTCGTCTTCAAGGATCAGTCACGAACCTGAGCGCAAGGTGGGTGTACCAAAGCCCGCCCTAGGCACATCTTTTCTGCAACACAAGCGGACTCGGCTTTTGCACTTGATTTCCGATCAAAATCGGAAGGTTTTGCTGTGCGGCCGCATGGTTGGCGACACATACAAGCCACCAATAAAAATTCGATTTGACTCTTCAGTTTGCCGGAACTGCAAGAAGTTCGCGGCGGATCTGTGAAACGCGCCTCTTCGAAAGACCCAAGTACTCTTCGTGTGTGCATGCTCGCACTGCCGGTGCTACTGTCATGGAAGCCTCTCCGCTTGAGTGTTTTTGTGACTCAGACGCAGGGCATCATGTCGCTTGTGGATTCCGAAGCTGCCTTCACCCAGCGATGCCAGGAGGTGAATGCGGGAACCATTCACACGGCTTTGCGTGACAATGGTGTCACGACCTTTGCTAGTCTGGCTTATGCATGCGGCACCCCTCAGGATCGCCCTACGCAGGCCGAGCTGGATGCTTTCAGCACTAGGATTCTTGGAGCTGCGCCTCGCTTGGGTGACGTCTCGCTCTTGAAGCGACTCATCTTCGAATCATGCACCTTTGTGATCGCACAGTTGCGCCAGAATGTTCAAGGCGATGCTTCTGAGACCCCTAAGAAACTCCCCCTCGCTGAAAAAGCGGCCAGAGCAGCCGATCAGAAACGCCGCTTGGCCGGGGTCCACATAGAGAGGGACTCCGTTCCATCTTATGCCTTGGTGGATTTGTGCTTCCATATGCTCGAGGTCGGGGTGACATGGATCAGCCCAGGCCGCTGCACGAGTCGCGAAAGCGAGATCCAACTCTCGACCCGCGATCAAACCAAGGTGTTTAAGCTGGAGGATAACAGCTTGAAAGTCGGAAACGAGGGCCCAGATGATGTGGCCTGCTTCGACTCTCCCATACGGCTACAATGGTGTCTTCAAAGGAGAGGCCTTGCACTTGATCAAGCTAGACTTATGTCTTGGCAACAACATGAGCGGTGGGTGCATTGCCTCCTCCACGCGCTTACGCGTGAGTGCCCTTCGGGGTTCCACAAGCCGGATATGAACCGCATTGTGCAAGCCGACCGGGAGGCATGGCTCATTCTTGCATCGGAGGTGCCGAGTCTCAAGGTCACGGCCGCTGGCGAGTTTCCGCTTGGTGTTGCACTCGAGGCCCTCCGCACTGACCCACGAATCACCATGTATCTTATGCCTACTTGGGGCCGGCAGCCTGACGTCAAAATGCCTTTGGATGTCCCGTCCCCACCAAAGGACGGCGAGGGTTTGTCTCGCTCGGCAAAACGTCGGAGGCGCTTGAAGGCGGCGGCGGCACGGAATGCCACGCCGCCTGGAAAGTCGACTTCGACCCCAAAAGGGGCACGTGCCATGCCTGCCGAGTTGAAGGGCACGCACCAGAAAACCGAAGATGGCAAGCTCATTTGTTGGGATCACAACTGCGGCGGCTGCAAGCTCAAGGCTGACGGTGATCCCCCAGCGTGCCAGCATGGTGTTCATGTGTGTGCCTTCTGTCGTAGGGCTGGTCACTCCTTTCGCAATTGCCGTGCTCGCACTTGGAAGGGCACTGGTAAAGGCAAAACCAAGGAGTGACTAGTCGTTGCAACCCCCGGCCAGGTTGAGGCTGGACGGATCACTGGCCAGAATGACGACGGGCTGGGATACACTTTTTCTCCGGTGCCAGTGACAGCACAGGACCTTTCTTCTGCTGAATCGCTGGCCGCCCAGTGCCTGAATCTTGGCTTTGCAAGTTTTGCACAGCTTCGCGAGCTCAGTGCTCGCCTGCCGGCGGACTCCGTGGGGGCACCTTCAGGCCAACCTGTTGCTCCTGCGGATCCCAAATCTTTTACTTCTGGAGCCTACGTGCACCACGACAAGAACGGGCTTCGATCCAATTGTTTTGCATTTCCTTTTTCCACACAACTGCTTGCACGCATATTGTCGGCTGAGTTTCCTGATGCCTGTTTTTCTTCAGTGGGCCTATTCTTCAACTTGAAGGCGCCGCTTCATTCAGATCGCAACAATGATCATCGGCACGCCAACCTGTTGCTGCCAGCCTCGCATTTTTCAGATGGTCAGGTTTGGGTGGAAGGTCGCGGGCAGCATCCGTGTCCTGACCTCTCCGCCAAACGCCTTGGTTACCTGCTTGATGTGGCTTCTGGCCCGCAACGGCTGCCCTCAGAGCGTCTTCACATTACATGCCCCTGGACAGGGGACCGCCTGCTCGTGGTGGGTTTCTGCGTTCGTGATACACAACGACTCTGTGAACGGGACTGCCACTGGCTGCGGGACTCTGGTTTTCCACTGCCCGGCCCTCCCCAAGATCATGCGGCCGCTCCTCGCCAGGTCACTTCAACGACTTCTTCGCCCTCTTTGTCTACCTCTACGACGCCGCCGCCACAGGCCTCAGCTTCCATCGCCAAGCGCCGCCGCGTTGCATATCGGCCTGCCTTGCCAGTGCATTCTACAGCAACGTCGTCTAAATCTATGACGCCAACTACACCGGACGACCAACATGCTGATGCATTGGCTGAGAAGATCTTCCCGAACAACCTGGCTCCACTTGTTATCGAAATCTTTGCCGGCACCGCCCGCCTCAGCACTGTTGCTGGGCGCATGGGCTTTCGTACTTTGGCGGTGGACCGCTCCTCGCAGAGAACCAATTTCTCTATACAACGACTGGACCTTACGTTGGATGCCGACTTGCAGACGCTGCTTGACATCATCAATCTGGAGGCTGACAACATTGCTTGGATCCATTTGGCACCTCCTTGTGGTACGGCCTCGGCGGCACGATCCAGGCCTTTACATAAGGCTGAGCACTACGGCTGCCCTGTGCCTCAACCACTACGCAGTGTCACGGAGCCGCAGGGCCTCTCCACACTGACCGGTGCCGACCGCGATCGTGTACTCGCTGCCAACAAGTTGTACCGAGCTGTCGGCTGCATCGTTGACCTCGCCCTGCAGCTTGGTCTTTTCGCGACCGTTGAGAACCCTCTCAACAGCTTGGCTTGGCTATGTGACGGCCTCGACCACCTTTGTCGCCGTGAAGATAGCTACCAACTCATCTTTGATGCTTGCATGCATGGCGGGGATCGCGACAAAACTACCTTATTCTGGTGCTCCGACCCACGCTTTCAGTCGCTGGCACTGCGTTGTTCCCGTGACCACAAACACGCATCCTGGAAGCCTCGCTTTGTGGATGGGCATTGGCAATTCCCCACTGCTGCGGAGGCGGCATACCCTTGGCTTCTTTGCGAACGGATGCTTTACATTCTGGCTGAGAGTTTTCCTGCATTGGCTTCAACTTCACAGCAGCCGCGAGCCTGTGAGCAAGTCGCACTGCAGCGACAGCCAAAATATGCTCGACCTCTGGTTTCATGCTACCAATCACACGACTGCTGGGCTGTACCTGTACGCTCCGCGGATGCTGCGGCACCTCTTTTGAAGTGCTACCCCAAAGGTGCTCGTGTGACGCAACGCAAACTGGTGCCGTGGGGAGCAGTCCGGGTTTGCGCTGCCTCGAAATATCCTGGTTTCGACAGACATAGTTCTGCCGAGTTGCTGGGAGGGACGGCCAAGATCTATCAACCTGACACTTCCGATTTCTCTTTGCTTGCAAGCGAGGATAAAAACGACGTGTACGAGGTGGTGGGAATGGTGTGCGATGACAATCCTTGTGCGACCCAGGCAGAAATTCTTACTATTGGAATTCCACATGAACCGGAGGACTTTGTGAAGGCTGCGGTCCAAGCGGGGCACCCTCGCAATGCAATACTGGTCAATCGCCAAGGTCCGGCAAAGGAAATCGCTGCCAACGTAGTTATGCCAGCAGAGGAGCGCAAGAAAAGGGCCGATGAGGCTCGGGATGCGTGGAAGAAAATTTCCAAGGTGTCGGCTGAGACCAACGACGCGCTTATGAAACAAAAGCCCGCGTACTTGGCGAAGGCGCTGGCTGGCAAGAACGTCATTGCTTGGCAGCGCATTCTTGAGCGAAATGGTTTCCCTGACCAGATGCTTTGGGCTGACTTGCGTGATGGCTTCCGCTTGACAGGATGGATGAGAGAGACCGGAATCTTCAAACCTAGAGTCAAAGCACCGGAATCCTCTCTTGAAAGTCTGTTAGCACAATCGTCTTACCGATCTCCCATGACTATGAGCCGGATAACAAACACGAAGCCGGACGAGACGTCTAGGAAGGCGTGGGCTGAAACCCAAGAGGAGGAGCGCAAGGGCTGGATCTTCGAGGACACCGCCCCTGACTTCAGCAACATCATTCTGGCGCACCGCTTCGGGCTTGAGCAGAAAAACAAAGTACGGGTGATTGACAACGGCAAGGATTGCGGCTTGAACATGGCTTGCGGGCTGCCAGAGAAGTTCACCCTGCACGGGGTCGACGTTCTGGCGGCTGTCTTCCTTGAGTTGTTGAATATGCCACGTGACCGCTTGTTCAAATTGGTTGGGAAAACAATAGATCTCGTCTCCGCTTACAAGTTCTACCCCGTACATCCTCTTGACAGACAACACTTGAGGATTGGTGTGTTCGACACGGACAGCAAGAGGGCGCGGATCTATGGGACTAATGTCCTACCTTTCGGTGCCACCGGAAGTGTGGCTGGCTTCCTTAGGGTGTCAGCCGCCGTCTGGCACACTGGCGTCCGAGACATGGGCTTGGGCTGGTGCGCATACTTCGATGATTTTCCATTGCTATCTTGTGATGGAATGGAGGAACAGATCGAAGAATTCGCCGACGAAGTGTTCGAGGCTCTTGGGATTCAGTATGCCAAAGAGGGCAAGAAAGCAACAAAGTTTGATGCGGTTTTTAATGCGCTTGGCTTGGCCTTCGACCTGTCGGGATTCGAGAGCGGGGTCATCTCCATCACACATACCAGCGATCGAAAGAAGGAGTTGAACGACGTTCTCGCGAACATCTTGCAGACGGGAAGACTTAGCCCCAAGGAGGCTGAAGTCCTCCGCGGGCGCATGCATTGGTATTCTTCTTACTTGTTCGGACGGGCACCGTGCGAAGCTATGCACCAACTTTCCTTGAGAGCCAGGGGAATCGATGGTTCATCGGAACTGAGCGCTGATCTGGAATGGGCGGTGAGGACACTGCTCCAACACGTCAGTACCTCGAGACCCTTGGAGTTGAGGCAGACTTCCGGGAGAGAGCTCTTCATTTTTACTGATGGATCTTATGAACCTGGCGCTGGGGTTGTGGCCGGCATCGGAGGAATCATTTACGATGCCTCTGGCGTCCCGTTGGCTTTCTTCAGCTCGGAGATCCCCAAGTCTGATTTGGAAGTGCTGGAGGCTGAATCCGAGCATCCAATCTATGAAGTCGAACTCTACGCGGTCCTAGTGGCGTTCATGCTATGGGCGGAAGTGTTGAGAGATACCTTCAGCACCTTCTACTTAGACAACGAAGCTGCGCAATCCGCTTTGATTGCTGGCCGCTCTGGGACTCGAAACGGACGACGGCTCTTACAGCAGGTCTTATCGCTGGAACATGACAATATGGCTAGGCCGTGGTTTGGGCGTGTGCCTACCCACTCGAACCCGGCAGACCCGCCTAGCCGACAGATCGTGGACCACCTGATCAGACAAGGCGCAAGGCAGGACGATGTCGACTTGGGCTGTCTGCTGCTTGAAAGGCCTCCGGATACGGGCTGAAGTGCACTTCGATGGGGGAAGTTCGGGTGCACTTGAAACGTGTGCTTTAGGAGTCGTGGCCCTTGGCCGAGCCTTGGAGGCTTGACCTTGGGACAGACAGCCGATTTGACTTTCGACTTTCCCCATTGCACTTCGAGCTTATCCGATAAAATGAAGGAGGGGTCCGAGTGAATGCATCGCAGTCTCACATGTCTGATTGAACATTTCATACGAAATATATTTGATTGATATATTCCCAAATAACGACGAATTTGTTCATGCGTTTGTGGACTTGGAAATAAGTGACCACATCACTTGTGATTTTCACTTTATTTCCAATTTCACAACGATTGTTGTCTCGTTGAGAAACGATCGTGCATGAACACTTCGGGCGGTTTTTGGGAAACTCTTTTGAACCTGATTTTTAACGATTGAGTTTTTCATGAACTTTATTCTTTGATGATCAGTTGCTAACATGTCTCCCGCGCACGCTCCTTCAAGCACATGAGTGCAAATTTTTGTCCCGCCCGCCCACCCTGGAGGGGGAAGTTCGGGTGCACTTGAAACGTGTGCTTTAGGAGTCGTGGCCCTTGGCCGAGCCTTGGAGGCTTGACCTTGGGACAGACAGCCGATTTGACTTTCGACTTTCCCCATTGCACTTCGAGCTTATCCGATAAAATGAAGGAGGGGTCCGAGTGAATGCATCGCAGTCTCACATGCCTGATTGAACATTTCATACGAAATATATTCGATTGATATTCCCAAATAACGACGAATTTGTTCATGCGTTTGTGGACTTGGAAATAAAGAGTTCAAAAGGAGTGATTTCAAGAGTGACTTCAACAGTGTACTTCAGTGCTATACCTAGCATAAACAATATGCTGTTTTTATCATGAGTCCAAACTCCGCAACTGTGACAGTGGGCATAATAGTATATGTGTGAATGTGCGGCCATGCTTCCGGTAAAAGAAAATTAGTGTCTGTTTGTTTGCGTAAACCTCTAAAAGGGTAGCTCTAACAGGTACCTACAGCAATGGCTGCATGCTCATACATATACATTCCGCTGCCCATTGGCTCACAGTGGTTTTACCATATTGAGACAAGACAAGCTCTCCTTGCGTAGCAAGACAAAACAACTACTGTCCGTGTGCAGGGCGCTGCCCTTTGATCCTTAGGGAATAAACTGGTCATACACCTCCTAACAAGGAGCATTTCCTTGTGGGTGTATCGGCTCACCCCCCCCACCCCCCCGCCCCCCCTACCCCACCCCCCCCACCTGCTCTCTCTCTCTCTCTCTCTCTCTCTCAGTGATCCTCCCCCACCCCATCCCCCACCCCCCCACCCCCACCCGTGACACCCAATTCTGCCGAAGCAATCTTTTGCACAAGATCTTTTTTTGTGCCCGCGCACAGCTATGGCAAAGCCAAAGCGATCGGAGGCAGAGGAGCAAGAGGCTCCAGAGGAGGATGAGGAGGTTGAGGAGGAAGAGGACCCAGAAGGAGAAGAGGAAGAAGAGGAAAACGACGACGAGCTATAGGAGGAGAGGAGGCAAAGGAGACCCCAGCACCCCAGCCCAGTAAGCCAAGACCGGGGATTCTGCGAAAGGCGAAGGCGAGCCCAGCACCCAGCAAGGCACCCGCAAAGCCAAAAGCCAAGGCCGACCCTGCCAAACCAAAGGGCCCAAAGCGAAGGCCAAGCCGACAGCAACCAGCACGCCCAAGTCGAAGTGCAAACCCAAGGCACCCAAAGCCAAGGCCAAGGCCGACCCCAAGGCGAAGGCCGACCCCAAGAAGAAGACCAACCCCAAAGACAACAAGGCCAACCCCAAAGCGAAGGCCGACCCCAAAGACAACAAGGCCAGCCCCAAAGCGAAGGCCGACCCCAAAGCGAAGGCCGACCCGAAGCCAAAGCAAATCACAAGGAAGCGAAGCATGGCAGAGGCCTTGACCGGCGACTGGATCAATGGGCTTGGGCCTGAGGAGTCCGGCGAGACTCCAGCAGAAGAGCCGGAGGAAAGCGAAGCTGGGCCGAATCGACGAGACCGCAGCAAGCAACACAAGTTCAACGTGTTGCTCGCAGCAGCAGTGCCAGAGAAGATGAAGACGGAGTGGGAGGCTTTGAGTGCCGGCGGCAACGGCAAGAGGAAGAACCTGACGAAGTTTATCGAGGACTCAGTGAGTCGTGACCCCGAGACAGGGAAGCTTGCCCTCGCCTGCGAAGCCGCAGAAGTGACGGGGGAAAGCAGTCTGGAGAAGAAGCAGTCCACTGGGTGGGGAGACAAGGGATTGCCGAGAACGCTCTTTAAAGGGCGCTTTGGGTTGTCGGATGAGCAGCTCAGGGCCGCGATCTTGAATGATGAAGTCTCCGTTGTCACCCAAGACAACGTGGTGTTCTGTCAATGGCGAACCTTGAAGTCCACTTCGATGGACGAGCGAAAGAACGTGGCAAACATCAAGTCCGAGGCTCTGAGGGTCTCTGGGTCCCAAGCAGGACAACTCCAAAACCTGTTCGACAGTGTGTCGATGGAAAGGCCTGAGCCGACAGAGGAGGACCTCAGAAACGCCGCTGCCTCATCGGCTGCTCCGCCGACCGTGGCGGTGCCAACCATCAAAGCCATCGAGGACAAGAAGGAGGAGCCTGCCGTGCCAGCGGCCTTGTCAGAGGCCGACTGGTCGAAAGCGGACGGGCTCCTAAAGAAGGCTGAAAGCGCCGTCGAGAAGCTCAAGAAGGTCCTCGCGGGAGTATCATAGCAGTTCCCTGTGTCTTTCTTGGTGTTACACCGAGTTAGGGCAGGGAATTGCACGTCACAGTTCCAGGATGCAAGCAAACTGAGCGACAAGATCAAGCAGAACAAAGACGACCCCCTCCTCAACAAAATGCATCTTATCGAGAATCTATGTAACAGAGAGTATAGAGAGCCCATGCTTCATGTCACAGCCCCCACAAGGAAGGCCACCATCCAAGCTCTGACGGACAAGAAAGCTTTGCTGGAGCATGTGCGATCCTTCCAGGACCAGAGAGATGTGTACAAGTGTGCCTATATATATATATATATATATATATATATATGCAAATGTGTGCTGCAGGACCTGCCCGATGGCACCCGCATCAACAAGGAGAATCTCCAAACGACCCTGCTCGAAGCAGGCCACACATGCTGTGCTGAATCGGCGACCCTCTTCCCTCGACTCGCGACCCTATATACATCCGAACCCTTCTGCACAGGCCAGCTGTGCAGCCAAGTGGTCGAGGAGATCACTGGCTGGAGTGGCCAGTTGAAGGCCCGTGGCCTCTGAGGCCGGCCTCTAGGGGGGTTTGGGGTCCAGCCTTGAATTTTTAAGGGCTTAGGGCTTTCAAAGGGGTTTATAAAAAGAGTTGATCCTAAACCCTCTCAGAAACAGGGATAATCATGCTAAGTATTGCCCGAAGCCTGGTCCGTCTGGGCCCTAAACCCTCCAAAGTTCGGATAATCATGCTATAAGTATTGCCCAAAGCCTGGTCCGTCTTGGACCTAGACCCTCACAAGTTCGGATAATCATGCTAAGTATTGCCCAAGGCCTGGTCCGTCTTGGCCCTAAACCCGCAAAAGTTCGGATAATCATGCTAAGAATTGCCCAAAGCCCTCTTCCGTTTCAGTCTAAACCCTTCAAAACAGGGATAATCATGCTAAGTATTGCCCAAAGCCTGGTCCGTCTTTGTCCTCAACCCTCAGAAACAGGGATAATCATGCTAAGTATTGTCCAGAAAGCCTTGCCGCAGCTGTTTTTGTTTCGAATATCAAACACCACCCAGCAGTCCCGTGTCCCTTTCTTGGTGTTATACACCGAGTTAGGTCAGGGCGCAATATATCAAACCACTCCCCTGTCCCTTTCTTGGTGTTACACCGAGTTAGGTCAGGGCACAATATATCAAACCACTCCCCTGTCCCTTTCTTGTGGTGTTACACCGACTTAGCTCAGGGCACAATATATCAAAGCACTGCCCTGTCCCTTTCTTGGTGTTACACCGAGTTAGCTCAGGGCACAATATATCAAAGCACTGCCCTGTCCCTTTCTTGGTGTTACACCGAGTTAGGTCAGGGCACAAAATCCAAGAGCTATAACCCAGGGGTTCAGGGTTAGAGGGTTTACTTTTTAGATGAAAATATGATCGAATAGGACATTTCCTATCTCTGATGTTCTGATGGCCGGTTTGGGGCCACCACCAAAAAAAAAGAGGACCACAAGTGCTGGCATCGCAGCAGCCGCCAGGGAACTGCCAGGCTCCAGATTGAGAGTTTGGCTCCTGGAACAGTTTGCATGGGGCCTGCTATCACCACAGCAGGTGCAAGCAATATCTGCTGCAGCATTGCATGATGCCAGAGAACGAACTGTGACTGACCTCGAGCCCCTCGCCAAGCTTGGAAGCTCCGGTCAACACAGCAACAATGTCAACAGGGACTTGATGAGATTGGTCGGGCAGGAGCCACTGATGTACAATCCCAGTCGCACCACTTTGCGAAAAAATGCTTCTGAAGTGCCCGTGCCCGTCGACGGAGTGCCCAGCGACGAGCATGCCTACACCATCAGCCTGCCACACGAGTTATTTAGCAGCCACAATTACAAGGCAGCATGGAAACAAGTGATCATGCCTGGACAGGCGTTTTTGGATCGCTTTTGGAAGTCGGCCAGAGGGCTGCCGCAGTGGGAGGGCCACCCACTGGCATCGGAGCCATCCCATCAGGTGAGAAAAATCATACCATTATCATTGCACGGGGACGAAACACCGGTGCTGGCCAAGGGGAAGATTTGGTCCTCTTCAGCCTTAGTGATGTCATGGGCTTCCCTTTTGGGTAGCGGCTCCACGAAACAAAGCCAGCTCTACATCTGGGCCGCCTGGCACAAGTCATTCTCCAAAGAGACGAATGATGACCTCTGGAGTCTTTTACTCTGGTCTTTCGAAGCCTTGTGGTCCGGCGTTTTCCCGAAAAAAGACTGGCGAGGATATGATTTCGATCCCCACAGTCCCGAGGGACAGCGAGCTGGCCAATACCTCGCGGACGGCTATAGAGCTGTCTTGGTGGCTAGCTGTGGAGACCTGGACTACATGGCACAGTTCCAGGGCCTTCCCCGGTGGAATTCCAATTCCCCTTGTTGCTTGTGCCAGTGCCAGAAGAAAGGACCGCAGTTGGCACTGCTTTGCGGAGGATGCCGCATGGAGGACAACTCTGTGGACCCCTGCTGCTTGGAAAGCATGGCCGAGCCGAAGCATGAACAGGATGTTCCAGAAGGACCTCTGCTCTGTGCTGGTGGTCCATTTTGACCTGATGCATTGCCGGTACCTTGGCTATCTCCA
Organism: Symbiodinium sp. CCMP2592; assembly: GCA_905221615.1. Lineage (NCBI taxonomy): Eukaryota > Dinophyceae > Suessiales > Symbiodiniaceae > Symbiodinium > Symbiodinium sp. CCMP2592. The sequence continues at coordinate 1,092,381 of CAJNDT010000535.1, forward strand.
GCAGCTCTATGGATCGGTTTTTTGGGTCCTCTGTGAGGAGACGATGCAGGGGAGTCCAAGCGACAATCTGCATGAACTCTGGGGTTTTCTGAAGACATACCAATCCACCCACAAGGTGCACAGCCCGTACTCCCAGAGGCTGAACAAGGTCAGCATGTACAAGAAGAAGACCGACTTTCCGAAGCTTCGTGGAAAAGCGGCGGAGATCAAGGACATGGCAGCAGCCGTGCGGGCAATGTGGGGTCATTTTGGTGTTCCTGGTCAGGACTTCCAAGAGATTGGGTTACTCTTGGATTTGACATGCAAGTTCGAGGAGATACTGGAGGAATGGCCCATTGCAGACGGCTATTTCTGCCTTCCTGCCGAAGCTGCAGACAGACTGAAGACGAACTTTCGGGACTTCGCATGTTTGTATGTCATGGTCGGGGATCGCTTTCGCAGCGAAGATCGTCGGGCCTTCAATCCTACGGAAAAGATTCTCTTCTTCCGGAACAATGCATGTTTTTCACATTTGTGGCTTTTATAAATATACAAACACAAATCCTGCAACCCTTAAACCCTATAAACAGCCTTTTTCTAAAGCCCACAAACCTTTTCTTCCAGAGACATATAGAAGGATGCATGCCTGCGAGCATATCGTCATGCTCAGTCACTTGATTCATCCTGGCCTCACATCTTGCTGGCGAGGGGAGGACAGAAATGAATGGTCTCCTGCTTTATAAACACGTGCTCGCACAATCCAAAGGGTTTTTTGTGTAGAGGTTTCATATATGGGTCCTAGGACTTATATAGAGAGGGCTTCAAGTCTAAACGATTTTGGGTTTCGGGGCCCTCGAGGACTACATGTCCAAGCTCGGCACTCTGATGGCTTCCTGCTGTCGTGGTGTTCAGCGAGAGGAGGCGAGCCACAAGCTGAACCTGAAGATGAGGCTTGCACTTCACCTGCAGTGGCAGAAGCTGTCGTGACCTCTGTTCTCTGTTCTCCTGGTCCATTTTGACAGATGAGATGTCCCCTGTTCCTTTCTTGGTGTTACACCGAGTCAGTGGGGAGATCCACAAAGCAAACGCCCCTGTCCCTTTCTTGGTGTTACACCGAGTTAGGTCAGGGCGCAATATATATCAAACCACACTGCCCTGTCCCTTTCTTGGTGTTACACCGAGTTAGGTCAGGGCACAATATATCAAAGCACTGCCCTGTCCCTTTCTTGGTGTTACACCGAGTTAGGTCAGGGCACAAAATCCAAGAGCTCTCATCGCTCTCGCGGAAAAAAATTCGCAGTGCACAGAGGCCTGCCGCACAACCCTTTTAAACCCTCTCTATGCATCCATCATGCGTGCGTGAATGGGTTTTATTTTCCGCCGAAAGTGTAGGCAAAGTTTGTCGTGAAAGGAAAACAGTGTTTTCACTTGCGTGTGAGTTACACTAGACAAACTTTGCCGTGCAGCTTTCGGCTTGGAGTTGGATCTGTGATCCAAAAGTTTTTATCGAGTAGCTTGTAGTGCTCCGCAGCAGTGGGGGTCGTCAGCGACGACCTTCCACTCCCTTTGATATAACTGTCAGTGCCAGTTATGGTTGACCAAGCAGCACGCATTTATGCGGCTGAGTCGCCAGAGGCGCCGTACCCTAGGAGGGACGGTCAGGAAAACAAGTTGGCAGCGCCACAATGCCTGCAACGCGTGCGACAGTGTCGCTCTTGTCTTCGGTTTTTGCAGTGCAATCCGATATTCGTGCTAGAGCAGGCCATGCGTGAAGAAATGGCCCAACAGGAGATAAGTTATCTCCTCTGGGCCCTCAGTTGCGCCATGCGGGTAGATCCCGCGGTCGTCAGCGACGACCACGAAGCCCTCAATCGAGCAGGGGAAGGGGAATCCAAAGTTTGGCCCCCCTTCTACCCTTTTGTGCAGATGCAGGGCGAACAACCGGACACTTCAGGCAGTGCCTATCCTATGCACCGGTACACTATGTCGCAGCGCGACGTGCCTATGCGGCCAGCGGCCACACCTGGCTGGCCGTATACCGCCCTCTTCGACTGGCCCCCCAGTGGGGAGGAAGATAATGTACCCAAGCTCCAGTGGAGACTCAATTGGGTGGATGCCCTAGAGGGCCACGTGGCTGCTAAGGTTGAAGCCAGCGGCTTCCAATGGCACCCAGAGGGTAAGGGCAAAGGCAAGGGTGGTTGGGTCAAGATTCTCCCTTCGGAGAAGAAAAAGAAAAAGACTCACGAGACTGCCAGCGGCAGTACTGACCCTACCGCCTCGTCCAGCACTGCTCTGCCGACAGCATCGGCATCAGCCTCGGACCCTCCCTTGCCGCCGCCAGCAGCCGCCCCTGCTAAGCCTGTTTCGGCCACAACCTGGAGAACCAAATGACGCCAAAGAAAACCTACATTTGACCAAAAAGCTTACGTTGTTAGTTTTTACAACCAGAAAAACAACATTGTTAGTTTTTAGCACAAAAAAACAACAATGTAGGATTTTTTGGCCCGAACAAATTAGGAACCTGCGTTTACGACCGTTTTTTGCATGTTCCTGAAAGTTTTTTGTGCCTTGCGTGAGAGATTAACCAGAATAATCTAGTTCGATTGCAACAAATTCTACCATTGATTCAAACATTGCAAATCAATGGTAGAATTTTTAATATATACTGTAGCGCATGGCAATTCTACCATTGATTTTCCGGACCATGCAAATCAATGGTAGAATACTGTGAGAACAAGCAGAGAGGCAGAGAGTGAGAAAGAAGGGGAAATATTGTGTTCACTTGAAACTTGTTGGAAACAACAGTGGGTGTGTATCTCAAGCTCACGGATGCTTCGATCTTTGAAAGAGATAAACCGAGCGAGCCTTCAGATTTGCAACATAATCATGTGATAGACAGCCGCTTAGGACAGCACGAAGCTTCGAAACTGTCCACGCATGCATGGGCAGTGTTGACATATAGCTTATGCAGCCTTAAGCTTGTCAAGCACAAATCATGGCATGGCATGTTTTCGACCCTCAGCAGCAGACGGCGGCTGAAGCTGCTACAGAGGTACAGTGCGCCCACCCGCAGGGATGCATTAATTGAGTGAGGCTTTTGCTGCACTTGTGGTGAGCAGTATGTCAGATCTGTGCCGCTTCCTTTTCTGCGTTTTAATTGTGCACGTGCATACATAACCCAGCTATAGAGACGTACATATATATGGAGCGGGATCAGGTGGATCGATCACTCTCCCCCACCAGCGTCGCGCAAGAGCAGCATCCTGAGCATCAGGGCGGGAGTCGATCGAGATCGAGGTTGGGGACTACTGCCAAAGCCAAAGCTCGACGGTCTCCGAGGTACACGCTTTCAGAGTCTCGTTCTCGACGTCAACGATCGTCCTCGAGCTCGAGCTCGAGCTCGAGCTCTGACTCTCGCCGTCGCAGTCGTTCGCGCAGTCGACCTCCCAGTCCTCATCGCAGTCCTTCTCGGAGGCGTTTTCGCAGTCCCCTTCCTAGAAAACGGGGATCGACATCGACGTCGGTCTCTGCGTCTTCTTGTGTGGTCGCCCCTCAGGATCCGGACCCGGATTCAACGACAGCCTGGACAAACTCAGAGTTGCAGTCAAATCTTGCATCGTTTTTGGGTCCAGTCGCCTTACCGCCGGGCCGCTTGTACACGCCGGTGCTCCGCAAACCTCCCCCGCCCAAGCGGTTAACGCCTGCACCTGTGGGACGTATCAGCGGACAGCCCATCCCTTCAAAACCCTATCCCTTCAAGAAGATCAATCCACCTCCTCCCGCAGTTACGCCTAAGTGGTAGTTGACGTAAGTGTAGCAAAGAAACAGAATGCAGCACCTCATGTGTATGTGTGTCATAGTGTCTGTACTTAACATATGTATATGAATATATGCAGGTTTACATATAAACGCAAGAATGAATGGCTGAGTGAATGCAAAAGTAAATGGATCAATGAATTCTATACCTGTACATATACTGTATATATCTATCTATCTACATATATAATGTGTGTATGTTTGTATATATGTGTTTCGGGTAATTTAATCACGTGCGCAAACATACATATGTAAATATCGACAAACACAAACTTATAATAAAACATTTCACTTTAGTATAAAGCCCGGGCTATAGGTGCAGTTGTTTTCCATTAACCGCATTGGACTCTCGGATTGCTTCAGAATCCAGGCTGTGGTGTGATGTTCGGCTCTTTGTTATCATATTAGGCAGGCATAGGGCTTGCTGGATCGGTGCGCCATGGCTGGATCGTCGTCGCACACTGCACCCGAGGTTGGGGCGGGTGAGCTCGAGCCCCGCTTTAAAGTACTGGAAGTCCAGAGCAACATGAACATGTGGCCGCCAGTGCATCGCCATGTTAATTGTCTGAAGACGTGACGACTGCTTCCTAGCTTTCTTAAGGACGAGTCCGATGACAACACCACCCGCGGCGGCTTCGATAGCAAGGCCGTGTCGACTTTTCAACTGCCGTGCGAACTCTGTCACTGAAAGGGCGATGTCCAGTGTCGTCTTCGGGGTTTCTTGATCTGTGCTTGCAGACCGCCAGCAAAATGGCAGATGCGCTAAAGCCTCTTGTGGCCAACTGCACGCGAATCGTAGCTGCACGATGTGGTTCCTGAGTGCGACTCTTTTCAAGGTTTTTGCATTCCAGTAGCATGAGCAGCAATCGAGGAGTTGACGAAGTCTGGGAAGGCTCTAGCCGTTTCGCAAATCCATCTACGCAAATACCGCTTGATTATGTGGAGCAGATGTTGGCCCCGATTCTCTCCGTACTCTTCGATCTCTTCCGCCGCCTGGTAGATCATGTAATATCTTCCACTGCGTCTGTCAGTCCTCGAGATATTGTGTTTGGAAGTAGGGCTGCAGCTTCACATCATTTCCAGCAGAGGCGAGCTGAACATATGCAAGACGCCGGCCCCACGAGTTTTTGATCTGGCAGTCGCTTGGATTGCAAACAATCGACCGAGGTTCGTTCGTGGTGAATCGGTGGCTTGATTATCCCTTCGTGGACATTACTTTGATATTGCTTCCAGGTGATGGTCGCCTGCCAGAAGTTCAATGCGCTGGAGCAAGCTGTTTGCGCGAGCTTGCTGAAGCGTGCGTGCTCTCGAGTACGTGCGCTGAAGGGTCGCTCGGAGAATCTTTGCAGCACATATAATGTCGGTGCACGTGGTGGCAGGCGACTGCAAGCTGAGTTCTTTCCCCAGCGAGCCGAGGTCCAGCCATCATCCGAAGTTGGATGCACTCAAGTGCAAGTCCCTCGGCTGAACGCTTCATCTTAAAGCCCGTTGTTTAAACTATTGACTAGCCAGATTGAGGCTCCTGCCGTCTCCGCCGAAGCAGAAGAAGTGCTTGGAGGAGAAAGATGACACCGGCAACGCTGGTGCAGCCCCGTTCTTCGGCTACTAGAGCTGTCTTGCAGATTTATCGCGCATGGCTTTCGAACCCACTGATCCCGGATCTCCAGACCCATGAATTAATGGGAAAGTTGTGAGGCCATGTCCGGACACCGCCGAAGAGGGCTCGAGCAAGAAGCGGGCACGCAGGGAGGCCAGGACGTATCAGCCATGCGTCTGTTTTTTCACGAGTTTTAGAAAGAACTTAAGCTGCGGTTCAGGAGGCGAAGGCCAACTACTTGGAAGCATGCAAGAGCCTTTTCGGTGCTGCCGCTGGGCTAAAGTATTATTTGCTGCTGTTACGACTGCCGACGCTTCCTGAAATTGAGGATCCGTTGGATATCTCTGATGAGTCAGAGCTGGAGCATGATAAGGGCACCCATGCCGACATTTCGCAGGAACGGGCCTTTGTGGCCCCAGGTGCCCAGGTAGCTCGTCCACAATTGTGCTGAATTGCTTTTGAAGTTGCTCGTACGTGGCTCACATCATGTATTCATACAGTGCCAAGGACGCTAAGCCCAAGGAGCCCAAGCCGGCCCCAACGATGGAAGACGAGAAAGATGGCCCAAAGAACGATGACCCGAAGGGCGAGAGCGAACCGAAGCCGAAGGAGGGCCCCGACGCCGCCCCCAAAAAGCGCTCTGCCGGCGGCGCAGCAAAGGTCCAGTCGGACGGGATGTTCAAGAATTTTGCAGGAAGGACTCCCCCGCATACAGCGCCAAGATCCTGGAGGTTTCAGCATATGAAGGTGACTTGGTACGAGAGCCTTTCCTGAATTCCGGTCGTGCCTGATTCTTATTTGTCGCTGTGGTGTGTTGTCTGTCTTGGCAACTTTGTTTGCTTGGCTCAGCTTGACTGCTATCCGAGGAAGATCAAGCCGAATACAAAAAAGAACAAAATGGTTAAGAGCCAGGACTCCGCAAACCATGTACTTAGTACCCGCTATAGCTGATCGACCGTGTTGCAGAAATCACAAGATGGACAAATGCATATGCGCAGGAAGAATGGTACAACTATGTGATGGAGGCCAATCCAAATTTTGAAGATTTCAAGGAAGAGAAGGACGTGCAGAAGCACATTGCTGAGCTGGAGAAAACTTTCAAGCTTTCTGTGGAAGTGGCTCTCTGAGACGGAACAAGATGCCACAAAGGAACCACTGAGCGGGCGGTATGAAAGAAATAATTTCATTCTGGAGCGGTGTTTGTGCTAGCTGTGCCATGCAAGGAATCGATGCCCTTGTCAGTAGATTGAACCTATCTTAATTTGGAATTTGCAGGTACTGCTGGGACTTCAGATGCTCCGACGACTTCGGAAGCAAAAGCTTCCGGTTCTGGCACGCCCACCCCTGCACTCTGCAAGTGTTCGTGTGTGGGTGTGACATCATGTCTTGCTTCCTGCAGATTGAAAGCTGGGCTTTGGAGCTTTTTGTTCAAGTCGTGAGCCCGCGGTACGTGTCGTGCGAAGACATGGTGGCCACGCGGTGGCTTTTGTGCCTCTGTCTCTTCAATTTGCTGAGGCTTGGGATTCCTGATCGGGTGAGTCATATCACTGGCTTGTTGGCAATGTCCGTGGCCTGCCCTGGCGCAGGACAGCAAGTGCCTACGATGCTTTGGTTCGATCATTGATTGGATCTGGGGTTCCGAAGCTGCTGATACTCTGCATCTTGATGGTGTCGCCGCCTCAACATTCTTGTCGCAGGAGTCCATCCGAGTATGCGCTAGATTGTTGATTCAAGCTTTCCATGCTTTCAACGATCAAGGATTTGGAACACAGAGCTACCGATTACTCCCAAATGGGACATTCTGGATCTCTTTTCAGGCAAGGGCTCCGTCAAGGCACGGTGCGTGTGATGGCGGTAGTTTTGATGCCATATAGTGGGGTTTGTTGAAGGACGTGCTGGTATCAGTCGGATTCAGCGTATCGTCCCACGACATCGAACTCCACGAGTCCATGGACATCAACACGCCGGCCGGGTTTGCGCAGGAACCTCAGTCTTCCCGATTGTGGACTTTGTTCCACGTTTTCGCAAATATTGAAGGTGAGGGCTTGCTTCAGTGCACCTCTGTGCAGTCCTGGATTAATGCTGTCAGGCTGGTTCTGTACTCCCTGCTGTGCTTGAAGCCATCGGGGCCGAGGCCGCAACACCGTTTGTGCCCGGGGTTTCGCACCGTTGTTCCAGCCCGTCTGTGCATGGTTCCACTCTTTAGACTCGATCTTCAGAGTTTGCAGGTTTGCACTGTTGCAACCAGTTTGCAGTACGTGGGTATGGATGAACCGCTTCAGCACCGGCAGGAGAGCCTTGGGTGCAAACTCATGTGCCGCATAGTTTGAGTGCTACGATAGTCCACGCATGAAATCTAACATAATCAGCTTAATGGCTTAATGATTCGGGTCGCCTGAGGTGAGGACTTGCCTCGAGGACGCACCGAGCTTCCCAGTGTGTGCGCCGCGAACTGTATGGTGGCCAGGACCTGCGAGCCTAGATCCGGTAATGCTGGCATAGGTATGAGACCTTGGTGTGTGTGTGTGTGTGTGTGTGTGTGTGTGTGTGCAAAGGGCCGGTGTGTGGTGCGTGTGTTGGTGACTTTCTGCACTGCCTTTGTCTGGCACTGCATGTTGCCTTGAAACTAGGACTTTCCTCGTGGTGAAGCTTCTCAACTGCCTGTTTGGATCATGGATATTGGAGCAGCCGGCTTCATCGTTAATGACAAAGCACCCGGCCGCCCCGGCTGCCGTTGATCCGAATGAGACCTACAAGATCAACACATTTTTGGGATCGTATAGACACTGGTGTCCCAAGCTAACCTCCTTCTTCTCCAATAAGTTCTCTTGACTGCACTTTGGAGAGATTGACATATGGCCACCACAGGTGCCCATCGCATGTCTGATGATTACTCTTCTGTCGAAGTTGAGGTTGTGGGTTGAGGGGCTCTACAAAGCTTTCAACAAAAGGCGGAAGCGATTGTCGGAGCGGAGACGGCTGAAGCTTGGCCTCCCGAAAACGGTAAGGAGAAAGGGCTCCAAGGTCTATGGAAACACGTCTTTGAAGGCGACACAGCACCTTCCCGGCATTATGTTGCAGTCGTCATATGCTGAGTTGTGAAATAAAAAAAATTGACCGGGCATTGCAGTGCCGCTGAGGGAATACCCGAAGCCATTGGCCCGACGCATCGCGAAGTTGGTCCTGGCCGATGCGAAGCTCCAAAAGCAGAAACCATGCATGCCATTGGCTCCTCCGACGATATTTGAAGAGATGACAGGGTCGCTTGGGCGTCATATACCGGGGATTCCTCGAAGCTTGTGCATGTCGTATTCTTGATATGACAGTGCTTGCTGAGGTATGAACTGTTCTACACCCAGGACGGCAACCCAGACCTGGACCCGGGGACCGAGTTCGCGGATGTGCCTTGCATTCGTTATTAATTGCATACCGAACACGTTGTGGTTTTTGCTGGCTCCTGGAGGCCGAGCTCTTTCACGTGGCCGCATATCTCGCGAGAAGCCGCTGGATTAGAGTGCCGAGTGATGGTTACAAGCGCGATCCTTATATGTCATGCGCAAAATTAACACCGTCTTCCGGCTGTTCATTGAAGGATTGAGCTCACTGCTGTTTCAGGAAGCTTCTCGTGGACGCTGGTTTGCGAACTGCTTCGGGCCTTGGAATGGGGCCAGTGAAGCTTGAACGGAGCTAGCTAGCTCCCAGTTGCGGGGCAGTCGGCCTGCATCATATAGAGCTGCCCAAGGTACCTCTCAGTACGATACGATGGTGTCATGAACTCATTTTGTGTTGGTCTTCAGATTGATCGCAGCTATGAGTGCGGCCGCCGGGGACATGCACTGGAGCCTCGATTCATCCCGTTTCCAGGAGTCGGCTCAGGTGCTGGGGAAACAATAGATTCCGAGCTGCGTTCTCAGGCGATGCATGCATGAGCACACGTATATATGTGCATATACAACTCTGTATGCATATGCGCATCTGTGTATACGTGTATTTCTGTGTTATGCACCGATGCCTCTAGACTCTGCTCTAGGGTGTCATGATTGGACTGCAGGCTTGAACTGTATTTCACGATATATAGCTCATCCTCCTCTGTACCCAAATCCAATCGCCCAAGAAGCTATATTATTATTCTTGAAACCCATAGATTCCAAAAACTTTCTCGTATCCACACCCATAACATGTATACACCGTTTGTGCACGGGTGCGGGTTGTGTACGGGTTCGGGTTCGGGTTGTGTACGGGTTCGGGTTCGGGTTGTGTACGGGTTCGGGTTCGGGTTGTGTACGGGTTCGGGTTCGGGTTGTGTACGGGTTCGGGTTCGGGTTGTGTACGCGTTCGGGTTGTGTAGGTTCTGGGTTGTGTGCGAGTTTGGGCTGTGTGCAGGTACCCGCAATAACCCAACAGCTGCACATGGGTCCAATTCGAATTAAAAACTCGGGATTGCTAGCTTAATATTGCTGCAGCCTCCTGCACTAGATCCAACAAATGCACAAACTACAGCAGGGATATTGCTGTACATATATATACTTATAGACATATGTTGTTTCGATAACATATGATGCATGCACTGGGTGCTCTGAAATGCATGATGCAGAAATATGTTTTAGGTGTTTTGGCATGACACATGAACTCTACTTAATGATCTCTTGAAAATATTCGGTTCAAATATCACATACCTAGGAGCTGTATAATGTGTTTCTCACATTCATGCGAACCCCACACACACATGCTGCCTAATACATAGCACACAACTCCATCCTCATGTCGTGTTGGCATACTCATCATGCACATATGGCTGCAAAAATCCATCATCATCTTGTTGCAACATGCACATGATGAAGTTCATAACTGTTTCTATGTGTTATCACCAAACTTTTTTAAAATCACATACAAAACTTAAAAACAACACCACCCGAACACAACCCGATCACAACCCGTACACGCCCGTACCACGTGGACTAAGCTAAACAATCCGAACCCGAACACCGCCCGTACACGGCCGAACCCTAGCAACATATACATATATACATGATAAAATATTCGCGAAATTTATGATACTATTCAGCCCGGCGAGACGATCGGCTCGAACAACGACGGGTGGACACTGCTTTGTCATGTCCACCTACGAGAGCCAGATGTCTGCGCCTCACGACATTAGCTCGCTGTGCATGATTTCAGGTGCCTTAAGCTAACACACACCCAGAAGCCATATATGATTTATGCCTCCTATAGGTCAAGCAGCACTTTGCTGGCCGGTGCGAAGCACCTCGACAATGACCTGGAGGCTCAGGCGGGTGCAGCATGCTCGGCGGTGCCAGATTCACCATAATCGTGTTCGTACGTGCGACACAACGACGAGCCAACATGCATGCCTGCTTCATACGCACGACACACATGCGTGCTCGTCATGCATGCACATACGAGAGATATACAGCGTGCTCGTCATGCATGCAGATACGAGAGACATAGCATGCTTGTCATGCATGAGAGTAGGAGAGGCATATAGCAGCTGGCGGAGGGGGGGGGCGGATCGGTTGGGGGGTGCGAGTACTGGGGGTCGCTCCTTTTGCGTTGACTTGGGGCGTGAGGTTGGGCAGGAGCTGGACCGGTGCTGTGCATGCTTGGGTGTGAAATGAGCAGTTCATTTGTCAGCTGCTGCAGGCCAGCCTGCGCAGCCGATTCAGGGCATGCAAGCAGGAACTGATGGACGCCGCTGCTTGGCTGCACGTACTACAGACGGAATGGATGGATGTTTCAATTCTAAGCTGCTGCTTGATAACATAGTATATCGGTGCTAGATGAGGCATCGGACGGGGCCACGGAGGATGTGGCCACGGATCGGGCCACGGAAGTGGCAGGACTGTTGTGTGTTCGTGCGTGTGGGGGTCTCCATATATAGGGTCTATGCTCGAGGAGATGAACTCGAGGAAGACACCCAGGAGCTCCCCCGTAGGGCGGAGAGTGTCAAGCCGCCCGAAGACGAGGTCGGGTGACTTTGGCAGTACTGGAGAGCATTGCATGTGACGTGAAATGACCTATTTGTGCTTGGCTACAGGACGACACTCCTTTGGACGAGTTGCTGAACAAGGAGCTGGAGCAACACTACGAGGAGCAAGAAAAGTTGGAGAGGGAAGCCGAGGCTCAACTTGAGAAGCAGCGTGCCCGGGCAGCGAAGTTGGCTGAGGATGCTCTGAAGGCTGCAGCAGAGAATGCAGAGAAGGCTCGCCAGGAAAAGGCGGCACAGGATGCCGAGAAAGCTCGGCAGGCGCAGGACCATATTCGCGCCATGCAGGAGGCCGAAGATGCAGCCCGGCGAGCGACGCTTGAGGCGCAGACCAAGCGCATTGATGCCGAGCAGCCGGACAACATCGAGACCCAGGTGGAGGATGGCGAGCTGGAAGAGCTCAAGCGTTTGGAGGAACAGAACGCTTTGATGGAAGCTCAGGTGATTGCCCAGCGGGTCCAGGCTGAGCGTCGCGAGAAGGAGCGCAAGCTCCGCGAAGCGGCGGAGCAGGATAGGCTTCGCCAGGAGGAAGCTGAGCGGCTTCGCGAGGAGAAGTTGCAACGCCGACGGGAGTTGCAAGCTAAGTTGGAGGCAGCCCGCGCCCGCACGGCAGAGCTGAAGCGGCAACTTGAGCCCGGTGATGATGGCCCATTGCCGGCGGATGTTAAGCCTGAAGTGTCAAGGCCTCCTGCATTATTGAAAAGGAGCAAAGTCCTGGAGACTCAGGACCTGCGTTCGCAGGCCTCCACCGCCACCGCCACCCCTGAGCGAAGGGTTTCCTTTTCTTCCGATGTCAAGCAGAGCCCAGCTGCCGTGCCAAGTCCAGCTTCCTTGCCAAGTCCAGCTTCCATGCCAAGTCCAGCTTCCGTGCCAAATCCAGCTTCCGTGCCAAATCCAGCTTCCGTGCCAGATCCAGCTTCCGTGCCAAGTCCAGCTTCCGTGCCAAGTCCAGGATCCGTGCCAAGTCCACAAGTGCCCAAGGCCCCAAGTGCCGAGCCGACCGAAGAGGACGAGCACGACAAGTCCGTGGCTTGCATTCCATTATTTCAAGTGCTTTGTGCTGTGTCGGAATGTTGCGGTTTTGGTGCGGATATGTTGAGCTGAGGCCCTGCGCAATGCTCGACAAGCATTGCGCAGATGTTGCCAGAACGTCAACCGTGCTTCTTATGAGATGATAGTCGCATGGCATGCAAAAGGCACCCAACGCGAGCAACTATTGAAGCGATGGATGCAGCATCCAGACGTGGCATCTGTCACAGTGGAGATGATCCACAGCGAAAAGTTGCAGGAGACGGGGACTTAGCCCACAATTTGCCGATTCTTCGTTGGGATAGAATCATGCAAGACCTTTTAAAAGTGATATGTGCAATGACGTGAGCTGAGGAAGGCGAGCACGGTCCACGACTACATCTCGGCAGAAGATGTTCTAGCCCACTATCGTGGGAACGAGGCCAAAGCGAAGGCCGCCATGGTGGAAGCGGAGCTTGAAGGACGCAGTTCGATTTGATTATCCAAGCTGCATTCATTATAGTGTGTGACCACGACATTCTGTTGTGTCGCATTCTCTTGCTCTGTGACCTATAAGCCCAGGTGCCAAAGTGGATCCGAACCTCAAGTCGACTGGTGCACGCGTGTACCGCCTTGTCACAAAGGACTCCTTGGACGACTCCTGGACGAAATCCCAGGAGATTCGCAGCAAGGTGGTACCGCTCGCCGCGGACCCACGGGCCGAAGCGAAGCAACTCTTGGCAGAGTTGCACCTTGCTTCAAGTTCAGCTTCAAGTAAGTCCATTTTACATTCCATGAATCCATGATATTTGCTTGCATCAGAGGCAAGGCATCGCGGTCGATGCCAAGCCGAAGATGCTGACGGATGGTTTCTTGGACAATTAAGGAGAGCAGTCCAGTGACCTTTGGTGTCACTTGATGTTTCTCTTGTTTCTCTGGAAACAATTAACATATATATGGCACGATTTCCAAGGTGCTCCCCCGCAGCCTTCGAGTGTGCCAACGCAGGTTCCCCCGGTGCCTTCGACTTCGAATGTGCCCACGCAGCAGGCGAGTGGCCCTTCCACGGAGACGCCACAGCAGCCATCGGTGACTCCGACGGCGAAGGCTAAGGCAAAAGCTAAGGGCGGGAAGAATGCCAAGGCCGAAAATCCCAAGGCAACTTGGGATCTCAGGAAGGCGAAGCTCAGTACGCTCGATAAACTGGCCTTCCCTCTCGTCGACCGCGTCGAGACGAAGAAGCTGGTCGAAAGCTCCGTGCTGGCAAAAGTGCCCAAGCTTATTGGCATGCATGCTGTCTCATCTGCTGGGCTTATTTGGGCAGTGATTGCTTCATCCTGCCAGCTGATCTAAGGCAGGCCAACACGCAAAGCTGTGCGTGCAGCTCAAGGGCCACGAAGCCAGCACAAAGGCTGTGGAAGACCTCGACAAGGCGAAGGCAGCCTTGGAGAGCGCCTGGCAGGATCCTCTTTAAACTTGCTGACTCGAGTGCTGGGTGTACTCAACAACAATCATGCAGAAACCATGTGCACAGGACGTCAAAAACGTCTCCATGGAGGATGATGAGACCACCTGGGTCGATGCGATGAAGGCTTGGGCTTCAGTTTGCATTATTGTTTTTTCCATGCACATGCTGATTGCCAGGCGTGTGCGCGGATGTACATTTTCTACAACACCAAAGAGGACACATTCTCTGAAGCTCGTAAGATGTCGCTGAACACTGAGTGGGAAATAGTCTTTGCCCTATGCCAGGACTTTGCGCGGAGCTGTGCGCGAAGCGTGGGCAAGTCTGTGGACTGAGCCGCTTTTGGCTGAGATGTCCCTGGGTTTTTCAAATGCCGACAGCATGAGTGCAGCGACTACGGACGATGGTGGCTGCGAACTGTCACGGGGTATGGCTTTCCGGGCCTTTCCGCTCTTGCGAACTGCCAACTTGGGGAAAGACGTGCCTGAAAAAAGGAGCTTATGCCGGCTACTCATGACATGAAGGGCTTGCTCATGTGTTCGTCTTCAGCGCCTGCGTTTCCGGTAGTCCTGGAAGCTAGTATGTACTGTCCGTATTGCGCAGGTGGCCCGCCCGACACTGACAATGAGCAGTGTCCTGGCTTCACTCCTGGGCTCGTTCAGTGCCTTTTGCGCGGGAGGATAGTTGGCACACATTATCATGCATGAGGCCTGCTTCGTCATCTTCTGCGAAACCTCTTCGACTAAAGAGGGCTGCGCAGAAACTGTATGATCGTGCAGCCAAGCGTCCCAGAAATTCGGACGTGCTGGAGAACGCCCCGGAACATCTGAAGGATGATCGGTCCTACTCCAACCTGGAACATATGTTACAAACGCCAATGGCCGGCACGGTCTTGGGTGGTTTGGCCAAGAAAGGTGCCGATATCAAGTGGCTTTGTGGCGACGTGTGCGGTGCTGCAGTAGACGAGGGGTCGAAATACTTTCAAACCCGCCGCTTATCTACAATCCGGAAAGAAGACACTTTCCACCGGAAGATCCAAAAGGACCTGCCGAAGGTGCATACAGTTTCCTTGCCTGTACAAGTACGCAAGAAGCTGGGTGAGAAGTCCTTCAGTGTCCTGCCTGATTGATCCCATCCCTGCCGCTCTGGTTGCTAGTGCACTCTTGGTTCCAGACATTTCCAGTGATATTGTTCCAAGCTTTGTTTGAAACCGTGGGATATTGTCACTGTCCTCTGTGATGCGGGAATGTCTGAGGCTTTGTCAAGCCCAGTGAATGGTTCCGGTGGTTGGAGAAAGACCCTGAACTGCTGCACCACGTGCTCTATGGCAAGAGCACGGAGGAACAACGGCAGCTGCGCCCTGGTTTTGTTTAAACGACCGACTTGCACGGGTGCTGCCCCAATGATTGGTCTTCTAGGCTGGTGGACGTCATCAACGAATCGGATTCTTTGCGTGAGTCCGTATCGCCTGAAGGCCGGTGTATGTTTGCACCGAGATGCACCAGTTTCCAATAGCCGATACAGCCAGTCCTGCCTGCTCAGGTCCGGAGGATGTTTTGCTGAGGATCCACGGCGACGAGGGTCCTTATTTCAAGAACCGAAATCTTTTGGTGCTGTCGTTGAGCTTTCCTCACAATCATGGTGTGCCTCGTTTGCAAATTAAAGCACTGTCATCAATATGGGCTGTTGCCGTTAATATCTTTGCTACTTGCGTCCAGGACACGATAATGACCCGCTTGGCCATGTGCAGCTCGGCTGTTGAAACACATTTGTTTGCACGTGAGACTACATCTTCGCTTCGATCGTTTGCACTCCTTCAAGGTGCCATTCCTGGCCACTTATTGGTTTCGAGAACAAGGTTCCCCAGGGCAACCACAACTGTCGATGCCATTATGACTATCCTGGCAAGTGACTTGAAGGATTTGTGCTCAACACTGCAAATCAGTCGTTGTTTCTTGCCGTGTTAAAGTAGATCTACATAAACAGGCCAATCCTTGACTCATTGTTTGACTCAGGTCTGTTCGGGTTGGCGGCGCACGAAGGCGAGTGCGATTTTTCGGTGTCAAAGGAGATTTGAAATGGCATAGCCAAATTTTCAAATTGTCCGCCACTGAGATAATTTTGAGGTCATAAATGAGCAGTCCGAAAGCGCATAATATTACTGCTACGTGATCAGTTTTGGCAACCGAGTCCTCGCCATTGGAAGGGAAATGGAGCCAAGCGTGGAAACAGGAGCCGCGCATGTTGTTGCACGGTGTGGATATAATTAAGGAAATATGAATATCTAATCAGACCATAGAAAGTATAGTTATAGTTATAGTTGCTGAGCCAAATAATCAGCAGATAGCTCTTCATACATACATACATACAGACATACATACACAGCTTTTTCGCACGAATTGCGATTGCCTGCAATGCGCAGGATGTGCCATATCTGCAAGTGGCTTTGCTGAAGACGGCTTATGTTATGCGGGGCGTCATATACGATGGCATTCATTGCATATGTGGTGCTGTCTTGCTTTAAACTTTGTGCCTTCAGGCTCGCCAGCACGGAGGACCCGCGAGATGGCCCAACATATCTGGCTCCGGGATCTACGCACTACCTCAACCTGTATCTTGATTCGGGCTGGCGCGGTTCCGATGAGTCCACCGCGGAGCCCTGATGCAATATGGTTTGTTCTTCACTAGTCTCGTCTCCGCTGGTACCCCAGAAGCCACATGTATCCTGCCTGAAATGAACTAAGGAATTTCGTCAAACGATGAACTCTTTGCAGGTTCCGCCGCCTCTGGTAAGCATGGACGGTTTTTCTAACTCCTTGATATATGACGACACCTTGCACGTCGCGTACCGCGGATTCGGTCCCGACTTCGTTGCGAGCGCATTGGTCTGCATGTTCGGCCGCGGCATGGAGTTACAAAGAGCGTGTAATATGGCTGCTGACTGGGCGCGGTCGCACAACTACTATCTGAGCATTGACGAGTTTTCCTTGTCGGACGACAAGTTCCCGGCGCTCAACGCGAAAGGCTGGGAGGTCAAGCTCCTTTGCCTCTGGATGGCTACCACATCGCATTAGTTTCCGTGCAGATGACTCAGTATGTACATGCATGCCTTTTGCCTTGCCACTCAGGCTGAAATCGCGCCAGCTTATGCACGATCAGAAAAGGCTTCCTCCGATCGCCAGTTTGCGTACGTTCTCTCAATGCGCCTGGTCTTACGACGTTCCAGATGTAGTTCATGGTAAACTGAGTAATACGGTTATCGGTGTACCAAAGTCGTCAAGCATCCTAGGACAGCTCGTGCATTGGCGATGAACATCAAGATCCTGGACAAGACTATCTATGCCGTGGCGCATGAGGATGTTGATGCTGGGATCAGTGCCTGCCATCGCTTCATCGAGGGCTACTGCTGGCTAGCTTTTGCCTGCCACGTCGAGGGGCGCAAACTGTTCAAGTTGCGGCCCAAGAGACTTGGCTCCGTCATATTATATGTTCCTTGAGGGCCGGTTTCGCTGAAATATCACGTGTTTGCGCAAACAAAACTGAGGCTGCACACCTGGATTCACATGTGGGAGCGGCAAAAGAAATGCCGCTTGAATCCTCAGCTGAACGCCTGCTACGCCGACGAGGATTTCATCAGAATAGTGTGTGGTGTTGTCTTTCGGCAGAAATACTTTTGTTGCTATTAAGTATTGAGTTAAGCGGCATCTTCTTTCAAGTCACTGGCTTCTATATCTCGAGCTTATTGAGGCATCCGGATGCGGCCCGTCGACAGCTGGCACCACTGCCATTAAGAGATACCTTGCAAATGCGGTATTTCGCTGGAAGAGCACGCTTCGCAAAGCAAGAGGAAAAACGCTGAGGTATGCGTTCCTTTGTGTGCAGTGTCGATGATGCCATGTTCCTGTCAGTGAGCAAGCAAGCAGTGTCCAGTCCCAAGTGCTTGTCATGCATGTTAAACATGTCTCCGACTCAGCCTCTCCGCTTTTTTGATCGATCGAGCTCATGTGTATCGAACTCCCAGTAATCCCGTGCACTAAATTCTTGGAAACGGTAGTTTGCCTGCAGATTCAAGTCATAACCGTACTAGAGTAACTGGAAATCCTTAGTGTTCAAATCCTTAACGGGAGCCTGACCTTCAACCCGAAACGACATGGCACTACAACTTCCGACCAATCTCCGAACGTGAGATAGAAGATTGCTTCAGGAATTCAATCATTGATATGTCTATCTAGGTAACAATGATTGAATTTGCCACATGCATGCTCGAGTTGTTTTCTGCGCTTTGTTTTTTTTGTATTTTTTGAAACATCCAGCACGAATCCACAAACAACCAACCACAAACACTTTTTTCTTTATGGTTCATAGTTTTTGCACTGCTGTAGTGTCCACCAAAAAAAACAACATTGTAGGTTTTTTAAAGGGCAAAAAACAACAATGTAAGCTTTTTGGTCAAATGTAGGTTTTCTTTGGCGTCATTTGGTTCTCCAGGAACAGGCAGCCCACCCTCCGCCGAAGCTGCCGGCGTCGCACCGCCAGCGGCGGAGCCTGTCATTGAGGTCATTGACACTGACAGTGATCAGAACTCGGGAGACTCCGAGGTTTCTTTGGCTAGCAGCCAGGCCGCAACGGCAGTGCCGTTCGCGCCAAACGCAAACACTGTGGTCGTGTCCAGACCGCAGCGTCGCAATCGCCAGCGGGGCTGGCAGTTTCAGCCCGGCGAGGACCCCCAGAACAATGACTGGCGTAACCTTGGGTCAGCGACCGACAGCAGGTACCCCGGCCTGCGTGCGCTAGTAGCGCACGCCAAGCGGGTCGGGCAACCCCAGACTCAGAGAGATGGGAGAAATACCCAGAGAGGCGTGGCGACCTCATGTGTTGCATGCCTTGCGCGCAGCAGGGCTGCATTTCTCAGGGCATGGCGATTTGTGGGCGGCACTGCTCAGTGGGCAGGAGCCCCCACAATCATCATGAATGCGAAAACTGCTATCGCGGGGGCCGGGGTCAGCGACCCAGAAACCGCGGCGTCAGGGGCGGCCGCCGTTAGGCGCTCCGCGCAGCGCGTAGCTGCTGGCCTCTCAGAGAGTCGCCCCCTGTTGGTGCAGTGCACCTCTTTTTGGTACGTGCCGCCGACAGTTCGGTAGCCTCCACAGGGCTGGCGTCTCCGAGGTAGTTGGAACGTCGCCCACAGCGGCGGGCCGACAGCATGCTTTCAATGGCGGCAAAAGATCGCCGCTAGTGTGCTTCAGTCGTGTGTCACGGGAGCCTGGTAGGTCTCTTCAGCTGTGTCAGCTCTTTAAACCGTGTCGGTTCTCAAGCAGTGCTTTCTTTCCGCAGCCTTTTCAGCTTAGTAAGTCCCCCCGTGCCCAAAACTCCCCCGCTTTCAGCGGAAGCCTCCTTCTGCCATCAGAGATGGCGAATCCTTCAAATGAGCAGCTGCTGCAGGCGCTCAGCGCAGTGCCGGAGGCCCAGAGGGCCGCCCTCTACGAAGCAGCCGTCTCCCTATCAGAGATAGGGGACGTGGTAGTGAACGCGGCAGAGGCAGCGGAACTCGCCGGTTGGACGAAGCCCGCCAGTGGCGGCACAGAAGCCAACGCAGTCGCGCTGCAGCGAGTCTTGCTCGGCTACGAGCCCCCAGTGGTGCCGGCGAACACCGAGCCACAGTGGCGGCACGTGGTGTTTCTTCCGACGGCCACCGCAACGCGGCGGCCAGTTTGCCTGTGGCGACGGCTGCAGCGCAGGCCTCGCAACACCGCTCCCCGACCAGTCCCGCTGAGGAAGCGGGGTCTGGCGTCAAGGAAGAACCGCTTCCAGCGGAAGCTCCTCTGGCAGAGCCGGACGATATGGACGTGGAGGAGCCCAGCGGGCGGCGGGATGAAAATGAAGATGACCGAGGCTCCCGCTCGGAAGAGTCGGAGTCCGAGAGCGACTCCCCGCCGCCGCCAGCGCAGCGGCCTCCTCCTCTTGAGGGCAAAGTCGCCCGCAAGTCCTCGAGCCCGGCAGTGCCGGCTCCCGCGAAGACCCAGGCGCCAGCGGCGCCTGCCGCTGCAGCCGCTCCGCGCCATCTCAAGCGGCCCCCCCCACCGCCAGTGGCACGTCGTGGGGAGAGCTCTCGCCCGCGTCCCTGCCACCAGCCCCGCGTAACAACCCTGCCGCCATGCCAGCGGCCCGGCAACAGATGATCACCCTGATCAAGATGACAGAGGCGGAGCTGAAGCGTGTCTTCGCATGTTCAGTCTGCGACAACATGCAGATGAACATCTGGAATGATCCTTCGTCAGAGTTCGTGTGCAGTGCATGCGGCGAGCTTCACGCTTTCAAGGCAGCAGTGCATGCCTATGAACAGCCCAGCGCCAGTGGCGCGGTGGGGCAATTTACTCACGACCGTCGCAGCAAGGCCTGGCAGTGTCCAGAATGCGGCGTGATGCATTGCACACGCTGCGCCAAGCTCTACTCCTGCCCAGGCACTGTCCCGCGGACAGACGGCAAGCTCGAGTACACGGGCGATCGCCGCCCTACTATAGGGGGCCGCCCGAGTCCCTTCGGTTGACCTTGGAGCGCGAGGCAGCCGAATCCCGTGAGCGCGAGCACCGCGAACGGGAGGCCCGCCGCAGAGACGGCAAGGGCAAGGGCAAAGGCAAGGACCAGCGGTCCCGCCGTGACGATGAGGACCGGGACCAGTGGTCCCGTGGTCGCTGGTCCTGGGACCACGACCGGCGCTGGAACTACCGTGGCTGGTAGAGACGCCAGCGGCGTGCACCAGCGCCCTCCGAACAGTGTTCGGATAAAGGGCCAGTGGTCTTTTCGTCTGCGCCAGTTTCACACAGGTGCAGAGCACAGTAGTGCCGGCACAGTCCGGCCACACGAGCCTCCCGCTGCTCACCGGCTCGTGTCTGGGGGCTTGTTGTTCATGCTTTTTGCATGCGCCCGCGCCAGCGACGCGGCTCGGGTTGTCTCTTTCTCCGTCGAGCTCCCAGAGGACCCCTGCGCCACACTGTGGATGCAGGCGAGCGTGCAGAAGGCGAAAACCGCCGTCGGGGCTAGAAGCCGCCTGCTGCTACCGCTGGTAGCCCCGGTGGTTTTCTTCGAAGAGTCGTGGGTGAGCCAGTGGCTCGCCAATCGAGAAAAACTGGGTCTGAGCTCCAGCGGAGAAATCCCGCTCGGGTCAGTGATCCCTGCCTTTACATCAGATGGTGATCTAGCCGATCGCCCGATGAATTCTCAAGAAATAACGTCCTGGCTACGCAGCGCGTTGTCCAACGCCCGATGCGAAGGCGCAGAGCGCCTCAGCAGTCACAGTCTCAAGGCGACGTGCCTCACCTGGGCCTCGCAAGCCGGCGTGAACCTGGACCTGCGCAGACTCCTCGCCCACCACGTGCACGACAGTGCTCGGAGCACTGAGACGTACAGCCGCAACGTGCTCATTCCCGCAGCGCGGGCTCTGGAAGAGGTTCTTATCGCCATCAGAGATGGCGACTTTCTTCCCGACCAGCCCCTCGGGAAACAGTTCGCGCTGCCTAGCAGTCAGCTTAACCTCAGGCGAGAGAACCTTAGCAAGGCTTCTCACAGGAACACCTCCTCGGGCTCAGCACCCCCAGTGGGGGTGGAAGCCCTAAAGGTCTCGCAACAACAGGAGCTCAGCGACACGGAAGACAGTGCCAGTGACACTGACCGAGAAGACGAGTTCGTCGCCGAGCCCGAAGTCGAGGAGAACCCTCGCCTTAAACGGGAGGTGCAGTGCACTCTCCCAGAATGGGCCTCTTCGTGGTGTCATCTTGCCAGTGGCAAGCTGCACGCGAGCCGCGGCGAGAATGCCAAGAGGCTTCTCTGCGGTCGCTGCTTGAATGAAAAGTATATGAGTTGCGAAGTTCGCAGCCTCGCACCAGGCCGACCGCACTGCAAGACTTGCTGGAGCAGCAAGTCTTTCGATGCAGAGTGAAAAAGAGAGCGAAAGCATCAGCCAGTCTGTCCTAGTAGGGTCTTGCAGTCTGCACAGTGTGTCTGTCTCTCTCTCTTTTTCTTCTTTACTTGCCCTGCAGGACGATGGCGAACCTCGTCGACAGTGTCGCGGAATTCTCGAGCAGAGCTCAACAACTCCTAGGAGACGCCGAGTCGGCGAAGCTCTTTGCGGCAGACATCCGCACCTTCGGAACGTTAGCGTACAGCGTCGCTGACCAACCAGACCGCATCAGCGATGCGAAGTTTGAAGAACTTCTCAAGAAGGTCTTCAAGGCGACAGAGCCGTCTCTGGGCACAAAGGCCGCAGCGCGGCGCCTGGCCTTCGAAAGCCTGACCTTCAGCATCCAGGATCTGAAGATGAGAGTCGAGGGTGACAGCGTCACCCCCAAGAGCCTGCCCATGCACGAGCGCGAGGAGCGCCGGGCCGCGCAAGTCGCGCGCCTCCGGGGCGTCGTCATCGAAGGTGACTACGACCCCGCGCACAGCCTTGTAGACAAAGCCGCGCTCATGCTGCAGGACGGCATCGTTCGTTACATCCCACCGTCGCAGTGCGTCAGTCGGGATGCCGAGATCGCCTCAGTGAGGCGTGACAAGGACTTCCTCTCCCTAGAGTCTGGGGAGATCACAGTCAAGAAAAAGGAGCACAGCGTGCACGTGGAGATCGGCAATGAGCTAAAGCTCACGCAGGCCCTGATGCGCAGGGGCCTCGCGCTCGACAGAGTCGGCGTGTTGGACTTTACGATCCACGAGAGACTCGTGCGACAGTTCTTTTCCGTCCTGAACCGGCCAGCGCCGCCGGGGATGGAGCGCGGCAACAGTTGGCACGTAGTACGCGCCGACAAAGAACTGTGGACGCTGCTCGCGCGAGAGTGTCGCAAGGGTTGCAAACCGGACAAGGATGGTAAGAGGCCACTAGATTCTCTAGTAGAGAACATGTGGTCCGATCCTATCGTTACGCTGCACCTCCTCCCCTCGCCAGTGGCGGACCGGGGTCGCAAGGGCAAGGGCCGCAGCTTTACGCGCGGCGAGGAAGACCGCAGTCGTAGCACGACCGGCAAAGGCAAGAAAGGCGGCAAGAAAGGCCGCGGAAAGGGCAAGGGCAAGCGGCACGAGAGCGCAGAGCGCTCCAGGCCGCCCAGCATGCCAAAGGAGCTTCGCCACTTGAACAGCGTTTCGAAGTCGGGCAAGCGCTTGTGTTACGGTTTCAACCTGCAGTGCGGGTGCGACCTTGAGACCTCCGGCTCCCCCAAGCAGTGCGACAGGGGGTTGCACCAGTGCATGAGCTGTGGCAGCTCCGAACACGGAGCCGCTGAATGCCCCAAGGACGCAGGGGCCGCCTGAGTAGGCCCCTCTGCCCCGAGCGCGGCAGAGCCGCAGCAGCCCTTGGCCACTGAGTCCGCAGCTCCTCCCCCAGCAGCGCTGCGCCCGCCTGCTACCGCGACATGCGCAGGGCAGAGCCCTAACCCTCCCACCGCGGCACTGTCGTTGCACCTGCCTGCAACAAGTAAGCCAGGAAGTGCCACCGCAGCGCCGTCGCCTGAAGCGGGGCTCGCGGCAGACGCCGGCCCCCCAACGCTCCTGTTGTCTGAACAGCACAGCGTGCCGGCAGACAATGCCCTGGGCACTGTTTCCCCTGAGACTGCCCCGCGAGCAGCTCCCCGTCCACCACTTTTCGTGGAAGTTTTCTGCGGCCTCGGTCGCCTTAGTAAGGCGGCCATCGAGAAAGGTTTCTCGAACGTTGCAGTGGATCACAAGACCAAGGCCAGAGGCATCAAGGTCTTGCAGCTCGACCTTTGTACGCAGCTAGGTCGAAACTTGCTGAGAGCAGTGCTCTCGCACCAAGACTTGCGATGGGTCCACTGGGCCCCGCCGTGCGGCACTTTTAGCAGAAAGCTTCTCGGCTCTAGCGCTGTTTCTCTGTGAGTGTGGGTGGGGTAGGTAGGGGCGGGGTAGGAGGCATCGGCTGTCCGGTGTCTCGTTGCCATAGGGACTGTGGGGCGCGCGTTGTTGGACCCCCTGTTCTCTTTTTCCGGTAAAGTGCGATTCAGCCGCGGTCTCTTTTCAAACTGGTCAGTGGCTTGCTGCTTCTTTGGCTGGCCCACGGTTTTACAAAATTCCGCTGTCTTCTGCACTGCATATCCGGGCTTTTGCGCTTGATTTATTGGCAGACGAGCTTGTATTTTCGCCTTTTTCTGCGCAAATTTTGCAACTGGCTACACTGATCTGGGCAGACCTGCCAGCGCTTGACACCTTGGAGTGGGCTATTGAAATACTTCCGCAGCCGACTGCATTACAACTGACAAGCTGGACCGCAGTACACTATCCTGACGTATACAGTGCCTTTTTGGAACGTTTACAGCTTGCACATCACCCGACTACATTGGTACAGTGAACAATATGTGGTCATTGCCATTGACTGCTTTGGTACTGTGCAGCTTGCTGACGTTTCTTCGCGATGTTCCCCAGGCCAGCTATTCTTCGATACTGGGCTCCTATACAACAAGGCAGCAGCCATGTATTCGATCAGGTAGACTACAGCTACTACATCAGCCTCCGATTTGGTCAGCTCCCTATGATTCTTCTCCAGCATCACGGTCATCAGCTTCACTATGTATCAGGCCGGACGACGGCAACCATGCTCTACCACGAACTGGAATGAGGTGGCCGTTCCCTCTACCATTATTGGAGTCGACCTTGAATTTCTGGCCTCTTGCAAACAGGTGGTGGTACATATCGTCAGCTCATCAGGCATGCTCTGGCAGAGACATGGTATTTGCTACCGTACAGCTCTCCCTATGCTCACGATCAGGCCATCAGCGGATTCGGCAGATCCAACATTTCCTTCAGCCTTGGTCAGTGCCTTGTAACCTTCCAATGACTGTCTGGGCTCTGCTGTGCTTCAGGTCGGATGATGGCCTACATACTCGACGGTACACAACTACGAGATGGTGGGGGCATGTATTGGATGCTATTCCGGTCTGTGCTCCCTTCTGTTGTGGCTCAGGTCAAAGCCCTATGCATGATTTCAGCCGGTGTCTTCGCGATATATGGCCAAGGCCCCAACCGGGACGCATTTCTTGCATTTCTCGCCTGCCTGCAGCTCTTGATGTGTCGTGCATGATCCGTTTCTGTGTTCCAATGCAGCTGCGAGCTCTACCACAAACGGCAATATGCTGGGTGTATTCATGGTCATTGCAATATATCGATGCGTACATACATACGTTCTGTGGTGCTGTAACTGTTGCCGATCGACCCCTAGTCGGAAGTAACCTCCATCTGCCGGTGCATGGGCCTGTTGGTTTCTCTCCGTCTCTGACGGCGAGACTGCTGAACGTCACTCCACTATGCACTACATGCAAGACCCAGTGTACATGGACGGAGTCTCTCGCTTATCAGGTCCGCCCATTGCCGATTGTGAGGTCCGAGCTTTCTCACACTCCATGTACCAAAAACGCCTGGCAGATGCGGATACAATGCACCGTCCCGACCTGGCCACGCATGATCTCCGCATGGCAGGACGACACGGCGAGAACTTATGGGTACTGGTATTCAGCTGTGAGGCTACGACTCCGGGCAGGTTTCAAGAAGAGTGGCAGCGACAGTTTGGACAGACTTATCAAGAGTCTTATTTGGCGCGGTTTGGCAAAAGTCCTTGGCTGTGTCCAGATTAGTTTGTACATGCAGCCTGTTGCAGTGGGCTATACTCTATATGACGGTATCGGCCGACGTACAGAAAAATCGCTGCTACGGTTCTTGACACGCTCCTGTACCTTCTGTTTGATTTCTATACAATCATTGCTGCCTTCTCGATATGCTACCCTGCCAGGTCGTATGAGCCACTGCTTTCCGACAATCAGGCGATGGTGGTGGTGTTTACTGTCTGCTATTCCAGCTGGATACTTTCAGATTGAGGCTTCAGCAAATACGCGGCACTCCGCACACACGTACTCAGGTCCTATGCTGGTTCTGCATCAGCCTTTGCACCGGTCTGTGCAACGATCTGGGCCTTGTGCCCATTTCTCTACCGGGCCACAACGAGAGTCTCTGTCACCCACATGCGATCACCCAGGTCGGCGAATCTCTCAGGTGTGGCTTTGGCCTACACTGGTCCGGGGCAGGCTCGATCTTTCATCATGTGCTGTCTTCACAGGCCTCAGTGTCCCAGCAAGCGTCCCATCACAAGGTCTGAGGATGCCTATGATTATGGACCCTGGCCCACACCCTGTGACTGCCTTCTTCACTGTGCTGCTGTCCATTGCTCACTGCCCAGGTCTGTGGCAAGCCGATTCTATCAGCCGATGCCAGCAGGCTCGACTGCTTCAGCACTCACAATGGTCAGATGTGACTCGCGGTGTGCAAGCCCTTGCACCTATACGTTCCGGCTTGCATGTTGCTGTTTGCATCTGGGATTACAGCGGTTGCTATGGCCAGTATGTACACAATCAGGCCCTACAACGATATCGTCGATTCCTGCATTCTATGATATATGTCATTTCGGAGCACAGATGGTGGTGCTGGCCATACTTATTCCGTGTAGCCTTAACGAGCAGAGTTGAACCATTTTGCGTGGTGCTTACAAGCATAGCAAGCATGGGGAGAGATTCTCGCGGCGCTCCGAAGCCTCATGACTCTGCCGACATAGTGGAACCTTTGGCGAAGCGGGCTAAGGTCAGAGATGCACTGCCAAGACGTCGACCTATGCAGGCCTCCGACCAGCAAGATCAGACTCCCTCTTCGCCGATGACTCGCACCACTGCTGGTGCCTCCGCCAGTGCATCAGCTGGTGAGCTCAGGCCACGTGAACCTTTACCACGACATCGGCAGCTACAGGCCAAGTCAAGGACAAGCAAACCCGCCGATGGCCCAGGGAATGCTGCCGTGGCAAGTACACCATACAATGATCCGACGGCTCGTGGACCAGTTGCATCCAGTATAGTGGTCAGTGAATTCTCGGACGGGGTCCTTATTAAACAAACTGGACTTCGGGCTCGTAGCCCATCCTCTACTCCCGGGACAGGAAGCTCAAGGAGACCTCCTACGCCACCAAGGTGTCTGCGTGAAACTGCCAGTGGTGTATCGGTCAGTACTCAGACAAGGCGACCCCCCAAGATGGTGAACAAGGCGGTGCAAGTGGGCAGATGCGGTCTCAAAGTCCAGTCCAAAGCTCGTCCCCGAAGGCCAGATGCAAATGCTACAGACAACCCGGAGGAGACTTCTGCTCCTGGTTCAAAGGACACTCGTGCCAAGCATGATGATCTTCGCCGTCAAGCCGCTGATGCAGTGCTGACTTCAGCCCCCTGGAAAAGACGCCAAAAGGCCAGAGCAGGTGCCCGCGAGCCTGCCAAGGATGGTGTTTCCGAGGGATCTGCTCGAACGACCACAACCTCAGCAAACCCTGTGGCCAGTATGACTCCTCTTCCGACTACGACAACCTCGCGCCAGGATGAAGCCGCTGGGAAAAATGCTGCAGCATCGAGTCCTTCGAGCAAGCCCCCGAGCAAAGTCCCATCCACAGCTGCTGGTGCCGACCCACAGGAGGAAATCATGGAGCTCCGCTTCGATCAACTTCAGGAGATGCAACGATCCGCAGCCAGCAGGAGACACGGTATTATACAGCGTGCACGCATACAGCAGCAGCAGAATGCTTCTTCGAGTACAGATGTTGCGGATGCTTCGCTATCGCATGCACCTACGACGGCCTCAAATGCCTCCTCTGCATATATGAAAAAGCGTCCACCGCTTGCAGCCCTCAGCTGTCTCGCATGCTTTATTCTGTGCGGCTACATTGCACCTGTGACAGGTCTGTACATGGTCCTCCTTATGTATTGGTGGACCTTTGCTGGCATCGTGCCAGCCCGGTCAGATCCCCTGGCAATTGTTGCTCGATGTCTGCGTGGTGCCTACAAAATGCAGTGTCCTCTTATCCACATCTTTCTGTCAGGTCCGGTGATCTTATGGATGGTTATATACCTGCTGCAGGAGTTCTGGTCTCAGATTCACTCCTGCCTTGCAGAGACTTGTTCGTACCTGCTACAACAGCCACTACGATCACAATGGCGGAACGTATGCGATCAGGCCCCTGCTGTTGCCACAGTGCTTTTGTGTGGTGCACTTGTTGCCCGGCATGTTACCCGACACACCTGTCACTGGAGTACATACTTGGTACAAACCGTCGTCTCTTGGATGCGATACCTGCACCTTTGGTGCTTCTATACATGTGGATGCCTCTATTCATACACGAGAGTCTGCCTCAGGTTACTCAGTACCACTACACTCCGAAACACCCCCCCACCAGTTCGCTACTGCCGCCCCGGTCCCAAGTCCGGGGGCCCCTGGGGACTATGGATGCTCATCCTACTGTCTCAACTTCTTAGAGCCTCAGGGGTAGAAGCGAGGGTTGGAGCACCTTCGGTGGGTGCTCCGGGAGCCGCGCAAACGGTGCTCCCCGGTCGCCATCAGGCGAAGCTACACCGACAACGCAAAGAACAAGGAGACTTTATCGTCAAACGCAGTTTTCTCAGAGCACAACGTCGATTGCAAAAGCATGGGACCACATGGTATCGCAATCGCTTATACACACACCACGATGAGCTAAAACCTATACCGCTTCGTTCCGGTCCACAGCCGAATGGTCCCAATCAGGCTCGGTACGCCCGGCCTCGCACTGCTGTTCCCAACCTGCCATCCTGGCCACTTCAGCAGCCCACACAATCTGTTACTCCCATACAGTCCAGTGATGTTGGCGTGGTTACTATTAATGTTGGAGGCTTGAGCAAGGAAGGATATGACGAATTGGCACAATGGTTGAATCAGCCATCTACACTTCGCAATGTTCAGATTGTATTCTTGCAGGAGACCTGGAGAAGTGCATCTGAATTCTCCACGCAGCATTGGCACTGGATCCTGTCAGGTGCCGGTCAAACTGCCAAGGCCAATAATGGCAGTGGTGTAGCTGTACTGATCAACAACAAGCTTGCCTCATCGTCACACATTCGCTATCAAGAATGGCTCCCAGGCCGTCTCCTCGAGGTTCGCATTACGGAGGACAAACGACGTCCTCTTCTGCACAGACCCATCACCCTAGTGTGCGCGTATCAACACTCCAGAATCTCTCACAGTCCGGAGGTGTATGCTAAACGACTCAGGTTTTGGGAGAAGCTCCAAAAATGCCTGGATGCAGTGCCGACCCGGCACACCCTGATCTTTGGTGGTGATATCAATACTGGTATCTCCCCGATGTCGAGGCTCGTCGGCAAAGGTGCTCAAGTCAGTACCAACCCTGCTCAGGACCAATCCGAATGGCAGGACATTGTACAACTGCACCGTCTTTGTCTTCTGAACACCTGGGGATCGCCGGCCAAAACTGCTACATATGTGGGTACGGAATATTCTACACTGATTGACTTCCTGGGTGTTCGAGAGAGAGACTCCGGGCATCGTGCCAAACTATCCAGACCACAATCACAGATTCACTTGTTTTCATGGCGGTCTGGAGCCCGACACCTGCCTGTGTATTCGGTCATCACTCTCAAGAATCCGTATCATCAAGCAGTGACATCCTCGACACAGTCCCACACAGCTCGTATGGACCATCTTGGCATGGCTCACACACTGCTGCACGATCCTCAGCAAGTAGAGCAATTGCGCAGTGTTGTCAGAAACCGGCTGACTTGTGCTTTACAGGACCAGCCCGTGGATGCCACCCTTCAATCGTGATTGACAGGGTTTTATTTCCAAATTTTGTTTGAAAGGAAAAACGGGAGTTTTTCCTTTTGTTTCCCCCCTTCTCTTGCAACCTGTGTTTTGAAACCAACACTTTTACGCATGCTTAGCCATTTTGGCTCAAGCTTTTCCGAATCAAGTCGGAAAAATTTTTTGTCTGAGCCTCGAGATCCTTCTGCTGTGGTGCCGCACACCGTTGCCAGGGTTCCCCCGACGGAATAGTGGCTTGAGGGCTTGCTCTCGCTGCAAGGGGAGTGAGCACTGGTAGGTGTGGCAGGCCACCCGGTAGACACGTCTAGGATCTTTCTAAAAGGCCCTGGGTGCTAATCTGGTGTTTCTAGCGAGTGGGGCGGGTCGCTGCATGGACTACGAGGGCAGTGAGTCCTCCGCGTCTTTGGCAAGTACCTCAGCGAGCTCTCACTTCAGCGATCTTAGTTTTGATTGCGTTTTTGCATCGGGAGCCGTGTGCAAAGTGCGAGTGACGATTACGCTGTGGAACTTCCTTGATCCTGCTGCTAGATCAGCTCTGCTGGCTTCGAGTGCTTCCACTCGCAGCGATTTCTTGCAGGAAATCCTCTTCGTTGCAATTAGGGCTGGTCTGCAGCCCCTGCCGTGAGCACGGCCTCGCTTCAGGGCCTTGGCTCGTGGGGTCTCTTCGATGGCTGCTGAAGCTTCGGCCTCCGATCTATGTGATCGTTTCGAGCAACACCTCCAGCACTTGACTCATGATGTTGTGGCCCCACTCAGCTATCCGTGGGACAGGAATAAGGCCTTGTCTGCCATTTTCTCAGGAAAACCAGGCAGAAGCGTCGACCTTCATAGCGTCAAGGTGCCAAGAGTCGTGCCGCCGCCAGCCACGCAGTACAGGCGGCCGGGTGATTCAGATGAGCCGCTGCCGGTGGCTCTGCAGTGTACCAAGGTTGTGCCCGTCTTTGAGGCTGTGCTTAAGAAGCCCAGGCTACAGGCAGGCGAGAAGGCCGGTGTCGATCGGGAAAATGTCCTACGTCGGTGGCTCTGTGTTCTGAGTCACTCACCTGGTGCCTCGAGGTTGGGGGTTCTCATTTGGGCGAAAGGCGAATCTGACCCCTTGGGGGTCGTGGCGCAGGCCTTGGCTGGGAAAGCAACATCGACTTTGCTTAAGCGAGCCCGATTTTCTGCACGATTCATTTGTTGGGCCGACAAGCATCATGTGAAGGCTTTCCCGGTGAGCCTCGAGTTTCTTGTGAGCTTCCTCAAACCACTTGCAGCCGAAGCCAGGAACAGTGCCATTCGTGAGGCTATGGAAACTGTGAATTCCTGGAACATGTTCTCGGAATTGAGGTCGAACAAGGAATCAGTGACAACCCTTGGGTCAAGGGTGCGCTGCGGGGAGCCAACATTCGCACCTGTGACCCGAGACGTTCGAGAGTCCTGAAGGTCGAGGAGGTGCTCCTCCTCGAAGGAGCGCTGATAGAGGGAGCCCTTGACAAGGTGGACAGGTACGCTACAGGGGTCTTCTTGTTCCAGCTTTACTCCAGGGCTCGAGTGTCCGATCTGAGGAATATTTCGAAGCTTGAGCTTGACCTTGATGGCGATACGGGTTTCATCGAGGTCAGAACTTATGAGCACAAGAATTGCCGGTTGAGCAGTGGACCGGGGGCCGTGCTCATTTTGGTTGCGCCGTACCATGGGCTCCACCAGAAGCCTTGGGGCGCCGCTTGGGCAGAGGCGGCGAAGGCCGTTGGCTTCGACTTCGAGAAGGGGCATCGCGGGCCGTTGCTCCCCCGCCTGGCCTGCGATTACTCTTGGAGCGGGGATGCCATCGATGCCAACGAGACCACTACATGGATCAGGGCGCTGCTTTCACGGCTGCAAGCGGCCGAAGAAGATCTTACATTCTCCTCGCACGGTTTGAAGGCAACGCCGCTTTCTTGGACCTCGAAGGCTGGATACAGTGAGAGGACGCAACTTGTCCTGGGACACCACAGCTTAGGTCCAAGTGGGAAAACGCAAGAAGCTTACGCTCGCGAAGTGCAGGCGCAGCCGCTACGAGATCTTGCAGAATGTCTTGGTGCCATCCGGCAGGGGGTTTTCCATCCGGATCGCACGAAGAGCGGGATGATTGCAGGAGGTGCGACCATCCGCGAGTCGCGTTTCTCTTTGGCACCCTTGGGGCGTGCCAATCTTTCGCCATCTCACGAGAGCTTCGAGTGCGCTCCCGAGGTTGAGCTGGCCGAGGATGGAGGCGTAGAACCTCCTGATGATCAGGACCTGGGTGAACAAGAAGACGTTCACGAAGCCTCGAGCAGCGAGTCTGAGAGTTCCGGTGAGTCCGAGGAGGAGACTCATTATGAGAGTTTTGGAGCAGGCGAAGCGCAGAATGCGATCCCGTCTGTGAACATGGGCCCTGATTTAGACATTTTTCAGAACCCGAAGACCAAGAGCCTTCACTCACGAGCGAAGGGTTCTACTGGCAAGTTGATCTGTGGAAGGTCGCTTGACAATATGAAGTCTTTCAGTGGAAAGGTCTTCAGCAGTAGATGGCTGTGCAAGCAATGCACAGCAGGCCGGCCCCTCCGCGACGCAGGGGCCATAGCGAGTTTCATCGCTAAGAAGCAGGGCGCTTCTAAGTGAGAAATGTCGTGTGACGTGCGATGCTTGCGGATCACCACTTCAGTGTATCGCTGAGCTTCACAGTCATGTCTGATGGACGAGTGGTCAATTGCGCACCGACCCAGAGCATGGTTCGGAGACTCGTCCGGGCAAACAAGGGTTTCAGTGGAACCTTTGGTTTACCTCGTGGCCGCCACGGGGTCCGGACGGGCGGACCAAGCTCGGCGATGCGATGATGACCAGCAGTGTGCTGTCCACATGCAAAGCTTGCAATCACTGTGTGCATGATTGGTCCTTTGCATGTGCGTGTCTCAAGACCAGTTTCTGTGAGTGCACATAGGATCGGAGATCATGGCGCAAACCCTTGTAGAGTCCAAGGCAGTCTTCCTGGAGCGAGCCAAACGTGTGGGCCTCCCTCAGGAAGCAGTGGATCGCCTTGTTGCACAGACCATCGACACGATGGCGAAGCTGGCGTTCGCCCCTTGCCAGCCCGGCGAGACGCCGACCGAGGAGTCGTTGTCGGCCCTCATCAAGGTGGGAGGTGCAGCCCCGCCGTTGGGATCCATCGCAGCGGTTCGACACCTGGTGTTCGAAGCACAGACCCTCTTGGTCAGCCAGACCAAGGCACTCGTTGAGAACAAGGAGAACGAGGTCAAGGAGTTAGCCCCCGCGGAGCGCCGCGAGCGCATCCGAGCACAGGCCAACAAACTTAGAGGCATCACCATGTCTGGCCAGACTGAGTGCAGCTACGCCTCGTATGACCTCTGCATGAAGCTCCTTACTGATAACTGCATCAGCTACCTTTCCCCGGCCAAGTTCATCACTCGTGAAGCTGAGCTGCGTTCCGAGAAACCACGGAAGGAGTTGGATGTGCAGGCTTCAACACTGGTCGTGAGAGATCGTGACCCCGATCAGTCATGCGATACTTCCACTGCACTGAGCCTTCACCATGCCATGCACCGCCGAAGCCTTGCTCTTGACTTGATCGGTGTGACTGATTACTTTAGGATTCAGGGCTTCGTGGATTTCCTCTTGGGCCACCTTCATCAGGAGCCCATTGCTGGCAGCCGTGCCACTTCTGTGCAACAAATTCTGCATGCGGACCGTGCTGCCTGGATGCGCCTGGCAGAGCTTACCCCCGACGGGATTCGTCGAGATGCATCCGGGGCTTTGCCTCTTGACAGCTTGTGGGCCCGCTTGCAGACTGACCCGAAGGTGATTTTTCATCTCCTCCCGCGAGAAGGTGGTGCCCTCAAGCGGGAGAGCACCGAGCTCAAACCTGAGCCCACAGACACCCCGACCAAGAAGCAGCGCAAAGGTACCGGCAAGGGAAAAACCAAGACGTTGCGCGAGCCTAGCAATCTTCCAGAAGAACTCAAGGGCCTTTCGTCTTGGACTAAGACCGGAAAGCGCCGCTGCTGGGGATTCAATATGGCTAGTGGGTGTCCTAATGCCAAGGTCGGCCAATCCTGCCCCAGGGGTCTGCACAACTGCATGCGTTGTGGTGGTCACCACCCCGCGCATGCGTGTCCAAAGAAGCCATGAAGCGCATGCCTGCCTGAGCCCGACAGCGTGCCAGCACCGTGTTTTCCATCGCCCAGTGTTTCATTGGATGCTTCACTGAGCGCCTCAACCCCGCAAGCATCGGCCGCTGCTTCCAGCAAATCGCATTGTTTTCCTTCTCGTCCTGCTGAGGCTGCGAGCCCTGTGGAGGGGCCGCTACTTGATGCCGGGCACTCTCTTTGCGGTGCTGATGCTTTCAGGATTGATTCCCTCTTCTGCATTGAAATTTTCTCAGGCTCAGGCAGGCTTACTGCCGAACTTCGACGTGCAGGGTTCCGAGATAGCATCGGAATCGACCATGTTGCCCCAAAGCAAATGATTTCTCCCGTCCTTAAGCTGGACCTCCTTGATCCCGAACATGTAAAGATGGTTCTTGATCTGATCGATTCTCCCTTTTGCCTTTATGTGCACATCGCTCCCCCTTGTGGAACAGCGAGTCGTGCTCGTGAAATTTTTCGTCGCGGTGAAAACCTACCCGCTCCCGCGAGAAGTGATGCCCACCCGGATGGGCTACCAGACCTCACTGGCGAGCTCCGCATTCGCGTTGCTAAGGCCAACGACCTTTATGCCGTCACTGGCAAGATCTTTGCACACTGCATCCGTTCTGGGAAGCTCGTCTCTTGCGAGAATCCAGGCCGCTCTTACTTCTGGCAAACGACCATGTGGCTCACTGCCGTTGCCGACCTGCAGTTTGAGGAAACCCTTTTTCATAACTGCCAACACGGCGGTGAGCGTGCCAAGCTCACCCGCCTAGCCCATAATGTCCCTTTGCTACACGAGCTATCCCTTCTCTGCCCGGGGGAATCAACATCTCATCGCCACCTGCCCTGGTCGCGATCCTCAGGTGCCTTCGACACAGCCGCCGAGAAGGTCTACCCTCGTGTGCTCTGCCAACGTTTGGCCGACATCATTGTCCGTGCTGCCGCCGAACGTGGCCACCCTGCACCCGCTTCATACCTAGCGCCTGGTGCTGCCCTTCCCCTGCGTGAGTCTCAGGTTGCAGCTGGTGTGCAACCTCGCAGCAAGCGCGTGCCACCCCTTGTGCCCGAGTTTCGGCAGATTGTGGTTCTTCTTAGTCCTGAACCCCTTTTTCCCGGCGTGCGTAAGTTGGAAGCCGATACCCCCCTTCCACCTTGTGTCTCATGCTCGCCCTCACTGCCGACGCTTCCCGCGGGCACTCGGATCCTGCGCCAGAGTGTCATTGGGGTTGTGCCAGCTGGAGCGCAGGAATCGTGCTCAAGTAACTCAGCCGCCTCATCCACACCTGTGTCGCATCCCACAGTTGCCCCTAATGCCGAGGCTGAGGATGATGGAAACTCAGCCATCATGGAGGACGACCAGATGGACCCCGAAGCTTTCTCGCATTATGCTCTCCACTTGGGAGCGTCAGCCAGCAACGAAGCATGGCGCGACTGCATTTGCCACTTGTGTGAGCTACTTGTCTCGGATACCCCGTCTAGGGGAGGACGAGGCACTGATGAATTCTCCTGGTCATGTGGTGCCTTCTTTCATGCAAACAAGGTGGGCCTGCGTTCCAACACCTCATCGCACCCCAGTGTGAGCAAACTCTTGTGCGAGTATGTGCGCCGGGTTGCCCCGGGCCATCCTTTCACTTCCCTGATGCTGGGCAAGAACCTCGCAGGCAAGGTGCATACCGATAGAAACAACGAGCCAGGACTACCGAATGCGGTCTTGAAGATTTCCTCCTTCGAGCAAGGGGGAGTGTGGATCGAATCACCTAGTGGCTCCGTCGCTTGTCCTGATCCTGGCCACCCCGAGCTTTTGGGAAATGTTCTTGACTTCGAGGGCCGACGAATAATCTTTGATCCGAGTGGTAGGCACTGTCAAGCTCCTTGGTGTGGGGGACCCAGGATCACGCTTGTTGCCTATGCGATACGCGATCACCACAAACTGCTTGACGATCAGAAGAGAAAGCTTGAAGACCTTGGTTTCGGCCTCCCTGGAAGCTCCCCAGAGTGCTGCCCAACGGCCGGTCCCGAGGCAGCCACCCGTAAGTCTGGTTTAGGCCCCAGCTCCTTGACTAAGCCACCACCTGGGATCCCGTCGTGCAGCAATCCAGAAGGTGGCCGTATGCACAAGGTGGCCGTAGGCATCCCTTGGAAACCTCAGGAGTTCATTGAGCAAGCACTGAAAGCTGGGCACCCCCGTCACCTCTTGGACGGTGTGCCATCACATTCCAAGGCGGCCATCGACCGTCTTGCTGACATGTCGCTTCACGAGATAGGAGCCCAACGCACCGAGAGGCTCCGGCATTGGATCAGCAAGGCCCGTGAGCTGGAGGCCGAGGAAGAGGAGTTGCGTGACTCAATGCCGCAACATTGCAAACGTGTCTTGGGGCGGAAGCGGCTGGTCCTTTTTAGGACCATGCTCGAGGAGTGTGGCCACGAGGACCTAGAGATAGCGAATGACATCGCCAAGGGTTTCGACCTCAGTGGTGCGATCCCGAGGAATCCTGCATATCGCCCCAAGCTGTCACCTGCTTCCTTATCCGTATCTGATCTCCGGAGCTCTGCAGCTGTGATGAGGGAAGCAACTCTTCTCGCCACCAAAAGTTCCGGGGACCCCGAACTTGATGAGGCCCTCATGGCGGCCACTGACAAGGAGGTCGCCAAGGGGTGGTTACGAGGACCCATCGATCCTGCTTCGCTAGGTCCTAGTGCTGTCCTCTCGCGCCGCTTCGGCGTTTGGCAGGGCGGCAAGTGTAGGCCTATAGATGACTTCAAGGCCTCTGGGGTTAACTCAACGACTTCAGCCGAAGACTCGGTGACTGTGCACACGGC
This sequence comes from Symbiodinium sp. CCMP2592, assembly GCA_905221615.1. NCBI lineage: Eukaryota > Dinophyceae > Suessiales > Symbiodiniaceae > Symbiodinium > Symbiodinium sp. CCMP2592. The sequence continues at coordinate 1,128,884 of CAJNDT010000535.1, forward strand.
GGATGCAATCGCCGCTTCCATTGCCTACCGTCTCAAGCGCGACCCAAAGTGCCGACGGCACGGCGGGCTCGAGATGAAATCTTATGACTTACACAAGGCGTATAAGAATCTTCCTTTGAGCACTTCGGCGGTGGAGGAAGCTTATCTCTCGGTGTACAACCCCCGGTCGGGGAAGGCGGAGATCTACGAGCAGTGCGTGTTGCCCTTCGGCGCTCGTGCGTCGGTCCACTCGTTCTGCAGAACTTCACTTGGCATCTGGACGATTGGGGCGATTCAGCTGGCTTTGATGTGGTCAGTGTATTACGACGACTTTGTCGGCAACGAAGTCCCGCCACTTACACGACTCTTCGACCTTTGTGCTGAATCGCTCTTTCAGATCCTTGGCTGGGACACGTCTCCAGACAAGCCTACCATCTTCGGAGGCGTGGCAAAAGTCTTAGGCCTGGAGTTTGACTTGCGCGAATCCTACCTCGGCAACTTCTACATGAGGAATACGACGACTCGACGCGAGGAGCTGAGAGAAAGTCTTTCTTCTATCATCGAAAAAGGAGTGCTGGCTAGGAAAGACTGCGAGAGGCTGAGGGGCCGCCTGCAGTTTGCCGCCAACCAGATCGCGGGAAAGAAAGCTGGCATCGCATTCAAGACCCTGTCCAAACATCTTGCAGAGCGAAGCCCCAACATCGGGGACAACTTGAGGGCTGCACTTCTGTTCCTGAGGGACAGTTTTCTTGAAGGGCCTCCGAGGGCTCTGAGTGCCAACGTCTTGCATCTTTGGCATGTGTATGTGGATGCTTCTTGCGACAACGATCGCATCGGTCTCGGTGGAGTTCTCATATCGGACAATGGGACGAAAGTTGGACACTTCAGCGAGTGGGCTTCTTCTGAGCTGCGACATCTTGTTGGTCCCGAGAGCAAGAACCCAATCTTCGAATGCGAATGTTTGGCTGTACTTATGTGCATACACGTTTGGAGAGGACTCCTTAAAGGATGCAACCTCGTCGTCTTCTCGGACAATGAAGGCACTCGTGCCTGCATGATCAAAGGGGCATCCGACAACTCTGTCGGGATGCACATTGTGGATGCCACCCACGATGCCATCGATGCAGTGTGCTGCATACCATGGTTCGAAAGAGTCAATACCGCGTCTAACATCGCAGATGACCCTTCTCGTGGAATTTCAGATGAAAGCCTTGGTCGGCGATTCGAAGTGGATGCGCTGAGCATCGCAAAGTCTGCGTTGGTTCCGTGGGGATGAGTCAATCGCTGACTATCCGATGTGTGCATTGCGAATGCACTGTGCATGATGTACTTCTGTACATCATGCGGAGCATCATGGATGCTCGGAGGGACCATCTCACTTCGTCTCGACTTCTCGGAATTCCCCGAGCGACGGCTTTCGCCAGACTTTTAAAAAGAGTGTGTGCCGAGCGTCTTGTCAATCCTTTTTATATTCCATTGGCAACACATACATTGATTGAGATTCCGAATCTATTTTGATTCGAATATATTTCGCTACAGAAATAATTATATTGCATCCTGGTGGGAACATACTGAAACAGAATTTGGAAATAAGCCACCCTTCAATCGTGATTGACAGGGTTTTATTTCCAAATTTTGTTTGAAAGGAAAAACGGGAGTTTTTCCTTTTGTTTCCCCCCTTCTCTGGCAACCTGTGTTTTGAAACCAACACTTTTACGCATGCTTGTTGCGACAACATCACTTCAACATGTTATGATGATGGCAACTTGCAGCTTTTCCGAATCAAGTCGGAAAAATTTTTGTCCCGCCCGCCCTCCCCGGGGATGAGTCAATCGCTGACTATCCGATGTGTGCATTGCGAATGCACTGTGCATGATGTACTTCTGTACATCATGCGGAGCATCATGGATGCTCGGGGGGACCATCTCACTTCGTCTCGACTTCTCGGAATTCCCCGAGCGACGGCTTTCGCCAGACTTTTAAAAAGAGTGTGTGCCGAGCGGATTGTCAATCCTTTTTATATTCCATTGGCAACACATACATTGATTGAGATTCCGAATCTATTTTGTTTCGAATATATTTCGCTACAGAAATATATTGTATCCTGGCGGGAACATACTGAAACAGAATTTGGAAATAAGCAATTATGCACCCTATGCACATTGATGCCATCCTGCGACAAGGATCCAAGGACCTCTTCCCGGGCACACACCTCGGCTCTCGTCCGACGGAAGTATGGGATAACGAACAGACGAAGCTCTCGCTGAAACATGTTTGGCAGGCACGTGCGCAGCTTCGCCGACATACCCTTGGGCCTCCACTTCGTGTTGCCTTTCATCTATGGCGTGCTCATTGGCGACTTGTCAAAGCCCGCAAAGCGCTGCATTCGCAGTCCAACAAAGCGAGACGTGATAAATGGGACCAACAGCTCACCGAGGCGGAGGAGGCCTATCACAAACATGACTCTCATTCTTTCTTTGCTATTGTGCGTAGACTTGCACCACGTCGTCCACGACAGCGCATTATGATGCGTAACAAGGATGGAACACTATGCACACCACAGGAAGAAATAGGGCTGATTCATGACTACTGGCGAGGTGTATTTGATGTTCCGACACTTCCCAAATGCTCCGGCTATCTGTGGCATGGCCTCAACATTACCACAAAGGAGGTGGAAATGGCCATCAGCAAATTATCAATGCGTAAAGCCTCGGCCCCAACCTCGGCTCCGCTCTGCAGCTGGCGTGCCTGTGCTCCTGACATTGCTCCTCTTATACAGGAATATTTGGCACAGCATTGGGGTGAGGGAGAACATGCAGGTGACGAGGACATTGCTAGGTCCTGGCTTGTCTTTCTGGGCAAGCCAAATAAACCCAGCAGCAAGCCCGAAAACCTTCGACCTATTGCTCTACAACCGGCTCCTGCCAAAATCATGGCCCTCCTTTTACGCTGGCGACTGCAACCGTATGTGGAGCAGCTGCTCCACCAATGTCCACAGTACGCATACACCAGAGGCAGAACCACTACGGATGCAATATCCCGTATTGCCCAACACTGTGATTCTGTTCGAGCCAAGGTCAAACAGCAGACACTTTCACTTCATGACCGACGACAGGGCGCTGTACGAACCGTATGCACCGGTGGTGCTCAGCTGACTGTTGATTGCTCCAAAGCTTTTGACAGTCTACCTCGCTGCACTATGATGACCATGCTAACATGGGCTGGTGTACCACCCGACTTGGCCACTGCTATCATACAGGTCCATCAGGCTGGCACTTATCGTCATGGAAACGTGGACGACCCTGAATCCTGGATGGATATTGACAGTGCTCAAGGCGTGCGGCAAGGCTGTATGCTTGCCCCATGTTTGTGGCTCTTGTTCGTAACCTACCTCTTCCATCACCTGGACACGACAATGGGTGGAGCTGCTTCATGGACATGCCAGCACTCCACTGCCTTCGCCGATGATCTTCACTTCAAGTGGGATCTTGACGATCCCAAAGCCCTGGATCGAATGAAGATGGAGGTTGCCACGGTACTCTCAGTGCTCAAATCCTTTGGTCTTCAGATCAGCGCAGAAAAATCCACTATGTTGATCGAGATTCGAGGAACAGCAGCTGATGTTTGGTTATCCAAGAACGTCTACAAAGATGATGAGAACAACAAACACTTTCGTTATGACACGTTTGCCAAGCTCTCCATCCCGCTTGGTACCCAATTCAAGTATCTCGGGGTCATATTATCCTATCGCAATTACGAACTGGCCAGTGTCAAACATCGTGTACAACAGGCTGCCATACACCATTCCCGTCTTCGTCGCATTCTGCAAGGACGCGGGGGCATCAGCCGGCATCAACGACTTCGCCTCTGGCGCATCTGCATTCAGACAAGCCAGCTCTACGGACTTGAGGCCACAGGTGTCACAGAGGCAGGGATCAAATTAATACATGTTCAAATGCTTCGTCACCTCAGGGCCATTACAGGTCGACCCAGGCATCTTGATCGCAGCACTGATCAGGAATTGTTGGACAGTCTTAAAATGGCATCGGTCAGGCAGATGCTATCTCAACGACTTCAGTCGGCCAATACCCGTCTTTGCTCCAACACGGATCTGCCATGCTACGACAAAGACAATATACTGCGACGTATTCAGGCCTTGCAAGCAGGTCTTGACCGCCCGATCTGCACACAGCGGGTCTCTACCGCCTTGACTACACCTATACAGCAGGCTCCGCATGATGATGTTACGCCGCAGGAGCAGAAAGTGCGACTCCAGGAACTACCCGCTGACACCAAGCAATTTCGATGTCAGGTATGCGGTCAGTCTTTTCCGTCTTTACATTTGGTGAAGACCCATGAAGGCAAAGCCCACAAGATCTTGGCGCCGAAACGGGAGCTGCCCCAGGATCGATCCGTCTACTCCATCAACGGACTTCCGCAATGCCGTTTCTGTGGCTACAAATTCACGAAATGGAGTGGCCTCCAAAGACACATACAGCGGAACGGCTGCCCGATTCTTCGCCATGAAGATCCCGCCACCTTTGCAGCAGCAGCGCCCGCGACTACAAACAAGGCTGAAGATCCTCTTCGTACTACACAACATGCATGGGTGGCCGACTCGACCATTGCCACTACCATGCCTTCAACTGGAGATCAACCTCTGGTCCAAGACGCGCAGCTACAGCAGGATGCCAGCCAGTACACGTGGACCAAGGTGCTTCACATGTGGCGTACAAAACATGACTTCAAGAATGTGTGTGTGTTCTGTGGTCAATGGGCAGTGGATGCCAGTGCTCTCAAACAACATTATGCCAAGCAGCATCAGGCATTAACCAATCCGTGGATCGCAGCATATCGGGCCGAGTGTAAGCAGCTAGCTAAAGTTGCCGTATCTAAGTGCCGCTTCTGTGGTACCACCACCACGGATGCTCGTCAGCATGCCCACAAATGCATACATGTTTTTCAGGCCTACATGCTTACCAGCCACGTCTCAGGTCGAAATGGAGGACATGCCGGACTTCGATGCCGAAAGCCAGATCCAGAGCCTCCTCGGGGGCCTCTCCTCAGTCGTGGATCTCAAACCACTTCTGAATCCAACGCCAACACCGGCGCGCAATCAGTCCCATCTGACCAACAAGCGTCCGAGGGCGGAACAGTGGACTCGAGGCACCGGGAGCAAGGGCGGCGGAAAGGGCAAAGGAATGGCCTCCAACGGTACTTTATCACAGGAGGATCTTCAACAGCTCCTCAGGCAGATCGTCGTCCTTCTCCTACGCCAAGGCGACCAACTCAATCGGCTACAGACGGATACAGGATACTATTTGGTCTTTCAAGTCCCGGGCGACGCCACCATGGTACCAGTTCTGATTGCGGGAGCACTCGAATGGCGCAATCAGAAGAAGGCCGACCCGACCAAGCTCACCATGTCTCTCCGCATAGCCCTCATCGGACTCTTCCTCAAGGAGCTTCAGATGCGTCTGGAAAAGATCCGGGCCAACGACCAACTTCTGGAGAAGCTCAAGGAGCAAGGCCTGATGACGGACGAAGGTGCTTGGACATATCGCCAATGGTGTCCAAAGAACAAGGCACTTCAGCTACAGCTCAGCAGGGATCCGATCAAGTGGGACGTCCTGATGACACACATCACGAATGCTCTCCAAGGACTGAACAATCAGGACCACATCACACGTTTTCAGGCGACCAAAGCCTTGGAAGAAGGACAGATGGGTCCCACCCTTCCATTCCTTCTGGACATCTCGCTAAAGCCGAGTGCGTGTCGTCTACACCAGAGCATGAGGGCATTGGTGGACTGCTCGGCCATGGAAGCAGTCGGCGCACGTATTCGACCTCAACGAGCCAAGCGATCTCAACTTCAGGATCAGCTCCAGGAGTGGCTGCGAGGCAGGTTCTATCATGTCGGTTGAACAATCCACACAATATCTGCTATGCCAACTCTTTCTTCATTGCCCTTGCATGGCTATTTGGTGAGGTCTCGATCTCTGAACATGCCCAGGCTCTATTTCAGATCTTGTGTTTTATCTGCCAGCATGGTCTCAAATTGCTGTGTCTGCCTGATCACACGGCTTTCCAGGCATTGATTCAGGAATGGCCACATTTTGACCGACAGCAGGATGTGGCAGAGTTTGCGCAACATGTCCTCGATCGTACATGGCCGGTTCAGAATGTGCTTCCAATGAGTACTTGGCAGTCTCGTGACGAATCAGGATTCTCAACCGATGAAGGTCAGCACCTCATTATGCTTCCGATGCCCTCTCGCAGTTCAAACTCTGAGATTCAGCTGTCAGGGCTGATACAAGCCTGGTCTCAGCAGTCTCCTGCACCAGGGCTGTGGCCACTGCCTCGGTTTGTGTGCCTGCAGCTTCTTCGCTTTTACACAGTTGGTGCCAGAGTTCGCAAGGACCAAAGAGCAGTAACGATTCCGCTTCAGGTACGCTTACCAGTATTTCAAACCGAGATTGGACCGCGACCAGCTTGGCATATGTATAGACTTCGAGCCCTCATTGGGCATCACGGCTCCACTCCGCGCTCAGGTCACTACAGAACGCTGCTGATTCACTGGGAGTCCACCCAGGAAGATCCCCAGTTGTATTACACAGATGATTCCTGTATGGCGCGTCGCCCCACAAATGCACAACTCCGTGTGTTGATGACTGAAGTCTACTTGATCTTCCTGGAGTGCGTGGGGTATGTCAGCTCACTGTAAATGCGGTGAAACAACCACTCGGGTGCTGCTTTGTACATGCTTGCATGCTTTGCATTATATCAGTGCCCTCTTGATTCGCCGCCCTTTTCCGGCTTTTCATGCATATGCCAGCTTTGAGCGTGTGTGCAGGTCATTATGCTTATCTTTTCTACATGGCGGCTCACACTTCGGTGGGAACACCGACGGATTCAACAGCAGTTCCAAGCCTTGCTGCTGCCTGTATGCCCTACAATTTACTACATGACGTGCCTTTCGGTATTTATCAGTCCAGACAGCGTGCCCAGTGGATGGATGCCAGAGGCACCTACAATTCACTTGACGATGTACCACACTGTCTTCCGAACCGATGCACGACATCCAGTTTTCAGGCACGTATGGCATCCAGCAGTGGCTCACGTGGCACACCAGCGCAGCTATTGGTCCTGGTTACGGCAACATCTGATTCTCTGGATGATGTGCCACATTGTCTTCGAGACCGAGGAAGCGAACCTATCTCGTGTATCACGATGGATATGCTACATACCTGGGCCGATCAGCCTGCATCTCAACTTCTTACTCCCCACCACCTTGCTCAATTTTTGCATCGATGGGGTTTTTCAGCCGTGGATGTTGTTGAATGGGGCATTTATTACTACTTTGAGCAGGCTCCATGTACAGATGCAGAGTGGAAACAGGTGCTTCTTCAGCAGCTACACCGCAATGTTTATCAGCTTTCCATGTCTGGTGCCATATGCTATTTCAAACAACTGCTAGTGGGTGCCCATCGGGAGGATTTTTATGAGGAGCTTTACACGGTGGCATGTCGTCGCATACAGCTGGATGATCCCACTACTACTATGACCACTGTTCTTCACTGGCTATACATACTGGCCACGTATGGTACCTTGGTCTGATGCCTCTACAGCTGTTTCTTTGACTGCATGACCTTTACAGTCTGGTGGGCCATGCTATCTATCCGCTTCCGATCCACTGCTCTTCAATCTTCTGTATGGTGCCTTTGTTTTCGATGGTGTTGCTTCATCAACGGTCTTTTTCACAGCATGGGACTTCTTTGTACATGTACATACGGTCGAGTAGTCCAGTCCGTCTGGTCAGACCAATGCCATGTGTACAAAGGTCTAGTAGTCCAGTTCGTCTGGTTAGACCGCGATGTATATACGATCGAGTAGTCCAGTTCGTCTGGTTAGATCGATGCCATGTGTACAAAGGTCTAGTAGTCCAGTTCGTCTGGTCAGACCGGTGTGTATATACGATCGAGTAGTCCAGCACGTCTGGTTAGATCGATGACTTGTGCTCTGTCTCACCTTTGTTAATGCTGACGTTGGTTTTTAAAACCACTCCTGCAGTGTTTGCCCACATGTGGCTAGCCCGGTGGGATCCACTGCTTTTGCTCTTCCTCTGAGCCGATGCCACTGTGCATTGTAGCGTAGCGCGAGACTGCTGGACAGTTTGCGTCATACAAAGTACAAAGTACACTTTTAGCAGAGCTAGAGAGATCCCCAGGCCGGGAGCGCCGGGCCCTTTGCGCAGCGAATCGCGCCCAGCGGGTCTTAAAGGCCTCAGCGGAGCAGACGCCGCACGAGTTCGCAGCACGAACAGCCTAGTTGCCTTCATGGCACAGTGTTGCCACTCCCTGTCTCAGCGAGGCGTTTGCTGGTCCATAGAAAATCCAGCTCGTAGTCTCCTCTGGAGGATGCCCTGCCTCAGAGAGGCCTTGCAGTCAGCCCACAGAGTGGAGTTTGACGCGTGCATGTTTGGCAGCATGCGCCGCAAGCGTACTGCAATCCTCTCAAACCTGGATTGGTTCTCCGGTTTAAGCAGGGACTGCGACGGAGGCCACAAACATCTGCCCTGGGGCAGAGCCTCAGTGGATGGTTCCACAGTGTGGTCTACCTCTTTGGAAAGCGCTTACACCACTCAGTTGAGCTCAGTATGGGTCTCCCTCGCAGCAGACCAATGCGCAGCAGAACTTCAAGCAGCGCCACTCAGCCGCAAGCGTCTGCGACGCCTGCGCTACGAGCCAGACTTCAGTGACAAAGTCACTCTTCAAGGCCCCGCAGCGCGGTGCTTTCGAGGCTGGAAGACCCCTCAGAAGCTACCACAATCGTGGTCTTGCTTCCCAAAAGGCTCTAGGCTCATCCAGTGGATCGAAGCCTCTCAGAAAGCAATCGTCGCCATCCCGCTGCAGCCACTGCACTGGGTGCGCAGAGCGCATCTCATAGATCACCCAGCCAGGGACATTGAGGCAGTGCCTTTGTCTCTCAAGCGCGCCATCTCTGCCGAAGTGCATGAAGACACTGTCCTGCTGGCCAAGCGCCGCACACTGGCATCGATGCAGATCTCGAAGACTTGCACAGAGTGTCAAGCCCTCGAGGCCGAGGTACGTTCCTCGATTGACGCTCAGGTGAACAGCGTCACCAAGCCCAAGCAGACAGTGGCTTTAGAAAAGCTTCTGAGTGAAATCGACTTCCCAGACAAGTCAGTGGCCAAGCAGGTGCGGGAAGGTTTTCCCCTGCTTGGCTGGATACAACCCAGTGGGCTGTGGCCAGTGCAGATCCTGCCTCCTTCTCTAGATGAGAAATCGATACTGGAAAACGCCCATAGTATAGGTATGCGCGGCATTCGCAGCGCGCTTCGCCCCTCGCAGGACGGGGTCTCGGACAAGGTCTGGGAAAGCACAATAGAGGAAAGCCAGCAGGGCTGGCTTTCTTTGGAAGACTTTTCGCCAGCAAAACTGCACGAGACGATAGTATCGTATCGATTTGGCGTTGTGCAAAAGGGCAAGGTGCGCCCTATTGATAACTTTAAGAGCAGCTTTATCAACAGCTGCTGCGGGACTACAGAGAAGGTCCAAGTCGACAGCATCGACGAGCTCCTCGCCGTGTGCCTCGAGTGGCTGCGCCAGGGTGTGCCCGCAGAGCAGGCCCACCGCATCGTAGGTAGGACCTGGGACCTCAAGAGTGCCTACAAGCAGCTTGCAGTGCAGGCTGCACACAAGAAATTTGCGTGCATCGTCATGGTGGACCCACAGAGTGGGAAGGTCAAAATCGCCCACCTGCATAGCATGCCTTTCGGCGCAGTGGCCGCCGTGCATGCTTTCCTCCGCTGCAGCGAAGCGCTGAAAGCCATCGGCCGCGAAAAGCTTGCTTTGGTGATGACGAGCTTCTTTGATGATTTCACAGTTCTCACGCGCAGCGCGCACTCGAAGCTTGTCACCTTGGCAGTGTCCAACCTCTTTAACAAGCTGGGCTGGCAAGTGGCCACAGAGCCCAAGAAGAACGCCGACTTCAGCGAAGTCTTCGACGTGCTGGGCGTGCGAGTCGACTTGTCCAAACAGCACCTAGGAGAAATCTCCGTCAGCAACAAGCCGACCCGGGCAGCAGAGCTGGGTATGGTCCTCAGCGAGGCCCTCACGCGCGGGAGCATGTCACCGTTGGAAGCGCAGAGCCTGCGCGGCCGGCTCATCTTTGCGGAGCAGCAGGCCTGGGGCCGCAACACCCGCATGGCAGTGATCTGCGTCGGCGACGTCCTGGGGACGGACCAGAGCAAGTCCCCCTCACAGAGCAGCAGTGCCTAGGGCCTAGCCATGGCCTTCCTACTGCAACGAGTTGTGCACGGACCGCCCAGGACAGTGTCCATCCATGCGCGCAGAAAGGTGCACTTGTATATCGACGGGGCCTGCGAGTGGGAGACCCCAAGACTAGTGCCCAAGTGTGGCCTCGGAGCAGTGCTCATTGGAGAAGGCATCGCCTTCACCTGGGGCTTGCAGATTAGCAGCCACGTGGCAGCACAGTGGGTGGCCAGGGCACAGAAACAGCAACTGGTCTATGAGTGCGAGCTGTTGCCCTATCTGCTGAGCCTTCAGCTGTGGGCGAAGCACATAGCAGGCAGCGACCTGTGTGTCTGGATAGACAACGACGCAGCGCGTACCTCTCTGCACAAAGCCTTCACACGGAAAGTCGAAGGCGCAGCGATAGTCTCGCAAGCAGTGGACTTCGAAGAGTCCCTGCAATGCAGGGCTGCTTTCTTTAGAGTCCCGACAGACAGCAACATCGCTGATGGCCCCAGCAGAGACTGGTGGGAAGAGACCCAGAGGCTTGGCGCAGCGCGCCAATACCTTCCGCCCAACGCAGTGCCGTTGGCTTTGTCACTCGGCGCGGACTGAATGGGGGGTGAGTAAGGCTTCGAGTGCCTTCAAGGGGGGTGAACCAGTCGTTCGCCTTACCATCGACCAGAGGTCGAATTTTTCCGTTAAGATGCCAGTGGCATCGTTTCTTCAGTGCCCGAAGATCGGGCCCGAACTGACCCCCCATGTCCGCTAGGAGAAAAAGAGAGAGTGCTTTGCACAGGGTTCCTCTGCAGCGCAGTTAGGGTTTCCCAAACGCGCGCAAACGGAAGTTGCGTTGGAAAATAAGCATCCATCATGCGTGCGTGAATGGGTTTTATTTTCCGCCGAAAGTGTAGACAAAGTTTGTCGTGAAAGGAAAACAGTGTTTTCACTTGTGTGTGAGTTACACTAGACAAACTTTGCCGTGCAGCTTTCGGCTTGGAGTTGGATCTGTGATCCAAAAGTTTTTATCCCACCCGCCACACCCTGTATAGTATGCGGGGTCTGGGACACCGCACAAGCAGCAGAGCTGCCAGGGGCAGCGCCCCTATGCTATCTCGAGCAGAGAAGCGTCAGCACAGAGTGCGCTTCTGTACATATGCCGTAGGCCGTCATGACTACAGCGTAGCAACTGGTAGCTGCAGTGACCCAGTAGGTCAGTAAACGTTTCACCTTATCGTCCCGTTGTACGGGTTACTCCCTTGTAGGGGGGGGTGAACCAGTCGTTCGCCTTACCATCGACCAGAGGTCCGTTAAGATGCCAGTGGCATCGTTTCTTCAGTGCCCGAAGATCGGGCCCGAACTGACCCCCCATGTCCGCTAGGAGAAAAAGAGAGAGTGCTTTGCACAGGGTTCCTCTGCAGCGCAGTTAGGGTTTCCCAAACGCGCGCAAACGGAAGTTTCGTTGGAAAATAAAGAAACCTGTAAATCCTGTGAACCCTATAAACCCTCTATAAGCCACAACAAAAGGAAGACTCTGTTTGCATCTCTCTGGCAGGCTCCATCATCCTGGACGAGGTTTTGGTGGCCAGCTGTGGAGACTTGACGGTGCTCAGCAAGGGGAAAATTTGGGACTGGGCTTTGGCCCACTTTTGGCAAAGGCCTGTTCCAAGGGTTTACAGAGTGTGTCTTTGCAGTCCCACGAAAGAAGATTCAGAGTGCTCTCTGGCAGGCTGTGGCTGTGGTTTTGAGCTCTCCAAAGCAAACTCCCCTGTTCTTTTCTTGGTGTTACACCGAGTTAGGTCAGGGGAGGGCTATGGAGGTTTTGGCACAAATTACGAAGGCCTGCTCCAAGGGTTTACAGACTGTGTGTTTGCATTCCCACAAAAGAAGATTCAGAGTGTGCTCTCTGGCAGGCTCTGGCCGGTTTTGAGCTCTGGAACTTTCTGAAGACATACCCGTGTTGCTCCAAAGCAGCACACACTCCTGTGACCTTTGTTCTCTGTTCGCCTGGTCCATTTTGACAGATGAGATCTCCCCTGTTCCTTTATTGGTGTTACACCGAGTCAGTGGGGAGATCCACAAAGCAAACTCCCCTCTCTGTTCCTTTCTTGGTGTTACACCGAGTTGGGGGAGGTTTCTCGCACTTGGAGGAAGCACTCTCATCGCTCTCGCGAAAAAAAGATGTCGTCGCAGTGCAGTTTCGAAACCTGTGACACATCGCGACTTCCAATGTGAAGAGCATCGCATGCCTCATTGTGTGAGAAGCTTTCGCACAGCGAAACTGCGAACAGCTCTCACACATTATATAAAGCAGCAGGAAGTTTTGACCGACGAGATGTGAGGGCACACGCACAGAGAGTGAGAGAGAAACAGGGAAAACACACACGAACCCTAAGCCCTATACAGACCTTTTTGGCCCTAAACCCTATAAAACCCTACAGACCTTACACACCCTCTCATTCTTTGGATCAAATTTTCGGCTACAGACCTCACCCTAAACCCTAAAATTTATAATTCTTGTGGCTCAAGTTTTTGGCTCAAATAGAACAGAGGAGCGCTCCTCCACAAAGATGTGCTGGTGCCTCGAAATTCTGTCACTGAAACCTCGAAAAAAGTTCTTCTGGCTCAAATGTGTGGCTCAAAAGAACAGAGGACTCTCTCTCTCCTCCACACAAACATGTATATACATCTCTTGGTTCTGCTTGTTGTTATGTCGGCCGCATTCTTCAGTGGAGACAACAAAATCTTGTTTTTCGTGTGTGTGTTTCGTCCAAATGGCATTGGGAAACACATGGAAACACAAGCACAACGGAACTTTGTGCCAGTAATCTCGGCTGCAAATGTACCGAAACAGAGTGTAATTCGGAGAACATGGGTGTATAATTTACACGTTTTGGCGTGTAATTTACACACCCAAATTTACACGAAAACGTGTAAATTTCAGGGATAGATTTACACGTCAAAAACGTGTAAAAAATTAAAAAATGTAAAATGTAAAATTACACGCAAAGGATCTATCAGGTGCGTACCCGCAAGGTTAAGACCCCGTGGCCTTGTGGAAGTGCGTGGGGCCAAAAGACCCTACTCCTAAGGCGACGGCAGCCTTCCGCTTCCTCATTATGCAAAATTTCGTCGAGACAGGACGACACATTACCTGAGCGGTAAGTCGGGATTCCCACCCCCGATACTCTGCGAAGGAGACCTTCTGCACAGAGAAGCTCCCATAGTCCTGGTTGTTTCTCAGCCATGTGATTGAAATCGCCCATCACAAAGAGTTCATCCCGTTGAGACCTTGACGGCAGGTGCGAAATCAGCGCACGGCCAACTTCAGCAAGCTTGTCCGGATGAGCATATACGCAAATGATCTCACAACGGTGAGCGAAATGTTGAACTCTCACTGAGAGGACCAGGCCAGGCAGGATTTCAGTCTGCGACGTAAGGGTGAAGGGGGACGGAACTAGAACAGCAACGCCCGAGTCGGCCCTCTCCCAAAAGCATGGCCTTCAAAGAAGTTCATGCGACCTCGTAACCTTTCAGCCTCCTTCGCGCTGAGTCTGTCTTCTTCAAGGATTCCATCCAAAGAGCGCATTAGCTCAGCAATGCGTTTATCTGTGTGGCCAATCTTAACCAGACGGCTTTACTAAACCTAGCATCTGGAACACCCCAGAAAACTCAGGCGCCTTCTTCCCTTCCTTGGCGTAGTCAAGGCCTAGAAGGTTGAACAGGGATTGCACAGCGAAGGCAGTATTCTGCTTCAGGCTCTTCTTCGAGACTACGCTGTAGTCGTCAAAGAAAGCCGTCCAGATTACCCTAAGTGCAAGACGGTTGACGAACATTCTCAAGATGTCACGGTCTGCACATGACACAGGGAATTGTTTGTATGCAGACTTGAGATCATACGTTCGGCCGCAAAGTGGAGCGCCTCCCTCCGTCGAGATGTCAATTGCGTAGGACAGCATGGCAGCCATCCTATCAATTGCATGGACAACGAACTTTTCAACCGTCCCCACGGTTGCATTGAGACCGCAACAACTACAGTCATCAATCACGCGCGTTTTGTCCCCTTACTATGCCAAACCTACGGGCGTAAACCTTAAAATCATCCTCAAACTTAGGCGCTTCCCAAATCCAACCACCTGAAGTTCGTCCAACGTAGCCTGCCAGGTGGCATGCTCGAGCAAAGGCTCTTGTCGCACCGCCATTTTTTCAAGCACGGCTTTGTTCAGACTACCTGACAGAAGTTTCAACGTTTCAAGGGAAAACTCGGGTCGCTTAATCTGCGTGGGGAAAGCCTGGCTTGCAGGCAGCCAGCTACTTAAAGAAAAACCCTTTTGCGTATCCTCGATGAGGCTGGTATCCGGGAGACCATACGCAAGAATCAATTCGAGGAGCCGTTTGCCTTTCAAGGTCTGACGGATGTGAGGAGGAAGCGCTGCGTGAAGTGCATCCTCACGGCCTTGAAGTTCCTTCGCTCGCGCAGACCAGCGAGCTATGAATTTTAAACGGTGCTTAGCCAAAGAAAATTCATCACCTAGAAGGTTCTCTTTGACCACGGATTTCAAGGCCGGTTCGAGACTGTCAACGACCGGGAGTAAGCCATTGGATCCCCCTTTTACGAGTATGATGTTTGATCAGCGGATTCAGGTTTGGCTCACGCCAGTCGCAAGCACTAATGTCGCATCTGCTTCAGGTACAGGTGCAGTGCCCGAGGTGCCAGATCTTCCTACGCCACATGGTCCGCAGAAAACCGCGACAAAAAAGAAGATTCGCAAGAAGGCGCGCGCTCTCATGCCCGAGTCCTTTAAGAAATGCCCAAGGTTTTCTAAGGGACCCGTGTGTTGGGCGCATAATGGTGAAGGTTGCACGTCTGAGACCAAAGTGGTGGATGGCTTGCCGCGGTGCTCCAAAGGGTTTCATGTGTGTGTGTGTGTGTGTGTGTGTGTGTGTGTGTGTGCAGTGTCATAAGGCAAACCACAGCTTTGCAACCTGTCGCGCTAAGCCGAAGCCTTGACTAGGCACAAGCGATGCTTCTTCCGATCCAGGTGAACAACCTGCGGTGAAGAATCCTCGTGTTGATACTGGAGGCGGCTCAGACTCGCTTGGAACTCCAGCTCGCCCCACTGCCACAGAAGCAGAGCATCTAAATGACTTGATCGAATCTCTGAGTCAGAAAACTCTGTGCAGTGATGACATCTTGAGGTTGTTTGATGCTTTGCCCAAATCCCCTTCTCCTCGTCAGTCAGACGGGAAGGGTCAATCCTTTGCTGCCGGGAGTTTTGTACACGGTGGAGCTGTTGGTCTACATTCTAACACTATGCCCTATGCAGGTGCCGTGAGATTGATTTGCAATTTTCTGAGTGCGCACATGAAAGGGGCGTCTTTTACTTCATTCATTTTCTTGGATCAATGTCAGAGTAGTCTGCATGTTGACGCGAACAACGAGCCCCAAAGCTGGAACATCATTGTGCCGATCAGTTCTTTCCAAGGTGGGGGCGTTTGGTACCAGGCAGAAGATGGTGATGTCGTGTGCCCTCATGACTCGCTTGAAGGGAAAAATTCTCCCTGTTGACAAAGGCCCGCAATGGCTTGCAGCCACCCGTGACAAGCATTGCACTTTGTCTTGGTCGGGCAGGCGATGTGTCCTTGTCGGGTACAACACCCGGTTCGCTGATCATTTAAAGGCTCACGAAATTTGTGCTCTGAAGGATTTGGGATTTTCTTTGAGTCCTGCAGTCTCGACTGGGGAACCTCAGCCACGCCTGGCTTTTTGCACTGCAAGTTCTATCTGCCAGGTCATGCATCCTTTCATCATGGACGACTTCACAGAGGACCTTTCGGCATCTGCACGCTCTGCATGCATAGCGCTGCATCGAGTGTTCTTTCTTGTGCTTCGCATGGCACTTAACAAAACTTCATGATTGCACAGCCTTTGATCAAGCATCTTTGCCTTCCTGCACTGCCCCGCCTTGCCTTTCCCTGCCCCGCACAGCATGGCCGGGACAAGCACCGCCCTGCAGGCCTTGCTCCAGGCGCAACGCGAGCAACGCGTGGCAGCGTTTCGAGCCATGGGCCATGCCAAGATAGATGCCCTGCAAAGCGAATTGGCCGAAGCTCGCTTGACGATTTTCGGCCCCGCAACCGCAGCGCCTTCTTCGCAAAGCCCCGCATCGGCAGCAGCACCGCCAACAACAACCGTTCCCGCCAAAGCACCTCCCGGCACTGGCCCCCCCGCAAAGCAGCAAGCACAGCCCCCCCCGCCTGCCCAGCCAGAGCAACCCTCGCCTCCCCCCGCCGTCACCCCACCGGCATCGCCCCGCACTGCAACGCCTCGCCGGCAGAGAGAGCGAGACGCCACACCGCAACGCAACCGCACGCCGCCCCAGCCTCGCCCTCGATGGAGTGATGTTGAAGATGATTGGGGGTCATCGAGGCCTAGCACAGCAATGCCACCGTCCCCGCACTTTGGCAAAGGCGGCGGCCACGAGTGGGGTGGCAAAGGCCAGGAATGGGGCAAGGGCTATAGGGGAAACCCGATTGGGGTTTCTCCAGCACATGCCCTACGCACCGCTTTCTGCAGCGCCCCCCCCCAATGGCAGCAGGCACCGCAGTGGCCGCACACCCAGCCCTGCTCCGCACAGTGGGGGTTTCCCCCTCCCCCATCCCCGCACAGCCAGCAACGCCCTGCAACGCACCGCGTGCGTGTATCACCTCACATTCACTGCAATGTGACGTGGTACACGTCACCGCTCGGAGACCAACGCCCAGCCTATCGCAATGCAAAGGGCGACTGGCTCTGCGCCGCAGAGTGTGAGATGCACTGCAAGTTTGGTGGGGGGGCGTGCAACAAGAAGTTGCGCGACCCCCCCACCGCAGATAGCCATGCACCGCACCGCTGCAGCAAGTGCAAAGAGATGCAGGAGAGGGGGATGAGTGACTCCGATTGAGTCCTCATCCCCCTCCAGCACAGCCTAGCCTCGCACTGAAATACCATCATATCGCACATCAGCACAGACTCATAAGATCATTGCCTTGCCCCGCACAGCATCTGCAGTGGTTTTTTTCAAGCTGCATAGCAGCACTGAACTCTTTGCCAGCCGCGCCCGGCATCGTGCCAAAAAAGCACGACGCCCTGCATCTTGCACGCATTGCAACGATGACCTAGCACACATCCTTTGTTGCACGGTTTTCCTTCCACGACTGCTATCTCGCACTGCCCGGCAAGGCTCACTTATTAGTTGCTCGTGTTGCTGTTTCACTTTCGGGCATTGCATTTGTCAGGATCTCCGGAACGAGCTCGACACGGACCTGTTTTTGACCAGCACTGCCCGGCCCTTCGGGATGCTGCCTCGCACTGCCCGGCAAGGACCTCCAGAACGAGCTCGGCACTGCTCCCAGGACCAGGCACTGCCCGGCCCTTCAGGTTTGGCCCGGCCCTGAATGCACTCACTCTGTCGGTTTGTTTGCCAGTGCCCTGCTCTGCTCAGTCGAGTTCACACCGCAAGCTGAACAGCATAGCACCGGCTCAACCAGCATCATGCGACATGTCCCGCAGCCTTTTTTCTCTCAAACGGCTCAAAATGAGGCGCCGCTGGGCGCAACAAAAACAGCATCGCATAGCCTCGGCACCAACCTCTCCGATTGAGGTGGAATCCCAGCCAGCATCGCCTCGCAGAAGCTTAACTGAAGATTTTGAAGCACATCTGGCTTCGCTGGCCTCCCAACCCGCGTCGCCCTGCTTTGAGGCTTTTGAAGAGCCTGCACCAGCTCAGCCTTCGATTACACAGATTTTTGCAAGGCAACGACTGTTGCAATCACATCCCAAAACCTCGCCCGCAGCCAGGCACAGCTATGGCGATCTTCCCACAGTTGCCGACTTAGCAATCGGCCCAGGCTCGCAGCGTGCATCGCCCAAGCGCAACGCTTTTTACCCACCGGTACCAAGCCCAGACCGGGCACTGCAGATTAACCCGCCACCCAAACGCCCCAGGCATGAACCCACACTACGCCTGGGCGGCTTGCCTCCACCACCTCCTCCCGCACTACCGCGCAGCCTCGCAGGCTCCGTGGCCAAGCAGCCTATTCTGCACAGCTCACACAAAAGCCCACCGGCCTCGCCTAGGCCACTGCCCTCGGCCCAAATTCCACTTGCACCTCCTAAGCCTCGTAGGGTAAAATTTAAGACCATGCGTAGCTCCCTGACCTCACGCATGCAAGTGTGTGGCACCCTTTGGCTCCAACTGGTCTACAAGCTCGGCTCTGCATCTTTGCTCCTCCAATCTGTCGAGGCCGCTAAACAGGCTTCAGAGCACATCCTGGCTGTCATCCGCAACAATACGCCAGGCACACTTGAAAGATATCTCCGCATTGCATCGCTTTTCATGGGATTCTTAGATAGCTCAGCAGTCACTTTCCTAGACGTAAGCCTGCACTGCCTCCTCGACTTCCTTGCCTTGGCCCGCGCCTCGCACAGCCAAGACTTGGACATCCATCGCATCAGCGCGTCATCCTCTATCAAAGCCCTTCGTTGGTTCGTTAAGCAAACGCAATGGCTCTGCCTTAGCAATGCACTAGAGAGCCCTGTCATCCGGGCATACTCGCTCAAAGGCACCGCCAAAGATCGACGCCAAGCACTGCCCATCCCTTGGGCCCTAATAGCCGCTTGGGAACATCGCGTATGCGATCCCAACACGGCCCTGACAACCATCGTCGTGCTGGGCGCTGCACTGCTGGCCACACACGCAAGCCTGCGTTTTGGCGACTTGCAACGCATCGACCTCACCAGCCTGGCACTTTCAACCACAGCCCTGCACGGCACGTGCTGGGCCACAAAGACAACAACACACGGCCAACCGTTTGCAATCACGCTTGCGGGAATCACTGGGCGGTGCACAGCAACCTGCTGGCCCTTGCACTGGCTATCCGCCCTGCACAAAATCGTCTCCTCTTCATCGGAGGATCCTCCAGATTTCCTTTGGTTCAGCACAGCACTTGACCAAAGTTCGGTAGACGAAATCGCACCAGCATCTTACTGCACCGCACTGCTCAGCCTCAGATATCTCGCCACACTGCCGTGGAAAGTTAGCGGCAGTGGTCTCTTGCCCAGCGAAGCAAAACAGCTCACGCTGCACAGCATGAAGAGCACTCTCCTTGCGGCCGCAGCGCAACTGCGCGTCTAGAAAGACCTACCTACGCCTGGCACAGGGTCACCACAGAGACAGCGCCAGGCTCTACAGCAGAAACGACACCTTCGACAGCCTCGATCTTCAGCACCGCTTAGCACAGGCATTCAGCACAGGCTGGCGACCCAACCGCAGCGTTGCACGGGGCGGCCAAGCGCCACCCTTACAGAGCATCACACCGCAAGAGTGCCTCGCAGGACCATGGAAAGCCTTTGCATCCAGGCACGAAGAGCTGCATGCAACATCGCAACAATTGGCGGCACCAACGCAGCTTGACCCAGCAACGCAGGCCGCTACGCAAAGCTCGCCCGACATTATCGAACAATTCTCGCAAGAATCCCCGGACCTGATTGCACCTTTCTCCGACGAAGAAGCCTGGCTCGTGGAAAAGGCCGCCTTGCAACGTCAGAGCTCCGATTCTTCGAGCGAAGCCTCGTCGGTATCATCCAAAGAGCCTCTGCAAATCGATGTCGACGGCCCTGCACCGCTTTTCGCATGTACAGGCCCCTGGGGATGCTGGCACTCTCTATGCCCCCCCGACGAATCGGGCGTGCTGCGCACAGCATGTGGCATCAAGCTGGGCGCACCGCCACAACCTCTCTGCCGTCGCTCGGCTTGTGTTGCACTTCGCAATGGCGCATAGATAAAAAAGGGGTCGGACTTTGCAAGCGACTGTTCCCCCCTCTGCACCTCTGTTTCTGCAAACTAAGGTCCTCGTCGAGTGCGCCGCCCCGCGCTGCACTGCACCTGCTTTTCACTGGCTCAACTTTGCTTCCGCAGCCGTTTCCTTGCTCGAATCGCCACTCTAAGCTTTCTCTAGTCTGCAGAATGGAGTCTCCAGACGCACTCTCGGAACTCCTTTCCCAGATGCAAGTGCCCGAAGCACTTTGCAACGCACTGCACAACACTGGCATTGAATCGGTGCCCGATTTTGCTTTTGCATACAACAGCACTGCGGATCTGGATGTTTTTTGCTCCGACAAATATGAAGATCTTTGGGGCGAGTTGGGCATCTCAGTCCCTGAGCATAGCCCTGCAATGGCACGCCTGCGCAGAGCCCTGCGCCGCGCACAATCTATTACCGAGGTGGCAGATACGCCCACCACGCACAGCACTGAAAGCACAGCCAACGCATCACTCAACGTTTGGGCTGAACACGCCCCGCCTCGCCTGGACGCATCCAGCATCGCACAGTTGGTCAAAGACTTTCACACCAACTACCCGGGGGAACACCTCGATAGCGACGCCATGCCTAGCGTGCGCCTGCTCAGCATTACCCATCGATGGTATTCCCCCGGGAATTCCATCAGCTGGGTGCCCTGGCAGCTCCGCTTGTCGGAGAAGCAATACCAGGAGCTCATTGAGAGCAAAGCATCCCGCACCATACGCACTGAAGCAGCCTTCCTCAGCACAGCACTGTTTGATGACACACCGGAAATGCCATAGCACTGTGCAAGGGAGCGCACCTGCAGCGCCTTAAGGCATATGACAAAAAGATTTTAGATTTGGCGACGCAATCGCCTAGCGACGCATCGCTACGCACGGTTACTACGCAAGAACTAGTAGCGGCAGAGCGCAAGCTCTGGAGGGAAATCTCCCTCCTGCACGGCTCCGGATGGACATTGGATGATGCCTTGCATGAAATGACAAGCATCCGCTCTGACATAGGTAACCTGCTGCAGCTGAGAGCCCGCCCGCCCCCGCCCCCGCAAAAATCACCGCCTCGCCTCCCTAATAAGGGCACAGGTAAAGGCAAAGGTAAAGACAAAGGCAACAAAGGCAAGCAAGGCACACAACCAGGCAAAAGACGCACTCCTGGCGAAGGCACTGCACAGGAGGTCAAAACCGCGGAACTCGTGCAACAGCACGGCAACAAGACTTTCTGCATCCGTTACAACAAGGGGCACTGCAGAAACGCACAGTGCAAATATTTTCACGCGTGCGCCTACAAGATGCCGAATGGCGAGCCGTGCGGCAAAAGCCATCCCGCCTGTCAGCACCGCAACCCGCAAGAGCCGCCCAGCTCCTGAAAACCGCAGCTGGAGCTGGCCGGGCAGGTCCAGTTGCCGTCTGCTACTCCCCCGGTTGCACCGGCAGGGGTCATCACGCAGGGCGCACCTTCCGCACCGCCTGCCAACGTGGACACCGCACAGCATCTGCGCACAGAAGCCAAGCTTTCAGCACCCTGCGCTGGACACTCCGCATCAGCACAAGACGACGATGCCACTGCCTCGCATAGCTCGTCTTCTGACTCATCCGAGTCGGAAAATAACATGTCTGAAGCACATAAGCACAGATTCTTACTGCGCAGCCTCGAGGAAGATCCTTTTAGCTGTGATCGCTTCTGCTATGAAGCATTGCCTTCTCGCAATAAGCTGGACGACGACCACTATGCAGCGTGGCACAGCCTCGTATGGTCGGGAGCGATAGGCGCAACGGTTCTTTTGTTTCCTGCACAGACATTTGACTTTGATTCTCATGTCCGGATTTGCTCGTTGCTCCGCGCGGCACATCTGCAAGGCAGCCAGGTCTTCTTCGAATATCCACACACGTGTGAGGAGAAAACCTCACAGCTTTACATACAGCTGTGTCAGGAACTAGCAGTGCACTGCGCGCAAACAATTTTACCCCCGAGCAAAGCTTCGTGTATCATCTGCTCCACGCACCCAGCCCTTTCAAGTATTGCAAAGCATACAGATCCATACAAACATCTTTTGGAGCTGGTTTCTCAGGAATGCACATCGCATTTGCAATCCCCCATTAAGCCCGCAGCACTGCAAAAGTACTTGCCAAGCTGCTTCTTGCCTCGCCGGCCAGCGGTCTGTGACGGGGCGGGCATGTACAGCACAGCAGATCATTCTGCTAATAACGTAAGCACTAAACCCAAGCCCCTAGCCAAACTAGCGGAAGCCTTTAAGCACTATCTCAATAAGCACAGCCTTGTTTCGCATATTTCGCAGCACCTAAAGTCAGGAACAGACACGCACCCGCTGAGCGAGGAGCACCGCACCGCTCTAGCCAATATATTGCATGAGACTATGGCGCCAAGCACTGACCGAGACCAGTTCCTTAAAGTTTCTGAAGGACAGCCATTTCGATTGACAGCTTTGCAGTACCTCGCACAGGCAATGCAGGACAAAGACGCACAGCTCCCCCTCATCCTCGATGAGGGGGTGCCTACAGGCGCTTTCGGGGCCTTGCCCAGCAGTGGACAGTGGCCACCGACGCAGACCTCCTTGGACTTCACTGAAGACTTCAGCCCCGCCTCGCTCGAGCACTGCAGAGGCAACTGGTTCCTAGCCGAAAGCAACCCCGCTCTGCTAAAAGAACTAGTAGAAGAAGAAGTACGCAAAGGCTTCGTAGTAGCAAAATTCGAAGGCACGGAAGAAGACGCAAAGCGCCGGTGGCCGCAAGGCACCGCAATAGGCAAATTAAACATAGTCATGGCAGAAGGGCGAGACCCCCGCCTCGTCCTAGATAGCACGATATGTGGCCTCAATCCAGCAGTGCACCTGCCCGAAAGGGTGTCTCTGCCCAACGCATCAGATGTGCAACGCACTTTCCTGCATGACGACTGCTACGCACAGCTACACGCCTTGTCACTAGATTTCAAAGCAGCGCACAAATGCTGCAAGGTCCATCCTTCGGACCAAGGCACCTTGTTGTTCAGAGTCGACCATGACCTTTACTACTATAAAGTATGCCATTTTGGGGCACGCTTCTCAGCCTATTGGTGGCAACGCACAGGCAGCTTACTGCTTCGTTGCATTCACGCACTGCTATGCGATTTCCCACATCGAGCATGGCTATATGTGGATGATTTGCTTGCACTGCTCCGCGCATCGGACAAAGACTTGGCAGCGGCACTTATTGTTGCCCTGCTCGCGGCACTAAACGCACCTATCAGTTGGAAAAAAACACAGTTCTCGCAAGAAGTCACATGGTGCGGATGGACCATACGCACTGACGCAGAAACCATCGAGCTCCGCGAGCTCAAACTGCAAAAGCTCCGCGATCAGCTCCTTGCATTGCAACAGCGCAGCAAAGTACAACGCAAAGAACTAGAAGGGGTACTAGGCCTTCTTAATTGGGCTACGTCCCTGAGTAAGCACATGCGGCCCTTCATGGCCCCGCTGTACAAAGACTTGCACAGCTGCAAAGGCACGTTGCACAGCATTTCGCCAGGCATGTGGGGTAGTTTTTTGGACAGCCTTGACAAAAACGCCAAACTCACTCGCACCCCTGCAGGTACTTGGCTGCCTCGCAATGCACAGCTTCTTGAAGTTGGCAGCCTTAAAATATCCAGCAAAGCGGACGTGCCACTAGTTCCGCCATCGCATAAACACCAACGGCTACGCCTGGCTGACCCGCATCGCTCTGAGGTGCATCTACGCCACGAAAGCAAATTTGTGCTGTCCTGGCTCCAGCACTGCTTCTCGCATGAGCAGCCACGCTCTCTACGCACTGCACCGCGTATGCATTGCTACAGCGCCGCAGATGCTTTTGCGGATACGCATCGCATGGGCATCGGAGGCTGGATTAGCACGTCTGATTCCTTCCTTTGGTTTAGTGGCATTTTCTCAGCAGAGGAAGTGCGCAAGCAATGGCCGCAACTGCAAGGCAGCCTGCAACCCTACATAGGATGCTTTGAGTCGCTCGCACAGCTTGCACTGGCACAGTGCTCTTGGCAGCTGCTGCGCAGCAAGCAAATACGCTTCGTCCTGCCTACAGCGTCTGACAACACAAGCGCAGAGTCCGGCCTCAACAAGCTCTTCAGCACTGCAGAGCCCTTGGGGACTTTCCTTCGTCTCGCAGCAACTTGGGCACATTTGCACCGCGTGCAATTTGAAGTTGAGCACCTCGCAGGTGAGAAAAACGTCTGGGCCGACAAACTCAGCAGGGGTTCTACGGCTTTTCTTCAGCATCGCACTGCTGACAAAGTTGAAATAACGCTAGCACAACTGGCGTCCGCATCGCATTGCGTCACGCTGCACGATCACGCACTTGAGTGGCCGCAGCCTTTACTGGACGCACAGCACGCAATGCTCAAATGAAGGAAAAAAGAGCGCACCTCTCTCTGTCTCTTTTTGCTAGGGAGCCGCGCTGCCTAAGTTTCTAAAGCCTCGCCTCGCCAGGTACATCCGCGATCTCGCGCGGTGAAGGGCATTTACAGCAGAGATTAAGGATGCACCTGAAGTGGGGGATAGCTCGGCATCGCATGCCCTCTTTCTCCTACGGCGAGCAATGCCTCGCAACGCAATGCATCCTTAGCAATCTCTGCGGTAAAAAAGGATTGTGGTCTGAGCGCCCTGCATCGCAATCCGTATGTCATTCGAATTAGAATAGAGAACAGTGTTGCTCCACCCGCGGCAGAGGGATGAGCCGCCCCTCGATCGAGCGCTCGAGCTCGCTGGACCAGCAGCGAGCCCCAGTCGCTGGCCGCTTCCCTCTTAGCGATTGGCGGCGGCGACCCTACGTAGCCGTATAGCTGCGGTAGTAAGCCTGCCCCTGCAGTGTAGCGGGACAGGCGGAAAAAAACATCAAATAACGCGACCGGACCATGTACTTCTGGTGATGTTGCAAAAAATTTGCGAGGAAAAAAAGCGAAAGGCAGAGTTAAGGAGACAGAAAGCAAGATAGCGACACACCCTCAGGTTGGCATCACATATGTAAAACCGCCATTGGACTTCTGGTCCGCCACAAATCTGTTAACAAGCTCTTCTTTTGCTTCCGTCGTGCCGGGGAATGCCGTTGAATTCAAGTTTCAGAGAACGCACGTACACCCTCGTCCGACATCGTATGGATGAATTGCATTCGCTTTTCACTGGTCCGACCGATAAAGACTGCCAGGTCGGCTTGAAGCCCGGAATCGGCCGGGGTGTACGGCTTGGTGAAAGGTGTTGGCTAGCCCCCGGCCTCTTCGTTGAGAACGCGGCTCTCATTCCAAGCAAGGGCATCCCTTACTGAATCTCCAAAACCACGGGCAGCGACAAGTCCCTCAGGTGACCGACCCGCCTGGCCATCCACGCTGGGAGTTGCTGCCACTTGGGATCGGGGTCTTGGCACAGCTTGGAGCGAAGCCTTGGGACGGGAGTTTTGTGGTCAAGGTGAAGAAGTGCTGCTCGGACCCGGGTCAATGTACACCGGGTTGCCCGGAACTGTCGCTACATTGTTTATTTGTCCACGGGGTCGGGGTATTTGCGAGCATAGCTTGGCACCTGGCTACATTGAGGGTGTGCGCTCGCAGCACGTCGTGACTGTCATGAAGCATTTCAGTGCCAACCATCAAGAGACGATGCACCCGGATGTGGATGCCCAAGTGGAGAACCGCACGTTTCTTTTTTTTTACGCGCCTCTTTTCCGCCTGCAACGTGGCTGTCCCCGCATGCTGCCACAGGCAGGCTGACTACCGTCGCTACGGCTACGTAGGATCGTCACTGCCAACTGCTACGAGCGCAGCGGCAAGCGACTGGGGCCCGCTGCTGGTCCGGCGAGCTCGAGCACTCGCTCGAGGGGCGGCTCTTCCCTTTGACGCGGGTGGAGCAGCACTGGCCAAGCTTGCCGCAGTGCCGTGCTGGCGACGGCCCGCTGCACGGCAACAGCCAGCAAGCCCCACCAACGGCGCGACCAGCCCGCAGCGGCCGCGCGGAGGAGAGCTGGCGGAGCTCTTTGGGACCGGACGCGGATGAGGTGCTGCTCTTGCGGTCCTCCGCTGCTGAGCTCCGGGTATGTGCTCCGTCTGCGGCGCTCGGCTGTCCGCATCAGCGGCTCCCGGCTGTGGATGCCCCGTCCGTGCGAGAGGTGAGACGAGAGTCGCATCGCAGCACAGTGCGCCTCCCCGCGGCGTGGCGCCGTAGACGACTAAGTCGAGCCGTCTGCGATCGTCAGCTGGCACGCCCGGTGCGGTTGTGTGCACGAGCTATTGTTGAGGGACGACTTGCCCATCAGAGCCGACCGCCTCGCGGGCTACGCGCACTCAGGCCCGCTCGACGATTTTCGCTCGGCGAGCCAACAACCCTGTGCGGGGGCAGGGGCGAGGGCACTCGTCCACGTGCTGCCCGCAGCCGGGGCTGGGGCCGCAACGGCAGGGGTAAGCGCAAGCGGCGCCGCAACGCGAGCTGCATGTCCTGCGGGGCGAGGGTTAGTGCTCGTTCGCTCGGCAGTGCCGATAGCCATGCACCAGCGTGTGCCCCACCTTGTGAGCGTAGCAAGGCCCGAGAGGATGGCTGCAAAGCCGGCAGCAGCACACGGTCGCGATAGTGCGATAGTGAAGGTTTCGAGTCCGTTTCGCGTGAAACTGCCAGCCGAAAGGCAATTCGCCCGGGCCTGTGTCGCAGGGTTGTTGCGGCCGGGCGCCTTCGTAGGCAGCGCGCCAGCCAAGGCACGCTTCCCAGCCTTCTGCTCGCAAAAAGGTCCTTCACGGCCGCTGCATCTTCGCGTAAGCAGGGGATCGTGCCTTCCGCGCCTTGCTTCAGAGCACCAGGCAACGATCAGCTGCGCCAGGCAGGCGAGAGCGGATGACGGGGAGCGCGTCCATCCATGCTGCCCAGTTCGCCGCTGGGGCAAGCCGAGTCCGCCGTAGACCGCTGGCAACGACGCGAGCGGCCGGGAATGCTGTGCTTCAGCCGGCGGCACGCCCCCCAAACACTCCTGGAGTGTCTCCCAAACAGCCTGGTTGTGTGCCCGCGCGTACGACACTGATTCGGAAGGCGGTAGGGTTCGCAAGCGTGGTTGGGGCGGGGCGACGCGCAGAAGATTACCAGCAACCAGGCGCACTGAAGGTCCGGGAGGCGAGGTAGCTCGACGAGCAAACGGCGTTCCTCCTGAAGCCGCGCGTCAGCCCAAGCCTGGACGAAGTCGGCGTGCCCGACCGGCGTGCCTAGCACCACGATCCCGCGTTGGGCCGACGGTTTGTCGCCGCTCCAAACATCGTCCCCCAGCTCAGCGATGCCAGGCGGCGGCGGGCCTGCCTCGGCTGCTATCACCCGCGTCTTGCCGAGATTGGACCCGATGCCGCAGTGGTCAGCAACGGCATGGGTGGCCGCATCCAAAGCAGCGCATGCGCGGTTCGGAGCTGTGACGATGTACAGATCGTCGAAGAAAGCCATCAGCGTGTCCCCTTCGTGCAGGCCGGAACTGGCGCGCTGCAAAGCGTCATGCTGTCCCTACGCGTACAGCGCTGGGGCGAGAGGGCTGCTCGCACCCCTGCCCTTGCCTGACTTCTCTGTGCCTGCCGGTGTTGTCCCACCAGCTGTATGTGGAGGGGCGGCCGTAGAACATGCGGGTGAAGGGGGGGAGCTCCGGGGCCACCTCGCGCAACTTGGACAGGAAAGCTGCCCGCGACATGGATTCGTAGGCGCTGCGACCGTCCAGCGAGACCAGGACCGCTCTTCGAAACTGATTACCCTCCGTTCCAAGGGACAGTGGATGCCAACAACCTTGTGTTGCAGGCCTTGTTAACACCAACATGCAGTACCAGGGCGAGGTCCCTTGTGTTTTTACCTTCACAACACACTGGAGCTTGCAACCTGTAGAAACCCAACGTCCGTGTTGTCGAGCATCAGGCGATTCACAGATTCTCGGCTATGGACAGAGAGGGCACGCAGTGAGCACAGCACACTTTGTCGGCAGCACTACAGGCTAGAGTATCTTAGTGCCATCGGGCCGTTGCAATTTCATGGTGCGAAGCGCCGCAAGCTGGATGTTAGTGGTTTATGCTGTGTGGCTGTGTGGCAGTGACAGTGGTGGAAAGCGATCGCGATGGTTCAGTGCCACTTTGGACAATTTTCGCATTGCAGAAGAGCAGCATGTCGCTGGCAGGGCAAATTGTGGGCCTAATTTTCGTGTTTTTTTCAACTTCCTATGCTTCGCGGTTGGATGTGTGCATTCCTAGTGTCGCAGGACTACCCGCCCCCACTGTCTCAGCCCTCGCAGCGCCTCGCACGTGTATTTCGGCAGGAAGTCCCCTGGGCATCCTGGTCGGATTGCTGGCCGACCATTCGAGCACGAGCGCTGCTGACGCCGCTCGTTTGGTTCGCGCACTGCAGCCGTCGACCAAGACAGGACTGCACGTCACAGCACGTCACGCGGCCGGCTGCCTCCGCGAGCACGGCTACGACGTTTGCGATTGGGAACTCGCTGCTGCAGGCACGGCCCACGCATGAGTCTGGGGATTTTCTACGAGGCTGGCAGCATCAAGCGACCCTCGCCAGCGACAGGTGCATGCTTGATCATTAGTCGCAGGCCGGGCGACACGTTGCATGCGCTCTCACAGTTTTCCCTACCTCAGGACAGGAGTTGACGGTGCCGGTGCCATCGCCGCTTTTCGCGTCTTGCTGCTACGCCGGCTCCGCTTGTCGCTGCCAGTCGCGCCGCTTGCTCTCGAGCAGGCCTGCTAAGAAGCCGGGGCGCGGGTTGTGTTCGCATCGCGGCCATGAACATCGATTCCAGGGGCAAGCAACCATTTGGGGAACTTGGAGTAGGTACAGTGTTCGATTCGTTCCACGTCCTTCGGTGCGGGTGGACGGTGCGCCGGTGTGATGCTGGGGGTGTTCGTGTGGGCGAGCCATGGCTACTACACGACTTGACTTTCGGCTCTTACGGGCGTGCAAGTTGGACAAGCTTTTATTCGGTGAGTTCGTCGGCCCCTGCCTGCACGAAGGCCGCCCAACAAACGAGCCAAAAACCATTCTACGCTTACTTGGGCATTGCGAGGGTGGCACGCATGCAGGCTGCGAGGGCATCAGCACACTGGAATGGCATTGGAAAGGCCGCGTGGCTTGGTCGAACTTGTCGGCTCAATCCCTGGCCAGTGCTTCCAGACCGAGCGCATGTCGCGTTGGCGATTCCACACACGCCCTCGTCTGGCTTGCACGTGTTGCCGTTACAAGTGTACGTGTGCTTTTTCCATAGCTGCCTACACTGGACTTGCCGGTGTGTTCGTAGATGTTGGTAGTGTTTATATTTTTTCGACTTTTTGCCGGCAGCCCAGAGTCGCGACCGTCAGTACCTACCTGGTCCTACGGAGGCGGTCGTTAACGAGGCCCCTGGCGGCCGCCAATCGCCAGAAGCTGCCATCGCACGTTTGCGCCGCCGACGGCGCGCTGTGCAGCGATAGCGAGCAGCCTCGACCAACGGGCCACCCGCCGCACGCGCAGCTGCTCGCATGGCCACCTCAACATCCGCGTGCTCGATGATGTTGGCTCGACAAGCTTGGAAACCATGCAAACGCCACCATGCTCGGTTTTGAGTCTTGAGTGGTCTTGCAGATGCTGTGTACCGACGATCGTTGGTGTACACAACAAACTCGATCAATCACCAGTCAAGAGGCAAGTGTTGCACGTAGAGCAAGCTGTGTCACCTGCATGGGGCGTGTATCTACGAACGTCACCGACTCAGTTTTGCTGTTGCTTGTCCACAAATGTCCAGCACTGAAGCCAGGTTTCGAAATCGAAGGGGGCGCCGCAAGACACCAAAGACGGCGCAGGCATGTTTCTCGTCAAGTGCCGAATCGAAAGGTGTAGATTTCGCACAGCGTGGCAGTGGCAGGACTTTTGCTCGTTGAGGACTATGCGCAAAGCGCAGGCAGCCGTTTGAATGTGGTCGTTTCGAGAATGCTCCATCCTGTGGACATGCAGACATGCACAAATATATTGCAGATTTGTTCCGTTTGCAAGGAGAGAAAATGACAGGAAACTCGTTGCCAGACCTGGGACAAGCCTAGAGCCTTGTCGCGCTTCCCCCGACAGGCCTTACTCCCGATGAAGTGGGGGAAACAGTGCAGGAACGAGGGCATAGGACACGAAATAGCAAACGGACAAGAACAAGACTGGACGCAGAGTGAGTGCTCACATCAGGGGGGAGGAGGACATTAAGGTTCACGATGCTCCTTGGACAGCATGCATTGCCAGCAGAACTTAAGACAACATGGCTTGCAAGCAACTTGGCAGTAGTGGAGAGTGCAGCAAAGGCACAAGTCGGTTGCCATCATTTTTCCATGACGGTGATCGCTCCCGGTTTTAACATTGGGAAGCTCTGCATGATAGCGCAAGTCGGGTCGAGCTGGGTGTGTCGGGCTAATGGCCAGGGTATGCCGCAAGTGCGAGGGGTGGGGGGGACCGGTTTATTTGCGCCGTAGGGCTCCTCGGTTGTATCGGTTTTGATACTTACGCCCTTGTGAACGGCAGCGCTAAGCATGAGCAATAACATACCAACAAAGCAACGCCAATGCCATCGCGTTGGAGACTTGACGTTGCCGTTTCGCTTGGTCGTTGTGGCGCGACAAGGATGAGGATCATGAGGATGACGCCATCGCACGGCCGTACTACTGGACATATGAATCAAACCAGCGTGGACCCTAAGCAGGTGAAAGACGGCCTGTCCAGTGCAGACGTTTTCGTAGGACATGCAGCATGCCGCAATCTGCGTTTGATGTTCGAGCCTATGAACCCCCCCGTCTGGTTCCAGCAGCATACACCAACAACCAGAAGCGCCAGAGATATTAAAGCATCATGGCTTGTGTCACATTTACGTACCGTAGAAAAGGAGCATGACGACCTTCAAGGAAGTGATGGCACCGAACCTACAACCGACTGGCAGAGCAAACCAAGCAACTACAAAGTGCATGCTTGCAGAGTGGCAGCCAAAGCAGCTTCATCCAGCACCGTCGTGGCATCGCTCCAGCACCGACTCAAGTTCCATAAAGATTCTGATTGACGGTGCAGCTGCAGTACTGCCCACCTTTTGCCATTGTTATGGTTTGCATACAACCACCTGCACCTCGAATTCAGGTGCGAGCAAGGGATGCGTGCAAATAAGCAGAGCGGCGTGCGTGTGCAACATTCGAGCGAAGATCCGACCACACATTGTGCTGTGCATTGATTTTTGCTGACATTCGTAAAAATGGAGCTGTGCTATCCTTTGCTTTATGTGGATGTAAGTCTGAGGGAGGGCATGGAATCTGAAGATGTTCAACCAGCTTCCCTTCTTCACATTTTCGCGGTAGGTGTCAACGGATAAAGCTTATTCGGTATGCATGCTGTGACTGTATGTTGCAGCCCTTTTCCAGATCACCAGTGAGAGCCCGCACTTCAAAAGGGATCGTGTGCGGTGGTTTGGTTCATAAGGTTAAGTACGGCCCTTCTTGTCCTTGATCCGAGGGCAGCTGTGAATGCACCCTCTGTTGCACATGTACAGGAAGCCATGGCCATGACATGCATATGTTAACTGTATATATTTCCCGCTGCCGTTAGGGCCCTTGAGTCATATTCAGATAGCTTCGCAGTCGGCGAAAAGATCCACCAGTTTTCTCAAACTGGTAGCGGAGCCAGGTACCTCCGGGACCTGTATCTGCGCGGATCGCAGTAGCCTGTAGCCTGTGCTCAATACCTACCATTGCATACCTCCTTCTCAAATTCTTTCCCTTCGAACTTTCGCCAAGCATGTCCGTGGCCGGTCTTCGGTACAGTCGCCCCACCTACTCGAGTACTCACCTTGAGACTCGTAGCGGGAGCTACATATATGATGGCACACCCAGTACGTTCCACGACTGGGAGTTTAGGACCTCTATGAGGCTTAAGCTGTACGAAGATGCCGTCAGGAGCAAACCTAAGAAGACCGTGGAGCCAGAAGAAGAAGGCAGTGACGATGAGAGCCGCGTCGTGGAGCAGAGTCCGACTGCGGGAGCCACTGCCCCTGTACCTCCCGAGGACAGGCCCGACATAGATGCAGTCGAGGCAGCAGCAGCAGCCTCTGATGGTGGATCTCGCAGGAGACCATCTGCACCGAAGTCACCTGACTCGGTCACAGAACTGCCGGTTGCCGACGAAATGTCATCCTATGCGGTTAAAGCACGAACCGAAATGGTGCATAAAGTGCTGGAAGGACTTCGGGACGAAGCCTTCGAACTCGCCCGGGATATCGGTATCGAATCCCTGACTGCCCCTGGTGGCCTCCGGGATTTCATCACCAAGTTGAGGAATGTCGTCTTCCCCCGTGCGACCGAAGAAGCTCGAGAGCTCTTCCGTGCGGGCCAAAAGCAAGGTGTCCTCGCACGCCAAGGCGGCGAGTCGATGCTGTCGTACGTCAGCCGACGACGACGCTGGTGGAAACTGCTCAAAACTCTCGACGCCAGCATCGAGCTTTCCGAGCCGATGCGCGTGGAATTGCTATTGGAGCTTTCCGGATTGACTCGGCAAGAGTGCCTTGTCATTAAGGCATGCACCGCTAGCAATCGGAGCTTTGAAGCAGTTGCTGCTACCCTAGTGGAGCACTACAGCGGCGTTCACCTAAAGGAAGGTCGTTCCTTAGGTGGCGGTACCTTTCAGGACCGCCGATCGCATCACCATCCTGGTGCCCGCCGCGGGAACCCTAAGGGCTACGGTAAGAATAGGTCTAAGGGTTTTAACCGTCGCGCCTACGTCGCTGAAGACGAGACGCAGTACTACGACGATGCGCCGCCGGACGACGGCGACGATGCCGAAGAGTACGACGACACCTCGTACCCCGCCTTCGGGGACGAGCCTGAGTACGATCCTCACTCCTACCCCGCCGGGGAGGAGGAAGAGGACCCGGGCTACGAGGAATTCGAGCTCGAGGAAGAAGAGGCAACTGCCCTTAACTGCCTCGAGGAGCTTGATCCCGAGGATGCAGACAGCGGCCATGTAATTCAATTGCAGCTTGCCGCGAACGCCGCATTCGGAAAAGCGAAGGGGCGTAAGGGCAAGGGCCGCAAAGGAAAAGGGAAAGGTAAGGTAGTGCGATCACACCTTACGCTCGACGAACGTCGCGAGAAAATGAAAAACCTGAAGGCACGGTCGAAATGCCTCAGGTGTGGAGCTATTGGTCACTGGGCAGGTGACCCCGAGTGCAAATTCCCTACCTCTAAAGGAGGGAAAGGGAAACCCCGGGCCCACATAGCAATTGTGGAGCCGCGACAGGACCCCGACGGGGGCCTGTACGTTCCCTCAGGGAACGATATGGACCCTAGTGGCCATATGGTGCGGGATCTAGGCGAACCCAGATCCAAGGCTGCCCCCTCACAACCATCTAGCTCAATGCAGATGGAGGGTGCCGACCGAAGATTTAATCTCGGTCAACACAAGGGCCAGACTTACGAGGAGGTATCCCGTAAGACTGAGTTCGTGCGCTGGGCCCTCGTCCAGCCGAGCCCTGCCGCGCACCTTAAGGATTTCCTCACCTGGTTTAATAGATATTATGTCATTCAGCAGGGTGTAGGAGGTCAATACTATCGCGAAACTCGTGCCTCGATAGGTATCCCTGAGGGAACCTATAACCCTCGCCCGAGGGGAAAGGGCGCGAAGAAGAAGACTCCACCGAATCCGCCCTTGGCGGAGAAGTGTAGCTCGTGCACGGAATTCTCCTACCAAGGGAGTTCCGCGAATTACGTCCGCAAGACCTGCAGGGACTGCGGCCATGTATCCCAAGAAAAACGGGAACATGTATATACCGTAGACCCCTCTGTATGCTCACACGAAGCAACAGACCATCGGGGTAGTTCGAGGACCACGTCCCGAACCTTCTGTAGAATGTGTGGCGCTATCGTTGATGAAGTGCCGCAGGAGTTTCACCGAGAACGGAAAGCCGTCTCGGAACGCATCTTGGAAGCGACGGACCTCGCGCTTCCCTTGGTTCAAGCGGTTACCGCTGACGACGC
Source organism: Symbiodinium sp. CCMP2592 (assembly GCA_905221615.1). Lineage (NCBI taxonomy): Eukaryota > Dinophyceae > Suessiales > Symbiodiniaceae > Symbiodinium > Symbiodinium sp. CCMP2592. Next base: position 1,162,990 of record CAJNDT010000535.1, read on the forward strand.
GACCGCTGACCTCGACCCTGAGGCAGTGCTGCAGATCATGGGTTTGTACCAAGATCGCATCAACCAGGCCATTGCGTTGGAGGAACGGATTCACCCAACAGGGCTTCACTTGTGGCTTAAGGAAGCAATCACCATGGTAGTCGGGTCTAGTCCCATAAGTCCCTCCTGGGAGTTCGCCCCGACAGCAATGGTGGCCCGAGGGCGTAGCCCCGGGCGCAACAAAGGAAAGGGGAAGGCTAAGCAGCCTGTTCCAGCCGTTCCTGCTTCAGAGCCAGATCCAGCTCCAGAGCCTGAGCCAGCTCCAAATACTCCGGAGCTGTACAACATCTCGGATCCCCTGGGGACCGATTCCGTTGTGCACAGTCAGGACCCGGACCTCGATCGCGATTATCGAGAAGCTATTCTAATAGAAAGCTTCAGGGCCGATGACGATCTGTACGACCCGTTCCCGGGTGGTTCGTCAGACGACGGATCGCCAGGATCCTACAATGTTGCTGAGCTGGACGATTATATCGCCAGGCAAGCTCAAGAGGATCTGGACGCAGCCTTTGAGCAGGCGCGCCAGCAGACTCAGAATGATGCCGAATCCGACAGTGTGACGCCTCCTGCCTCAGCGTCGGCGGCTCAGAACCGTCTGCAAGTGCGACACGTTCCCGGAAGGGAGATCATGCAGCTGGACTTTCAAGCACGCCAGCGACAGGGAACCGAACCGGTCCCTTGGTGGGAGGATCCTACAGAGCGAGACCTGGACCTCCAGAATCTCCCACGGCATGATGCCTGGAGACGCAGACGGGAGCAGATCCTGGCAGAGGGTTTCGCCAGGAGAAGAGAACTCGACGCACAGAGGCGCGAGGAGGAGTACAGAGAGGCCTGTGCTAAGGCAGGACCTGAGTACATCCGCGCCAAGTGGAAGGCGGAAGCCTCCTCGCCCCCACAGGGGAATGCTCAAGCATCCTCTCCGAGGAATGCCCAGGCATCCTCGTCGTCGAGCCAAAACCAAAATATCCCTAAGACCCCTAATCTAGTCGAGCCGACCCCTAAGGAAAACCCTAAGGGTGGTTTCGTAGATAGGTCGGTTGTATGGGAGGCAGACGCAGCACAAGCCTATGTGCAAGCTGAAGAGGAGCCCCGTGACCCTTACGTCACGAGGACTAACCGCTTCACTGGACCCTCCCGGGCCAGTGCCTCCGCCTCTCGACAGGACCTGCCCGACAACCGGGCAGGGCAAGGGAGCAGGGATAGAACCGAAGACCTAGGTGGCTTAAGCGAGGTAAAGGTAGAGGGATCTCACCTTAGCCAAGCCAACCTGCACCGCCCAAGGCCCTCTCTAAGGCGAAGGCTAAGGGGAAGGGCGATGGGAAACTGTTACCTAAGGTTTTTCCTAGGAATATTGCAGGTGCAGGATCAGCTTCTGGTAGCGATCTAGTCCGAATTGACAACCTCCCCCCAGTAGACATGTGGGACCCGTTAGAGGCCCACGTATGGGGTGCCCTCGACGAAGGTTGCAATTCCACCTGGGGAGCACTAGCCGAGAAGAGACTTAAGGCGCTAGGCCTAAGTTTCCCCTGGGTTGATTCTAGGAAAAAGTCGTTTGCGGGTTTAGGTGCAACATCCAACACACTTGGAAAACGTCGTTTGCCGTTCAGCATAGTCAAGGGAGACACAACCATTGGGGGTGTACTAGAATCTCACGAAGTAGACACCTCTGCCCGAAACCCCTTGCTGCTGAGCCTGTTTGCCCAAAGCACCTTAGGGCTTATTAAGGACATGAAAACATGTACCTGCATGATCCGCAACCAAGATGGCTCATTGTCACGGGTACCTCTTGCTAGGTGCCAGGAAACAGGACTACTTCTACTATGCTTAAGTACCTTTGAAGAGGACTTACCAGCCTGTGTTAAGGCACTTAGGACCCCTGAATGTAGGTCCATAGTCAGAGCTAGGCCTGCAGTGAGGGCCCTGGTTGCAGAAGATTCGGAAGCATCCCTGGAGATTGGTACCCTTAAGGGACCAATCGAGGGGTTGCTTGAGGAAGGTACCCGTAAGGGACCTTCTCCAACAGCCATGGTCCTTGTGTCTCCAGTACCTGATACTGAAGGACTGGTTAATGGGTGTGCGGTTGGCCCTGAATCCTTCCATTTTGACAAGGCGTACGACCACTTCGGCGACGTCGTTATCTTGACTGGTGGAGCAAGATATCAATTTGATGCTCGAGGCAAGACCCGAGTAAGGATTCACAACCGTGACGGATGGGAGGATAGCTTTCCCCCATCGATTGCGAAGTCCCACAAGCTCTACCTGCACGACCTGAGGAAGCTTAACGATCCTCACGACGGAGAGTATGGTGGATGTGTGGGCAGACATCCGAAGATACTGGAGCAGATCTTCATGCCTGGAGCCACTGCACTCCTTTCGATGATCTTTAGAGACATCGAGGTGGCAGTGAAGTCGAGGACGCCGTGCATTATCTTGCCATTCTGCAACGGGAACAGACACCGCAGTGTCGCTATGGGGACCTGCGTGTCGGCTGGCCTGTATGCTTTGGGGATGAACCACTTTTTAGGTCATCTACACGCCTATGTATCCTGGGGGGGCATGAAAAGTGCGGCGGCCATTGCGCCTGGTGCAGAGGACATTTTACACATGCCTCTGCGACTGAACTCGGGAATAAGGTCTTGGCGCATCTGGATCCCGCCATAACCAGCTATGCGCGCCACCCGGCGCAGGCAGAGAGGGACCGGCAGATGCGTCAGCCACCGCCGGATCCTGCCTCGCATAGCCTGCCACCTGCACCGAGTAGAAGGTCCTCGACCTCTATTGGTCCACCGGTTAGAGCGGGGACCCCGAGGAATCCACCTAGTGGATCCTTAGGCAGGACGCCGACTCCCAACAAGCAGCCGAAGAAGCAGGAGTCGGCAGGACCGTCTACGACCACAACCCCTGGGTCGGCATCCGGAGGTGCGCCGCCACCGCCACCGCCGAATCCGACTCAGGATCGGTCACCGCGTGGACCCCCTCGTGGGCCACCGAGGCGTTCCGAAGAGGGTGGTACCCCTAGTGGACCTCCCAATCCACAGGCACCTGGACGATCCGCTGACCTTGACTGGCGCGATCGTGCAGTGCGTGCGGAAGCCCTTCTAGATCGTCTTCAGAAGGAAAACCAAGAGCTGAGGGACCGCCAAGCGGCCCTCGAGTTGACCAATCTCGAGCTGCAAGCCGAGAATAAGGAACTCTATGGGAAAGCATGTGTTGCCGACGATTGGAACCAGTGGTTTGAGCAGCAACAACAGGCGGGGTATCTAACAGGATACCACCGCACTCCTGCACAGAGTCCTTCTGGCAGGCGCACCCCTGCACAGAGCCCTTCTGGCAGGCGATCTACCCAGCGAGGGAGATCGAGATCCACCGGCAGCTACATCTCGAGGAGTTCGACACCGAGATCAAGATCCGAAAGACTGGAGGGACGCCACCCCGGCAAGCATGGCCGTCGATCAGGTACGCCGGGAAGGAGCAGCGCTGACGCTGGCCAGGAAACCCGTACCGCCTTTGCGGACGGGCTGGACCAAATGAACAGCGTCGCGGAAGAGGAAATGAACGCGATCCCGGGGATCGACGATGAGCCCGACGACAACACGCCGTGGGCAGCAAACCTCTCCTTCCCTGAGTTGGTGGATCTGGCAAGGACCATCAAAAGGGAGCAGCTTGAAGCCGATAACGGGCTCAAGAACAAAGACGGCTGGCGAGGCCCCGTCGGCAGGGGCGGAGGCAACAATCGCACATTGCTCCACAATATGCGATTTTGGTGGAGACCACGAGGTGGCTCCACCGTGCAGAACTTCCGCTACGACTATGCCTTCGACCAGTGGAAGAAGACGGTTGTTCTCTTCAAGAGGGGTGAGCTAACAATCCTGCTCAGGGATGTTAGCATTGATGCCCCCTGTCCACCCGTAGAGGAGGACAGCGACGTGGCGGGCGAGAACAAGTTCCTTTGTCTCGCGAGACCACCTCTAGGCGTTGCCGGCCAGAGGATGCCTCACCACTCTACCTACAAGGGAGAGAAACAACCTGAGGGGCAAAGCAAGAAGCGCACAGCCTATGGCGCATACACAGGGGAGCGTGCAGGGTTCGGTTTAGGCTCAGGTTCTAGGAGTAATCCAGAACCCAAGCTAGATGAGCCTATAGTCCTGAAGCCAGGCCCCGGTGTAGCAAGCAAGAAGAAGCCGCAACCACCAAGCCTTCTTAGCGCACAACCTGTAGGATCTGGACCTCCACAGGAACTTGAACCGAAGCCGGTCAAGCTAGAAAAGAAGCCAAAGGAAGACCCCGACGACCCAGGTTGGTTGAAGGTTCCTTCGGGTAGTAGGGGTAGTGATGATTTGAGAGGTAGGCCCTTACCTCCAAAACCTCCTCAACCCAAGAACCCGAGAACCAAGAAACAGAAACGTTGGGCGTCGTGGTCTAGTTCTGGATCAGACCCTAGTTCTGAATCCGAAACTATTGCCCGCCAGCTAAACCTCACTTTGAAAAAGGAACATAGCGACGAGGGAGTAGTAATTGCTTCGGAGTCCCCAACTAGTGCTGGGTTCAAGTCTGTGTGCTCAATGGCAGTGTTGAGTAAGGGGAGGCGTAAGTTGATAACCAAAGGTATCAACGAATTAAGGGACCATGACAAGGCCCTTAAGCGCCTATTAGATGTAAGCAACGTAGGAACCACTGTTGGTCCTAAGCACATCGTTGTTTTCACTAGCGAGCCCCAACACTTCCAGGACCCAATGATCCACTGCATCGACATGGGCCTGAACGCCACGAGCTCCTGGACACCAAGTGGTGCCAGGAAGGAGCTGCAGTCTGTGGGTCCTAGTTTAGTCATAGTAGCTATAAGGTATAAGGACCCGATAGATGGCCTTAATCACTCTGACCTTATAGATGAAGTTGTTAGCCACTCCGAAGCATCCGGAACACCGTACCTGTTAATGGACAGTGCCCAGACCTATAGGTGGCAGGAAGCTAGCATTCCTATTCAACCTGTATACGGAGTAGCGACATTTCCTACTATGGCAACGACAATGGCATTATGGATGTATTTGATGGTTGGACCACAAATAGCTATCCCTATATGGCGCCGTTGAGTTTGACAATGTGTTTTCCGTAGATTTCGTTGTGTGGCTTCGGCAAATAGCAGAACATCAAGTAGCTACTGCACTTGTTTCCCAAGAAGCCTTTCCGGCTCTTGAGGCCGACGAAGAACCCTTCGATCAGGTGGAAGAACCGCGCGATTTCGCTTTGATGGACCCCTCCGAGGAGGCCATCGAGGAAGAAACTCGCCTCGACAACGTCGATTTGCGAGGATTACCCATAGAGGAATCCGAGCGTCGCGCGAAATGGCGAGCGGTGCCACAGCGGATACGCATAGCGATCCGACGGCTACATCGCCAATTCGGCCATTGCCCTAAGAAGATTCTAGTTAATCTCTTAAGGACCGCTAGAATCGATAAGTCGTATATAGAGGCGGCTCAATTTCATAGGTGCAATGAGTGCGAAGACGCACAGCCTCGTAGAAACGCACACACCGTATCCATGCCGGAACGGTATTCCTTTAATCACGCCCTAGGTATTGATATCTTTGAATGCTTAGATGCACAAGGCACTAAGTACCAAGTTATGAATATGGTGTGTTTAGGAACGTGTTTTCAGCTTGCAGAGACCGTACGCGTAGGCGACGGGTTGCCTTCATCAGCCCGGTGTCTAGAGGCCATCCAACGCCGTTGGACAGCATGGGCTGGTATGCCGGCGATTGTACGGTGCGGCCGTGGTCTAACACCACGCGCCATTAGAAACACCCGAGTCGATTGGCCGAGTGGAACGCCACGGCGGGATCCTGAAAGCGATGACTAGAAAGGTAGTATCGCAAACACAGGCCGTAGGCGAAGTGGCATTACAGACAGTCTTGGATGAGTGTTGCCTCACCAAGAATAGCATGCTGAGACATGGAGGATACTCCCCATCTCAGTGGGTACTCGGGAAGACGCCGCGGGGACCTCCATCTTTAGTAGAGGAGGATAACACCGCCGACCTTGGATCGTTAAACGACCAGGTTGATCCCGAGAGCCGTTTTGCCCTAATTCATCAAGCTCGGGCTGAGGCCAAGAAGGCTTTTGTCCATTTGGACACCTCGAAACGCGTGCAGCGTGCACTTCTCAGGAATGCGAAACCGCTGCCGTACACGTACTCGGTAGGAGACGTGGTTTGCTTTAGGCGGGATAAAACAGGTAAAACTGTTTGGTCTACCGCGTCTAGGGTAATCGGTTTTGAGGGTAGCCAGAACGAGAGCGTGTGGGTTTTGTGTCAGAACGTACCGGTTCTAGTGTCCGCACAGAATCTTAGGCCCGCGCAAGATGCTGAGGCACTTGCACACGCAGTTCTCCAAGGGGAACCCGTGCTGCCAGAAGAACTGGTGCGCGGACAGCAACACTTCGAGGATCTCAGAGATGCACCTGGTGGTGACATCGATGATGAGGAGCCCGAAGAAGGACCTTCGGAAGGCACACCTCAAGAGGAAGTCGAAGAACCATCCTATGGTCTTCTGGACGGCCCAGGACCACTCTCATCAATCTTCGAGGATGAGGAGATGAATGAGCAACCAGAGCGACCAGAGAGAGGTAGATCTAGATCACCTCCACCAGCATCATCTTCGAGATCCCGACGGGTCAGTACAGCTGAACCCGAGGCAGAAAGAACCCCTAATCCTAGCAGGAGAGGAAGCAGATCAGACCTCCTGGACGATCTGCCAGCCCCTATTAGGTCACGTTTTGAGGAACGTAGACACGAGGAGGAAGCAAACGTGAGTATTCGACAGAAACTCCGTGGCTTTTGGTCTAACCGGTTCTCTTCCAGAGAACAGGTTGAGCAGGAGCTCAAGGACCTCCCCGAGGCCTTGAAATACTGGGAATGCACCCCAGCAGTCCGCCTGCGGATCGATGGATCACGCGCTAAGGAATGGAAGAAATATGAGGACTTTCAAGCGGCAATTCCGCTGAAAGGGGCGCAGCTTAAGGAACTATTAGACGCCGGTCATACGCCGATACCATCTAAATGGGTCGACACTATTAAGAACTACCATGAACGTCTTAAGCCGGATTATGAACCTGAGTTCAAATCCAGACTGGTGTCCTGTGGAAATATTGAGGATTCCACAGAGGTTCGCACGGACGCGCCAACCTCAGACCTTGAAACGCATGGCCTAGTATCAGCGTTCGCCGCATCCAATGGAGTCCCTGTAGAATCGTCAGATATTCGCAACGCCTACTTTCAGGCCGAGCCTATAGACAGGGTTGTACTTATGAGACAACCTGGCGGAGGACTTCCAGGAGTAGATCCGGAAGCGATGCTCCTGATCAGAGTACCGGTATACGGACTCTGCGATAGCGGCAGAGGATTTTGGAGGAAAGTCGACCGAGAAGCACGTGAAGTCGGCTTCCAGGTAAGCAGGATTTTCCCTGCATTTTACTTTTACCGCGCCGCCGGAAAAGTAGTCTGTGTCTTGACAACACATGTCGATGACTTTTTATGGGCATCGATAGGCAAGGGCGGAACTATCATAGATAAGCTCCTAAAGAAGTTCGAAGTAGGCCGCCGCGAGTCGGGAAGACTACGCTTCTGCGGTAAGCAATTCGACATATCTGGAAAGGACGTGTTAATCGACGTTACCGATAACACGAATAAGATCACCTACATTGATGTCAAGGCAGGAAGGAAACACTCGGATCTTATTGACCGAGGTGAAGAACGTCAACTACGTTCTGTAGTCGGCAGCCTTTCGTGGATTTCTAGGCAGGCTAGGCCAGATATCCTATACCGCGTATCGAAGCTTCAGAGCTCGATAAAAGGTGCAACTGTTAGCACTCTTCATGAGGCTAACAAGGTCCTAGAACTTGCCTTAAAGGGTCGCGACCTTAAGTTAAGATACAAAAATGGTGCTTTTGACTTCGAGAGCCTGGGCGTACTGACAGCCTCAGACGCTAGCTTTGCGGGTGAAAAGGGAGACCGATCACAACAAGGACGGATCCATTTTCTCGCTCCAGCTGCCCAGCTTCGCGATCCAAATTGTAGTCGTTACGACACAATGATCGTGTCGTTTTCATCCACCACAATCAAAAGAGTATGCAGAGCAACTCTTCAGGCTGAGACTTACGCACTCCAAAGTGCCCAAGAGGCAGGGGATCGCATAAGAGCAGCCCTAGCCGAAATCTACGGATTCGGTAGTAGTGGTCCCGATTGGGAACTTCGTGCGAGAACACAGGTTCCGCACATAGCGCTGACGGACTGCCGCAGCTTAGCCGATCACCTCAACACGGAGGCTCCGTCCCGTGTGCAAGACAAGCGATTGCAAATCGAGCTTAGCGCTCTTCGCCAGTCTATCTTTACAGAAGACGGAAAGCGCACGGTTGAAGCCTACCCTGCGGGCGGAGATAGAGTGGACTGGGTCGATACAGCCACTCAAGCCGCTGATTGTTTCACAAAGTCCATGAAACCGGATTTCATCATAAAGGTGATTGAATCTGGTGAGTACAGCATTAGTCGAGCTAAGCTGTAGACGTAGATTGCAGACGCTACAATCGTGGGCATACGTTGTATGTACCATAGTAGCTGAGTCGGTGCTAGGGTAGCACGCAGACACCACTTCCAGAGGACAATGCCTATTGTACCTCATGTGGTTAATTCAGATTTTCCTCAATGTCATGGCATGAGAACAGGTTGAGTGTGAATGCACCCTCTGTTGCACATGTACAGGAAGCCATGGCCATGACATGCATATGTTAACTGTATATATTTCCCGCTGCCGTTAGGGCCCTTGAGTCATATTCAGATAGCTTCGCAGTCGGCGAAAAGATCCACCAGTTTTCTCAAAGCAGCCTAAAGGAGGAAGCGCTTCGGTGCTCCCCGCGGGTGGTGGACGCTCTTCGGTGCTCCCCACGGGCCGTGCCGTGTGAAGCGTTCGCGCTCCCGGCCGCCGTCGGTAAAGACGGCAAAGGATCGAAAGCGGTCCGGGAAAGGAGGCCACGAGGGTGGCAAAGGAAAGCCCAGCAAGGGCAAGGCCAAGAAAGGCCAAGCGAAGGGCCGGTCGGCGGGAAGGAGGAGAAGGACCGCCCTGCTGGTGAGCCGGACCAGCAGCTTTTGGCAAAGGCAAAGAAGAGGCCGAACAAGAGCCAGAGGAGAGGAAGAAGCTCCAACAAGGCACTGCTGAAGAGAGCCGAGCATGCAGGGCTTTGAGAAGGATTCTGGGGACCTGGTGAGGAGGACAGCGGCTGCGAAGCCAAAGCCAGTGAGGAGGTACCGGCTGAGGATTACGCCGCAATTGGAGCAGCTCAAGGAGCAGTGGGCTTCTGTTTCCTTCAGGGAAAGAGTGGCTGCTCAGAGGGAGCTCAAGGAGAGCGGTCTTTTGCCCCCTGGTCAGTCGGAGAGCACATCCTGAGGCCTTTCCAGGCGAGAGGCAGAAGGCTCAGAAGCCTCACGTGTTGCAAGCGGCCAGCAGCTCCGGGCCGCGAAGGTGAAGAGAGAGAAGAAAGAGAAGAAGGAAAAGAAAGGAAAAAAGGAGAACAGAGCAAAGCAGGAGCCTCTCTACACAGAGGACGAAGCAGACGACGAGGAGGAGCCGGAGGATCCAAGGCACCGTCCCTTAGGCTTCGGCGATGGAGGCCTTGATCCAGGATCTTCGGGGGCAGCTCCAGCAGTCTGCTGAGCTGACCCAGGCACTGCAGGCGCGCTGGCCAGCAAGCTCAGCAGATCCAGGCGCTGCAGGCAAATGCTGCCCTGCAGGCAGCTTCGTCGGCCCAGGCGCCGGCGCCGACTCCTACCTCGCCCTTTTCCTTGCTTCCTCTGGTCGATACCAGAAGCCTTGGAAAACCAGATCTCTTCAAAGGAGATCCAGCAGCCTTCAACGACTGGATCTTCATCCTCCGGTCGTACCTCTCTGCTATGGATCTTCGGGGGCAGCTCCAGCAGTCTGCTGAGCTGACCCAGGCACTGCAGGCGCAGCTGGGCCAGCAAGCTCAGCAGATCCAGGCGCTGCAGGCAAATGCTGCGCTGCAGGCAGCTTCGCCGGCCCAGGCGCCGGCGCCGACTCCTACCTCGCCCTTCTCCTTGCTTCCTCTGGTCGATACCAGAAGCCTTGGAAAACCAGATCTCTTCAAAGGAGATCCAGCAGCCTTCAACGACTGGATCTTCATCCTCCGGTCGTACCTCTCTGCTATGGATCTTCGGGGGCAGCTCCAGCAGTCTGCTGAGCTGACCCAGGCACTGCAGGCGCAGCTGGGCCAGCAAGCTCAGCAGATCCAGGCGCTGCAAATGCTGCCCTGCAGGCAGCTTCGTTGGCCCAGGCGCCGGCGCCGACTCCTACCTCGCCCTTATCCTTGCTTCCTCTGGTCGATACCAGAGGCCTTGGAAAACCAGATCTCTTCAATGGAGATCCAGCAGCCTTCAACGACTGGATCTTCATCCTCCGGTCGTACCTCTCTGCTATGGATCTTCGGGGCAGCTGCAGCAGTCTGCTGAGCTGACCCAGGCACTGCAGGCGCAGAGCTGGGCCAGCAAGCTCAGCAGATCCAGGCGCTGCAGGCAAATGCTGCCCTGCAGGCAGCTTCGTTGGCCCAGGCGCCGGCGCCGACTCCTACCTCGCCCTTCTCCTTGCTTCCTCTGGTCGATACCAGAAGCCTTGAAAAACCAGATCTCTTCAAAGGAGATCCAGCAGCCTTCAACGACTGGATCTTCATCCTCCGGTCGTGTACCTCTCTGCTATGGATCAAAGGTATCAAGCCCTTTTGCAGTGTGCAGAAACTCTGGGCTGTGGAACAGAGCCTTGGATCCAACAGAGAAAGGACTTAGCACGCAACTATACTTCATACGTGTGATGCTTTGTCGCGACCACGAGTTGGACAAGTTGCACAATGCTGGGGAATCCGAAGGACTAGAAGCCCTTTGCCAACTCTATATGGAATATAACCCCATGCTGTCGTCGCGCTATGTGGGCCTGCTTTTGAAGGCGACTTCGTGTCCTGCGTGGAATCCTTCGAAAGGAAGGTGAGAGAGTACGAGATGCAAAGCGGCAAGGATGTGGACGATGACACCGTGATCGGCATCGTCATCCTTGGTGTGACGGACGCTGCTGTGAAGGAGCATCTGGTAATCTGGTACGGCATGCTAGCCGGCTGGACACGTGGACAAAGATGCGTGGAGAGATCCTGGAGAAAGCCAGGACGCAGCAGTACCTGAGGAGCACGCCGCAGGACATGGAGATCGGTGGCGTCCCGAAAGGCAAAGGAAAAGACAAAGGAAAAGACAAGGGGAAGGACAAAGGAAAAGGCAAAGGAAAAGACAAGGGAAAGGACAAAGGAAAAGGCCATCAAGGTGGTGGCGGCGCTGGCAAGGGTCAGCGACTTTGCTTCTAGTGGCAGAAGCCTGGGCATACAAAGGACGTGTGCCGAAAGAGGCTTGCCGACCTGAAGAGGGTAGAAGGAAGTGGAAAAGGTAGGACCGCAGCAGCCGTGGCTGAGAGTACCGAGCCAGAGGGTGAGTCGGTAGCAGCTTCGACCTTGTGTGTTGCGGTTCCTTTGTGTGTGGTTCCGGTTTGTGCGGGGACTAAGTAAAGGTTGCTGGTTGACACAGGTGCAGGTGGAGGTATAGCCCCCAAAGGTTGTGACCCCGAAGTCAAGGCAGCCGCAGGAGAGGCAATCAACATGAAGACCGTGACGGGAGAAGCCCAGACTTAGGACCCCGTAGGACCTCGCAACTTCAGCATGGCAGCACGCAGGTGAACTGTAGCTACAGAGAACGGGAGCCCGGAACAGCTTTGTCGACAGGGAGCTGGACCAGGAGCGAGCGGAGGTTTTCCGCCGAGTGGCTGGCATCATCCTTTACATGTCAGTGGACAGACCCTCGCTGCAGTTTGCAGCGAGTGAGCTGGCAGAAGGAATGAGCAAGCCGCTCGAGATCCATTGGCTTCGGCTCAAGAGAGTTGGGAGATACATTGTCTCCTAGCCGGTCGAGCGTTGGCACTTGGAGCTACAGACCACGCCCAGCATCCTTGAATCTTTCAGCGACTCCGACTGGGCAACCGACAAGAAGAGCAGGAAGTCCATGTCGTCGACCTACCAAAGGTTTGGGAAGCACCTGCTTGATTGCTGCTGTGGACGGCAGTCTTTGGTAGCAGCTGGTAGCACTGTCATCAGGAGAAGCAGAGTTCTACGCGATGGTGAAGACAGCAGCGGAAGGCAAGCTCACGCACGCCATCCTCGAGCACTTTGGGTGGAAGATCCGGCACGCAGTGCTGAGCGACAGCTCGGCAGCAAGGTCAATGGCGCAAAAGGTAGGATGTGGAAAGGTGAAGCATCTGGGCCTAAAGCAAATGTGGATACAGCAAACAGTTCGTGACAAGGAGCTTTCCATCGGAAAGGTGGATACATCCATGAACCTCGCCGACCTTGGCACAAAGGCTTTAGAAGCAAGCAGGCTAGAGTCCTTAGTGAAACAGCTGCCCTTGGAAAGGTGCATCGCGGCAGCTGTGCTAGCCGGCTGTGTGTCCATGGCACAGGCCATGCAAGAAGGAGGCCACGAGTCATCTCGCGATGACTCAGGGGATCTTAGTGTCCTGATGGTTTACCTTTTCGCCTTGGTTGCTTTGGTGGTTACGTTCTTCAAGGTAAGCACTTGGTGTTTGAAGGGCTGGGCTTGGCTGTTACGTGAGGGAGAGAGGGGCCCCGGCCCCAGCACAGGGATACCTCGCGAAGCCATGGCTCCCAGCTGCGTTTTCTTCGACTGCAGCCCTCAGTCCGGTGGAGCTGGGCAGAGAGGCAGCGGCAGGCACTGGCGGCGGGAACTCCAAGCTGAGACGCCGTGCCAGAAACGAGGAGAGAGTTTCAAGTGAGCGCGCTGTGGCGCACAGTGGTGAAAGCTCCGCCTCGGAGGCGGAAGGACTTCGTGGAAGCGGCTCTGGAATGAGCCACGGTGATGCAGGAAGACTTCGCGTGGTGTGAGACACACTGTCATTGCTGACAATGGCAGAGCTGCAGGCAGGAGCGAGGCTGGAGAAACTCCTGGTGACAGGGATCAAGAGCGACCTCGTGGATCGTCTGGCTCCATGCTTCATGAATCTAGGTATGGATCGTCCTCCGACAAAGCAGCTTCGGTATGTCGTGTACATCCATGCGCGACGAGCCCGATGCAAGATCAAGTACGAAAACATTAGGCACAAGCACATTGTGTCTGAGTGGATAGCCAGCTGGAAGGTTTGAGTGGATCTCGGCCAGAGCTGAAGGCTAACGACCCTCTAAGTGAGCTGGGCTAGCAAGTGCGTTGAATAGGCGTTGGCAGTTGTTCAGAAAGCTGGCTGTGGTAAATCAGCCTCTTTGCCTCCAACTGTGGAGGGGTGTCAACGGATAAAGCTTATTCGGTACGCATGCTGTGACTGTATGTTGCAGCCCCTTCCCAGATCACCGTGAGAGCCCGCACTTCAAAACGGATCGTGTGCGGTGATTTGGTTCATAAGGTTAAGTACGGCCCTTCTTGCCCGCGCCTGCTTTTGCAGTAAGACTCGGAGAGGCTGAGGCCGGCGCAAGCAGCGCAGCTCGGGGATAGAGCGGCAGAGTATGCACCTGGTGCAGAGCACCGCGCCACTGCAAAGAACCTTGAGATACGTAGCTTTGCATCAGAGAAACAAAGTTTTTTATGTGCGTCAGACTTCGCCATGTCTCCCCCAGAGCTGTGCCCGTGCAGATCAGCGACGATTGCCTGACGTTGGCAGCCTTGGCCCCACAGATGCAGACAGAACGTGGTTGGTTTTGAGCAGTAGCCCTGATAAGGTAAGCAAGCAGTCGGGCTCCAGAAGGCACGCCAGCGCGGCTCCGAGACACAACAGCGCCAGGAGAGTGATGGCAGCAGGACAGTCCGGCGACCTGCAGCGCCCCAAACCTGCGGGGCAAGCACGACACGACCCCGGCTCCGGGTCAATACGTCCGGTAGCCCGGCCGAGCCGGAGCCATGCCGAGCCCTTCCCCGGCCGAGCCGGAGTCGTACAGGCCGCCTCTTGCTTGTCTTTCCGGCTCCGAGGTGTGGAGGGATGACGTGCATCTGCGGAAGAAGCCGGCCAGGGGCTCCGGCTCCCTGCGGCTCCCGGTGTTCCGATGCTGTTTGCAGCGGTTCGCGCGTGAGGTATGGAGCATGATGTCGCCTGACAGGACGCTTACGGCCTCGTCTCTGTTTGCTTGCGCCTTGCGCTTGTTGGTTTGTTGACGTTTGGGAGGAGAAATCTGGATCTGATGCAGCGGCCTCAGTGACCTGTCTTCACAAACGCGGCCGTGTGTGCGACTACGAGGCTGGGAACCTGGACCCCAGCTTCCCGGTCGCTTCAGTCAGAGACTTACGGAAGTTCGGTCACTGAAACGAACGGCGGCTGCACGTTGCCAGAGGCCGCGTGCTCCGGATCCGGGAGAGTGCCCGCCTAAGCCGTGCTCCTCCACGGCATCTCTGCCTTTGCCGGTTGCACAGGTACGGTGCCGTGGATCGCTGTGGCCGCAACGGCATGCAGCGGCCTTGGGCCTAAAGCCCGCAGGCCAGGGGAGTGTGTCTGGTTGCGAGGTTTACGAGCCCGAAGTGGTCCCAAGCGAGATCCAGTGGGCATCGGCCTCGTCGGTCGTTGCATTGCGCAGAAGTTTCCTTTGTGCCCCGCGTCTCCGAGGCGACCTTGCTTGGCTCAGGACCCGCCGGAAGTCATCGAGATCGAGCAGGGGGGCCCAAGAGTGAAGGGCCGTCAAAGCCACCGGGATGCTTCGGGGCTCGGGGCCTGGCGTGTGGCGTGTGGAAGGAACAAGCTGCCATCTTCCTTCGGTGGCGAGAATCCCCTCCATGCGCTGCTGGCTTTTTTGCCAGTCTTAAGTCCTCCAGTCCTCCTTCCCCTCTGCTGGGTGCCAGGCTTGGCCTCCGAAGTGGTCCGTTTTTGGAAAGGCCTGGACCTCGGCGAGTCGGAGCGATGCGTCTCCGAGCGCTGCTCGCTGGAGGATCGCTCGCAGCTCCCGCCTGGAGCTAAAAAGCTTGGGACGGGTGGACGAGGAGCCTGGTTCTGTTGTGGGGCAGCGCTAGACACATTTAATCTAGCTGAGGCACGACATCAGGACCTGGACGCCAAAGCCCAACACAGATGTGCGTCCTGGCCCAGGCGGCTCTGGCGTGGAGGGAAGATGTTCCGGCATGGCTGGTGACGCTGGACATGCTGGACCTTGGTCTGGTTTTCCTCCACCCAATGCGTCCTTCAGGATCAAGCGGAACAGCGCCCATTTCAAGAACCAGTGTCCACTTCAATGTTAACTCTAAGACTACCTGCGCAGAGCTCGCAAGCTTGTATAGGTTCTCGCAGAGTTTCTCGGCGCCTCTGCCGCGGCCGCGTCTCCGCGCGATGGGCTGCGGGACTTCGGCGCCCATCGAGCCGGAGCCGCCGGAACAGGCGGCGCTCTCGGCCACGGCCTCCCGGAACGCAGACAAGAAGGCGTGCTTGCCGCGAGCGCCTCCCATCCAGTAGAGGGCCTAGCTTTCCGCTGTGGCAGGCGGCGCAGCTTGAGAACAAGGAGCCCTCTCTTTTGCAAGTTGATGTCAAGAGCGGAAGAGTGGCGGAGCGCTGGTGCAGGAATATCATGCTCGAATGAAGTTCCTCTCGGAAGTCCCGCTCATGAAGCGATTGCCCAAAGATGAGCACCCGATTGTGGCAGAAGCTTGTGAGGCCGGGATCTGCTCCTAGAGTGGCGCGCAGGGCGTCATTCCTCGAACGCAAGAGCTGGGATTGACGAGTCTTCGAGGTTTGCGTCTTCGAGCCTAGCCACAAGATCATCCAGCAGGCGCCTTCCATGCACACTAGGGCCGCTGCAACGCAGTCTTCCGTCAGGGTGACAACGGCGATGCCTTCTACGTGGTTCGGACAGGGGAAGCCAGTGTCCACGTGGAAAACGAGGAAGGCAAGAAGCAGGTGGCGACTCTCAAGGCCGCTCTGCTCCGAGTCACTCTCGCGCACTCTCCTCGCTCGCGCGGCTGTGGCAGGGCGGAGATTATTTTGGAGAGAATGCTCTGCTTAGGGATGAGCCGCGACTTGCTCCCTGGATGCAGAACGCCCCTTGAGTCTGAAAGTGGCAGCGTGGCACCATGCTGCTAGGCCACCATCATTGCGGAAAGCAAGCTCGTGGCTTTGAGAATTACCAGAGAGAAGTTCGAGGTGCTTGGCAGTGCATGTTTGGGTCCCTGAAGCTGGGTTGCGGCGACAAGCTTTGTTCAGGAGCTCGGCTTGAACAACAAGCTGATGTTTGCGAACCGAAAGGCTGTTGCTGGTGGACTGCAGATGCAAGCGATGCCCAGCTGCACTGCAGATGCACCGCAGCCCGTGGAATGTCGAAGTCAGCGATCCTCGTGACAAGGAAGGCCAAGCCTCCCACCGAAAAGACGGAGGAGGATGTCGTGCCTTGCAAGCAGCCGGTAGCAGCCAAGGTAGGAGAGGGTACTAAATGGCCCTGTGAAAGCTCTCAGTCGCAATCCGTTCGAGCAGAGGTCCTCATCACCCGTGCTTTACAAGAGAATGAGAACCTCGCCACGATGACAGCCTTAGATGATGCAAGGCTTTGTGGCAGCTTCCCTCCCTCGAGGAATTCGGCCCTTGCCCGCCCGCAGGCTCAAGTCCTTCATCGACGTGATGTGGAAAGAAGAGGTGAAGGCTTGGCTCACAGCGGTTTCTGACCTTAGAACCCTTGGAGTGTCAGCGTGGCCTCAGGAAGGCGAACAGATCATCACAGAGGGCGACCTGAAAGCCGATTTCTTTTACATCGTGCCGCTTGAAATGAATTCGTCCTTCGAACTTCGAAGCGGCAAAGCCACAAAGCTGAGCCGAGCCTCTCGCCTTTCCCGCCCAGGGCTTCCGGGGAGTTCGACGTGAAGATCGTGGAGCCTTGGCCGAAATCCGCTGTTGCAGTCGCCGGCAGTCGCTTGCCGTGGGGAGTTTGAGGCGAGTGAGGTTGGTGTCATCACTTTATGGCTTATGGGTATTGTGATGATTCTCGTTGTCCATGGGTCCGCGGCCTTCCTCCTCTTACTTCTATTGGAGCTGAAAAGCGCTGAAAAGTCGTGAGGAAACCGACGACGAGGGCAATCCGAAGGCTGTGATGGAGAGCACCGTGTCCAAGAGCGTGACTCACGTAACGGCAGGCGGGAGCCATGTGTCACCGTTTCCTTGGTATTGTGGAGCCTAGGCGTTGGGGCCGTTAGGGGGCTTGAGGGCTTGCTGTGGAGAGGTGGCAGCTTTGGAGAGCTGGCTTTGATGTACTTCGTCCCGCGGGCGGCCACGGTCGTGGCCACCACGGACTCTGAGGTTTGGGTCATCGTGGCTCGGAGTGAAAGTAGGCCCTCCTGCACTTCGATTTGGATGCTACCGGGTTCCTGGTTTCCCCTCTGCACTGACTGTCCTGATCGGGACTAGCGACGCCTAGTGTTGTGGGACCTGCCAACCGAAAGCGATTCCTCAGTGCGGTCGGCGATGCGAGGATCGGGCCAACTTCAAGAACATCTTGATGAAGGCGGGAACCGCTCTACACCGCTCTGCAGGGCGTGGGCGCGCTTGTTTTGTGAGTGTCAAGAGGCCTCCGACTCCAGGATCAAGGCCCGGGCCCGAGGTCGCGAGTCGTCACGAGTCGTCACGAAACCTTCGAGCCCCCCCTGCGGCCCCCCCCTTTTTTTCTTACTGTCTTTGCTTTTCTCCGAGGAGTACGTGAAGTATTTGGATCAGGTCTCGGTCTTGGACAGTTTGTTGGCTGAAGAGAAGAAGCAGGTCGCCAATGCACTCGTGGAGCTCCTTGGCCGGAGGCGACGCTAGGAGGAGGCCACGCAAATGCTCCATTTTCCGGCTCTCGGCGCGCGAGCGCTCGCTTCTAAGGATGCATTTCGAAAGAAGCGATGTTATCATTCAGCAAGGCGAGCCCGGTAACATGTCCCTCCCTCAGCTCAAAGAAAAAGAGAGTCGATTGCGCCTTCGAGTCGAAACACGCACCATGGCCACTTGTTTCCTCTTCAGGTTCTACATCATGTATGAAGGAGAGGCGGCCTGGCGGCAGAACCCACGTGCCCAAGGGGGCGGGGCGTGTAAGGGTGGGATGCGCGCCCACGGCATCCGAGGTCGAGATTGTCAAGGACCACATCTTGCAATTCTCTCCTTCGCCGAGCACGACATGATGTCGCATGGCGCTGTGCATGCTTCCAGCGACGACTGTGCGGCGACGCGCACGCATGTCATAATTGCCGTAATGCCTGCGCCGCAACAGCTTTGAGCAGAGCCGGCCAGATAGACACTGGGGTTGGCCGTAGGGCAGAAAGGCCACTCCCGGTGGTAAGCAGACCAGTCTAGGACGACATGTGCGCAGGACGGGGATGCAGTGGCAACGCTGGAAGCCAGGACAAAAAGCGGTCGTTCGGCTTCGGAAAAGCAGAGAACCCTAGTTGGTGGACTTAGACTTGCCTAACGACACATGTGATGCTTGGAAGCCTCAGGAACCGCGCAGTTCTTTGGAGAGAAGGCTCTCCTGGAGAACGAAAACCGCACTGCGACGGTGGAGCTCTCAAGACTCAAGACGTGCGACATCACCACAGATGCGGCACAGCACCGCCCGCGGCTGACCGTGAAGTGAGGTGGCCGTGAAGAGCTCTTCAGCCAAGTGCCTCGTCTTGGACCGCGAGTCCTTCGATCTCCTCCTGGGCCCTCTGAAGGCAAAAGAGCTCCCGCAGAAGAGAGCCCCAGCCCGGGCCCGGGCGGGGCGGGTTCCCTTCCCTTCCCTCCCTTCCTTTGCCAGGACATCATCGATGCCGTTCGCGAGGGTCGGGAGCGACCGCAGCACACCGCGGTTTCGAACCCGGCGGAGAACGGCCGCCCGGCTGTGATCGAGCTTTCGGGCCACTGGGCCACAGGGCCACAGGTTGCGCACGGTTTTTCTGTTGCTCAGGGTCCTTGGCACAGAATCGACAGCGGATTCGACGGAGCGAGCTGAAGCGCATCGGCTTGCTGGGCTGCGGCGGCTTCGGGGCCGTGGAGCTCTGGGAGCACACCAAAACAGGCCGACGGGTGAGGGCTGATCGGCTCCCCCCAAACCCCGCGGAAGCGGCGGGCAAAGCCAGCGACTAGCGATGGGTGCCGCTTCCAGCCCTCTTTTCAATGCTGTCTTTCTCCCTCCCACTCCTGCTTTGCGAGGCGACTCCTATGCTCTCAAGGCCATCAGCAAGGGCTACATTGTCAAGACTGGCATGCAAGAGAGCTGCTCGGATTGGAAGCTGTGATCTGCTGCAGAGAAGTTACCAGTTGCTGCATGCCCCAGGCATCATGAACGAGAAGAACATCCTCGCAACTGAGCTCTAAATGTGCCGCTTTGCGCATGGCTTTCCATTGACGGGTAGACAGATTGGCTGTCGTTTGGAGGCAATGACTAACTCCTCCTTCATTACTAAACTCTACGAGACCTTCAATGGGACGCAAACGCTTCTCGGCGAACGCGTCATGCAGAGGGCGCAACACAGCAGCAAGGCGGAGGCGTGCTGCGCATCCCAGGCTTTACTTCCTCCTGGAGCCATGTCTCGGTGGTGAGCTGTATGCCACCTACATCCGGCACCTCGAAGCACAAGAGAGGGGTCCCAGAGAGAGGGGAAGCCAAGTGTTCTGACCGACCTGCCCGCATCTTTAAGGAAGGGCCTCTATGGCTCCGACAAGCACTGCAAGCGTGGGCCTTTGTTTGGGGGCACAACATTTCTTCAAGTGCTAGTGATATCTCGATTAGCCACCCTCATGACTGCTATGACGATCGTTCTGCTGCTTATGCTGATTGGCATCGTGATGATACTCGATGACTGAGGTTTTACACGGGCTCGGTTGTTTTTGCCTTTGAACACATGCACCAACGCCGCATCATCTACAGAGAAGCTCAGCTGCCAGTTTCGGTTCAGGCTTCTTTGCTTTTGTCCCTCCTCCCGGAGCCCTCACAAAATGTTGGGTTGGCCAAGAGTTGCTACAGGTTTCAGGAGGCGAGTGTCCACCACAGTGGACGAAAAGTTTTGATGTTGGGTTGGTTAAAACTGGATGCAAGAGCGAGCTGTGCCACACCCTAGACTGACGATAGACACCAAAGCGAGAAGTTGAGTCCGCTAAGCGTGCACGAATCCTTGTCGTACTTCTTCTTGCTCTTGCTGTCAAAACAAGCAGCGATCTTGGTGTGTTTCAGCCAGCCAATCATGCAGGGCATGTGCTTCGTTTCGTTATGACCTAGTGATGCTTGAAGCTCCGGCCAAGGATTTGAAGCCCGAGAACCTTCTCCTCGCAGAGGACGGCTTCATGAAACTGACGGACATGGGCCTGGCCAAGTTCGCCATCACCTCGGCTCCGCTCGAGCCGTTCTGTCTGTGGAATGTGGAAGAGCGAGATCTGCAGGTCGTGGGTAAAACCTATACGACGTGCGGGACTCCTGACTACTTCGCTCCTGAGCTCATTGCATCCACGGGGCACACCAATGCTGCTGGCGGCTCAAGGGGCGGGACTCGGGACCCCCATCTCCACGCACAGACATGCGCAAGAGTGTGCTGCTGCGCTCAGGTGGATTGGTGGACCCTTGGCATCTTGATCTTCGAGCTCATGCCACTCGCAGCACAGGGGAGGCCTCGATGGGCTTTGTCTCAGCTCCGGAGTCTGCCACTGTGCCTCTGAGGTCAGGTCATCCGCCGTTTGAGTCGGCATATCCCATGCTCTTTGGAGCTACACAGGAAGATCTTCTTTGCTCTTCTTTTCCCTGTCCCTCTTTTGCGTGACTCATGCGACGGCCTCACACGCCGAGGCAGATCTATGCCAAAGTCACCAAAGGGATTGGCAAGGTCGCTTTTCCGATGCTCGCCTTGTGTCAAAGACCTTGCAGTCTTTACACGAAGCCTGGGCGGATTAAGGAGCGTGATGAAGGGACATTGCAAGAATCTTGTGGAGTCTCAGCTGCAGCAAGGTCTGGTGACAGTGGGAAGGGAATTGGGCCGTCGCCGCTTCCGCGCGCTCTTCAGGAGAATCTCCTGAAGAACGACCCCTCCGATCGACTGGCCATGCGAAAAGGTGGAGCGGACTCCTAAGCAGGCTTTAGGAGCGGGCCCGGCGGGCGACAGCGGTCCCAAACAGAAGTGGTGTGTTCCGTGTTCTTGGCCCTGGGCCCAGCGCCCAGGTGGCCAACGTGAAGTGTCACCCTTGGTTTAACGAAGACATGGACTCCTGGGATCGCTTGGAGAGCCGAGGCAGCACAGAACTGCAGCAGAACGGAAAGTTGCGAATAAGAGGAAGGCTGAAGGCTGAGTCTCGCGCATTCTCTCTGCACTCACTAAGGAGAATGGAGTGTCAGGTGCCGTACAAGCCGGCCGTCCGAAGCCGGAAGGACCTCTCGAACTTCGTGGCCAAGAAGGAAGACGCCCCGAAAACACTGGAGCTACTCGGCCGAGCCTTGAGCTTTGGAGGCCTTGAGGTCTCCTCCTCCCGTCTCTTGCCTCCCCTGCCCTCCGAAGGTACATCGATCCAGGCACCGGCTGGGACAAGGATTTCGCGACCTCATACTGAGGCCCTCGAGGCGGATACGGACGTGGAAAGAAGGGAGGGTGTCTGGGAAGAGCGTTTGTGCCCAGGATGGCCTGCGATTCATGAGATCCTCGTATTCTTTTGGTGCATGTTGTAGTAATTGTAGTATGCCGGAGCTGCAAGACTTCCTGCGAATCGTCGCTGCCCCTTCAGCTGTAGGGTATGATATGGCGGTCCGGTGAGATAGATGCAGAGGTTCTGCAGCAAATTCGCAAAGACCGCGCCTTCGCCGAAGGCAGAAGCCCGTGGTCTGGTTGGCTGCAACGCGACACGTTAGTGACCGTGCCAGGGAATGACTGGACAACCACAGCAGTGCCCCGCGGCCCAGCATAGAGGCCCAGCATTCCCAAGCACCGCCTCGCCTTTCCCTAGACGTGAGTAGCCCCAGTCCATGCTCCAGTCCTGGCCGGGAAAGACCAGAGCCGACCAAGTCGACATGCTGGAGCTTATGTGCTATTTCTGGAAAAAAAGAAGTCTTTTGCCCGGATGCAGAACCGGAGGAGAAGGGGAGAAGGCAGGTCGTGGCGGTTGCGCAGGCGCCTACAACCTCGATGGCCCTCCGGGGCAGGTCCGGAAGAGTCGCTGGAAGGCCGGGCCGGGTGGCGCTCTCGCCGCCGCGCTGCTGCGCTGCTGCGCTGCTGCGCTGCTGCGCTCGCGCGCTCGCGCGAGGCGACCACGCGCAGCGGCTGCACCTGGGGGCGGCGCCTGAAGAACTTGCATCCGGAGGTGGGGCGAGGCGGAGAGGCGGAGAGGCGGAGGGAGGCGGAGGGAGGAGCGCTGTCAGGAGCGCGCCTACATCACCCAGACTAGTGGAGCACGCATGAGCCGGGGCCTCCGACGGCACGGGGTCCGCCGACCCCGCGTCTGTGCCAGCGCAGGCTACGGTGAATGGATGCGCTATCGACCAGGTGGGTCGGGCGGCCGTCGGGCCTTGCCTGTTGCATCTGGTTTGCTGTGCCTCTCCGAGGTGAATGAGAGTGGCCACCGCCCGGCTCATGCCTTTTGCCCGCTCCTGCTTAAAGCAAGAAGCGGTGCCACTCGTCCGGGAGTGCTGTCACTGCTCGCCGGACCGTCTCACACCCGCCTGTGACGCTTCTCAGAAAGCAGGTCAGTAGCGTTCTCGGAGGGTGGGTCACGCACACTTGCGCTGAGGGCCCTTGCTTCCGCGACTCCTCTCGAATTTGGCTCCAGTCTCGTCAGCGCAGTCGCTCCCCAGCTTAACATCTTGTCACCCGGTCGCGTTTGCCATGTTGGACGCGTAGACTCATTCTCTGTCTTCCTCTCTCTCTCTCTCTCCCTCTCCGTCTCTCCCTCACAGACTTTACCAGTTACCACTCCTTTCTCCCTCTCCCTCTCTGTCTCTTCGTCGCTCTCCCTTCTCGCCAGGCCCCTGGTCCTCCCGGACCCATGCTGCCCGTGGAGCCGCGCTTGAAGCCTTTGTGCCGGCTGCTCAGAAAACAGCGACAGCTGCCAGCTGATAGCGTGCGATTCGACCCCATGCCAGGTGCGACCTTCATCCATTACATAGACAGCAAAGAAGGCAAAGACGCCTGCAAGGCGCGGCTTTTGTTTCGAGGCTTCAGATTCCAGGCTCGACTGATCAGATGGGCTGGGATCTCTACTCTCAGAGCGACGTGCTGCTGATGCTTCAATTGCCGAAAGGGCCGCAAGCTCATCCGCTGCCACAGCTTCAGTGGCTATGTCCCTGCCCAAGCGTCCGCTCTAAAGTTGTTCAGTCGACCATACTGCGGATGCCGTCAGGTTCCATATCACCTTGAGCAGGAGGAGGGAGACACTGCAGAGAACATTCCGCACCTTGTCGTAACAAGATGAAATAGCTTGCTGTGCCATTCCCATTTTCGAAATTGCTGGGTGCGAAGATGAAGCAGGCTCAAGTGGCCTCAAGCACTCTTTACCTGTTGTGGTAGCCTTCAAGTCTCGGGGTCCAAAGAACGGTGCCTTGTAATTGTTGTGCTTTGTCGTAAAGCAACACGACAGCCAAAACGAGGTCCAACTGCTCTGGCAGCGCCGCCCCGGATACAGACATCGGGGAAGAAGGCGGGGCCGGTGCAGCACGAAAGCGGTTTGCGACATTGCGACACACCGCCCGGTTGTCCCTCGTCTGTGCTCGTCGCAGCTCAGGCGACTCTGCAGCTAAGGCGCTCGCAGGGAGTAGTGCGACTGAGGGTCTCAGAGGGTCTGAGAGGGTCTGAGGGTCTCTTGGGCGGAGGCGTGGCCTGACACGGACGACGAGTGGGAAGGCGAACTGGGAGTACTGGTAGGGCACAGTCCTCTTTGGTTTCTTTGATGCTCGGAGGTTCGGAAACATCGTTGAAGTCGGTCCCAACAGTGGCACTGGTGGCATCCGCCTCGGAGTGGAGTCCGCAGATCGCAGATGCGAGCGAGCTTTCAGAACTGAGGATATGTATGTCCCCCAAGTCGAGGAGATGGTGCCTTGCCAGGAGATGGCACAAGTGTGGACCTGGGAGATGCCCAACTTGCCAGAAGAGAAGGCGCGCAAGCGCCGCAAGCGTCGCCCACCGTCCTCCCATCCTTCTTCGTCTCGGCGCAGGTCATTGAGGGCGTTTGCCGAGCAGTGACAGAGGCCGTTGAAACGCGGCGGCCGTGGCTCTTTCTCTCTTCGCTCTTTTTGCTCACACGTGAAGGCAGCTGCAGGAGCCCCCAGCGGGCGTCGTAACTGTTGCAGCCTGAGACCTCCACAGAAGCGGATCGCATGTGAGCTGCAGATGTGCGCGCATGCCGCAGTTCTGGGCCAGGTTTCAATTACATCGGTGAGCCGCCGGACATTAACAGCTACGTCTGGCATTTGTACAGGAGCCTGGCGACTACAGCGCAACTGCAGGGTATACAGCACTGGTAGGATCTCAAGGTGGAGCTGACATCTTCGATTTAACTGCAGGAGCTGCTGCTGTGACACGATGACCTTCGTCTTCCACTCAGCACAGGGCAGGGCGAATAGGTGCAGAGCTCCGCCGGTGCATCCGAGCGGTGGTGCTCTTTGAGGTCTGGGCCTTCGCTTACTTGTGCCGGATCTCCGAGAGCAACCGCGGCAAGGCGCTGCCGGAAGCGGCAGCCGAGTGCCAATCCCGCTGGGGTCCCCTCAGGTGGACGTGAGCACACAGACCATCCACCGGCTCCTCCTGGCCGCGGGGTCCCCGGTCCCCCGGGGCGGAAGACGACTCCACGTTACGAAGGGAGCCTTCCTGCAGCCGGCGGCCGGAGTGTCTGAGGCGGTGACTGTCGCAGCGAAGTCTAGCTGGCCTTATCTTCTGTGGTGCTGATAGTCTTGTGGCCTTTGAGCAAGTCCTTGGCACAGTGTGCTGCCTGCCAGGCAGCAGCAGCTTTATATGTACGATAACAGCTTCTATGCGCAAGCCGCGTCCCGACGTGCAAGTCTGGCATTCTTGATAGCATTTTCGTTTCCGTGAGGCCGGCAATGTAAGCACAGCGGATCTGAACAAGCTCGAGGAGCGGAGGGAGCGGTTTGGCACCATTTCCCTGAAGCCCGCTGCATGTTGGTGCGCTGCAAGGCACGGTTTTTGGAGTTGCTCAATTGGAATCTCGACGTTTGCCCCAAGACTTTCAAGAGGCGGAGACAGGGAGCCTTGGCGAAGAGCCAATTTGAGATTGAGTGTCCTCAGGATTTTTCGCCTCCTTTGCAGAGCTGCCGAGTGACGAGACACGGTCTTTTCGGAAGTTCAGATCCGCGCTGGGGAAGAAGCTTTTCACATGGCTGTCAAGTGCCTGTGCCTCCTTGGGCTGGTGAGCTTCAGACTTGAGCTCTCTACATGCTATCTTCAACTCGAGTCGTCATTCTCGCAAAAGACACACTTTTGGCAAGTGGCAGCATTTTGCAGTTTGCAGTAAAAAAAATGCAGCACATCCAGTGCGCTGGACGGTCTCAAACCCACGATTGTCCCGTCTCAGCGCACAGGTGGCAAGAGAGGCATCGGCAGAGCCGGCAGAGAGGGCAGAGCAGCTTCTTCGTTCTGCTGATAAAGGATTCAGATGCCATCACTTTTGTCGAGATGCCTCCCTTGCAGCTTCGCAGCCACTAGACTTTGAAGTCTTCTAGCACTTCGTAACTTCGTGCAGCAAAGACTTCAGTAGCCCAGTAAAGTTCTCACCCGCAGCTGCCCAGCAACAGGTGAACCTGTCCCTCGTGTTTGGTTCCTGTGCACTGATTGTTGACGGTTTTTCCTATCAGCCTTAATTCCGAAATCTTGTGCCGATCAAGCAGCGAACGATGCGCAGCTGCGGGTTTTTTTCGGAATTGACTAGGGTGGTCGACGGGGTCGGCTTACAACGCATTGCCTGTGACTGCCTTCGCATGCTCATGACTTTTGTTAGACATGCTCATCGTGAACGTGTGGTGTTTGCATTTTGCACCGAAGCTCTCTGGAGCTGTTGACCACAACTGCTCCAGCGGTTCGCCGGCATGTAAAGAGTTGAAGCATTTCATCTAGGCAGCTTGCTTGCAACTGAAAAACGAAGCCTCGAAGTGAAGTGAAGCGATGTGACGCGACCAGCGGCGACCGTTTGGACGAAAGAAGCCCCGTCGAAGATAAGAGCTCAGAGGATGACTCGGGGAGTAGCCCCTCAGGAGGCCTCCTGCGTTTGGAGATGCGCTTGTCAGAAGGCAAGCGAGCGCCTCCTGCATTTGGATTATGCAGTCAAAGTGCTGCGCAAGCGAGCTGCAAAGCTATGCAAAGCTAAGAGCAGCCGTGTGACAAGGCCTTTGATTCACTGTAGGGTGCTGCAGCAGGATTTCCTGCAGCACACGGGCCCTCCTCTCTCGTTGGCACAGTTAGCACCTGCCTCGAGAGTTGCAGCCCCACAAAGGATCGACAACTTGTTTCGTAGTTGCCGTCACACCTTTGAACACTTTCAACACAGCGATGCCAGCGTGCACCATCTGCTCAGCGGCAAAGCTCAACCTATTGATTGAATCTTTTGACTCGCAGTGGTCACCGCCAACGTGCGGCCCTTGAAGACCTGCAGTGATTGGTATTTTCGGCAGGTTTCCCCTAGTGGGCAAAGATTATGTCATGTGATCGTGTTGCTGCCTGAGTTGCCAGGTCTTTTGCTTTCTTGGCGATGGCGGTAGTAGACCACACCAAGGCGTTGGAGTGGCTCTCAGATCCCATCCGGCTCTGGCCGAGACTCCGGATGATGTCCAGATGTGGCATGCCCAATTTCAGCGATTCGGGCCCCCAGGCAATGCTTGGCTGTTTCCAGGAGTCGGCAAGGTGCCGCTCCCCATTCCGTTTCGGGCTCTCCCGATGTTCTACAGTCGACACTCCGTGCATTCGAGATAGCGAGTCTGAAGTACTGTTGGGTAGCGCGTGGGCCGCCTGCAACATGACTAGCTGCCTAGCTGGTGTCGCTTTGCTTGAGGATCGACGACTTGTGTTGGAGCCGGAACGATGTCAGAGAGTGGTGAGCACTGCGGTCGAGATATACGTATATATAAACATATGCTTTGGAGTTTCTACAGCGGTGAGACGCGCGTCGGAAAAGGGCCCCGGTGCAGCACTGCAAATGCAATGGCCTAAACGCAGACACGTGGACACAAAAAGAGAGCACACCCCGCATCATCGGGCCGCAGCGGCAGCGCCTGCGCTTTAATGTTTTCGGGTCTTGAGTCCACTGCCGACATGCCGGCAGAGAGGCGTGGGGGGCACCGGTTCCGGGCCCGGGCTCGGATCGCCTGGACCCGCGGGAAGCTGTGAGGCGGCGGCCGGATGCGATGGTGGAAGTCGACGGTAGAAGAAGGCAGAGTGCTTTAACCGGCGCAAGTTTTGTTTTCTGTGTTGTGCCGTTCTGCCCTTCCAGGTCCGTGAGGCGGCCCCGCCGGGCGGGGCGATTCCTCCTCCTGCTGGCTTTGCTTTACTTGCCCAGCACTTGGCCTTTGTTTTGCCAGCACAGTTGGCTAGCCGGGACGCCCAGCTCGCAACTGAGGGCCGTGATCGAAGCCCTGGGCCAGGCTCGGAGTGCAGCGGAGTGTAGGAGTCTCGGTGTGCGGTCCCAAAAAGCCACTGGCCGTGCAGGCGCAGCGGCGCTTCATCGGGCCCCTGGGCGAGCCGGCAGCTCGCCTCGGACAGCGACGCACGTGGGCTCGGATCGGAGTCGGAGCTGTCTCTGAGAGGCGAAGAAGCCGGAAGAAGCGGCTGCGGGGTCCGTGGCGGGGCAGGAACCAGATGAACCAGATGAGAAGTTGCCCGGCTGCAAGCGGCTGAGGGCTCGGCGGCGGGGCTGGGGACAGCGCGCAGCCTAGCCTCCGCCAGGCCTGACTGGAAGGACGCGGGCCAGCTCAGGAGATTTCGACTACAGGGGGGGAGCAAGCGTGATGTGCCATCTCCGCCGCATCTCGAGGCCGCATATCAGCGACAGCTAGATCGGATCAATGCCCGAAAAAGGACTTGGTCAGGGCCGTGGTGCCTTGGAGGTTTCATGTCTCACGTGTTTGCAGGAAGCAGTCGCCGGACTACAAGGAGTCCGCCTACGAAAGGAAAGTGCGCTTGCGCAAGGCACGCGTTTACGGCAAAGGAAGGGGGAGCGTTGCCTTTGCAAACGCAGATGGCGATGTGGAATGCGGCCCAGAGAAAGGGCGTGAATGAGGCGCCGGCTTGCTGCTGTGGAATGAGGGAGGCTCCGGGGCAGCTTGACAGAGGTGGGTGCGCGGGACTCCACCACCATCGACATCAAGGTGCCGTTAGGGAGGGGGGGGTGGGCGTGGAGATGCGAGTGTGAAGAGAGAAAAGGGGAAGAGAGGTGAAGCTGGTGAAGCCCTTCGGCATCGAGTTCGAAGAACGTGGCTGGCTCTGGCTCCGCTCTCCCTCGCTCCGTGCGCTTCGGGGCGCAGACGCGGGGGCATGCCTGCTGCCTGCTCCCCTTTCCTTTGAGGCGAGGAGGACCCCAACAGAGTTTGGGTCGGCCGAATACTGGAGGAAGGATCAGCCTTCAAGAACGGAGAGGCTGCCACAGCGTGTCCCGCTGCCGCCGTAGCCGAGCTTGTGGCAGGTGGAGACCGGAGACTTTCTCACCACAGTGAACGGTCAAGACGTCCGCTGCTTGATTCGCATCCTCAAGGTTTGCAGGTGTTGCAGATGTTCTGAGATTGCTGTGCGCTTCGTGTCAAGCCTGTGGGCACTCGGCCGATTTCCGCTGTCGCCCTTCATTTGCCAACAGCATTCCGAAGTTCAGAGACGTATCGCCAAAGGCCGCCCCAGGCTTCTTCGCGTGTAGAGAGCAGAGCAGAGCAGAGAGCAGAGTCAGCAAAGCCGCAGAGCCAGCCCCGGCCTTTCGGCACGGTTTCGCCACGGCGCAGCACGGCGCAGCACGGCACGGAACATGGCTCTCACAAGCTGGCAATGTAAGAGGCGGCGAGGCCACAAAGTCGCACACGAGGAGCTCCGCCGCGATCAGTGGATCCAACAGAGAAGACATCCACAAAAGCCCCTGAAGAAAGACAAACTCACAGAGACTCCAATGAACGGGCAGCATGGGCTGTCAAGTTCTTTGGTTGACGACCTCGGCCTTTGTGATTTGTCTCAAGCGGCAGGACGGGGCAAGAACAACAAGACCGAAGAGCCACAAAGAAGCACTTCCTGGAGAGGAGTGGGGAAGCATCGATAAAAAAAGGCGGGGCCCAAAGGAGAGGGATAGAGACACGTTCGGTCGAGTCGCTGCGGCGAGAGGAAGGAGCAGCCTTTCCAGCTTTCAACAGCGGTGAGACGAACAGGTACAAAAACAGACTGACATGGACAGTCCAATCGACAACGTTGTTCTCAGATCGTTTCTTTCACTCTCTTCCATCTCCTTTGTTTTTTTCTTTTCCATCAAATGTGTCCGCACACCGGCCGTGGTTGCGAGAGGGAGAGTCTTGCATCCACAAGAGTCGACAGTCACAGCGACAGTAAATAAGGCGTCTTGAGTTGGAAGTTCGCGATCCTGGTGCCAAGTAGATGTTGCCGCTGTTGTTGTTGTTGCCGCCACGGATCGGACGGCCGCGCAGCTTTGAGGGGCTTTCGAACAGGCTCTGGGCTCAAACCTTCCGTTGCTAGAGGTACCCATCAGGCTCCTTGTCGAACGGCAAAGGTTTGTCCCACGCGCTGAGCCATGTGCCTCCTCGTTTCTTGATCTCGTCTGATCTGCTACGCTCCAATTCCTGGACCCAGACGACGAAATGGCAGATGGCGCCGCTACCAGTGCACTCGCAAAACTAAGTTCAGATCAAGAGAAGATCTTTCAAGCATGCTTGCAAGAAAGCTGTTGTCAGTCAGCAGCCAGTGTCATGTAAAGGCCAGGTCCCCACCCCCCCGTTGCTAAAGCCCATGGGCACTTGCCCTCCACAGGCCACAACGGCACGAGCCCCTCTTCTAGATCTCGCGCAGGCCCCGATTCGCCGAATTCTCGGCTGCCGGCTGGTGCTGTGCCTCTTCCGCTTCGCCGGATAAACTCTCAGCCGGCCAAAAAGTCAAAAAGGGGTCAAAAAGGTTCGGCGCAACAGCCGGGGCACTGCCCAACCCTTTCGAACTCCGGAGGCACTGCCTACCACAGCCACAGCAGCGGCCCGTCAACTACTCGAGCGGATGGTGACATGGTGTCATGGTTCTCCTGTCTCCTGCTGTTCAGGCTCAGGGGATTAGTTGGAAAGGAACAAGCAGTTGGCAAAGTCCTTGAGGTCAGATTTGACTGGTATGGTGCCAGGACCACGGTGGTTGCGGTCTACCAACATGTCTGGTCGCCAGCCAAGACGGTTTAATCGGCAAGACCGGGCAACCGTGATTGAAGTGGCTTAGTAAGTGTATCAAGCAGGTACTACGTCGGGACACACTGCTAGCAACAGGCGATTTCAGGGTCTGCCAGCCTAGGCTAGCAGGACCTGCCGTTCTCGTCCCACAAAACTTGCGCCCTGACGAGCCTTTGCAATCACCGAGTGGTGGCCCTCAACACGTGGCAAGCTGCCCTGTGCAGGGTAGTCGCGCGCACATATTGGTTTCATTCTGACACGAGAAGCCTCGGCAGGGCGCACGGCTAAGCAGGCCAAGCCGCTCCAGGACTTCCTGCTTGGGAGCTGGAAAAAAGGCGGGCCACCTACCAATCCTGGCTAATTATAAGGTGCAACCAATTTGGCCCACGGGTCAAGCCCCTCAAGCATGACGCTGCCGCCATTCAGGCAGGTCTGCCTCGCCACAGGCTCAGCTCATGCAAGACTGGGTTCAGGAGCGCCATGCTCTGGACCAGCTATTGTGGGAAGCCACCATGCACTTCTTCCCCAAGCAGACGGTGGCACTGCCAGAAGGTAACGAAACAGTTGTTGCCAAACGCCTGAGGCGGACCAAACGCAGAGGCAACGCCCAAGCACGCACGGAAGACAGGCTGAGCTCCAACAAGCGCAGCACAAATAAGCTGTCAGGCCTTCTTGTCTGAAGTTGATCAGGCCATAGCCTCTGGTGACCAACAAGTTGCCTACCAAACGCTTAAACAACTAACCATCGATATTGGGGGAGCTAAGGGGCCAGGAATGATGATAATCCTTATTAATAAGGAGCTAAAGAGCCACGGGAACCCCCAAAACCACTGGTTAGACAACTCAAGCCTTTTTCAGGCGTCCCTTCATCCCCAGCTTTTCATCCCAAACTCGCCAAACACATTGCTTCGATCAAGCCTGGCAAGGCGGTGCCAAAAGGCTCAGCACTGGTTCACGACGGTTTGGGCAACACTTGTTACAGGGTTGATGGAAGTCCACCTATCCTCCCGGGGCACTGCCCTCTCTCTCACTTCACAGAGGAGCACGCACTGGCCGAGCCAGCAGACTGAGCCATGCGGCACTGCCGATGCCGGCATGACAGCAAGCATGACAGTAGGGGTCTCCGGCGCACAGGCGGAGATCAAAATCCTGCCGCACCTTCTGCAAGACCAGCGCGACATCTTCACTGAAGCTCAAAACATGACGGCGCCTACCGAGGCATCGCACGCATCGGGAAACGCTGCAAAGGTATGTGCCGGCGGAAAAACTGACAGGGGCCGGCACGCTATGGATGGCCTCCCTATCTGTGGGCCTGCGGCAAGGAGTTCAAGCAGTGGAAAGGCCCTAAACCTTATGAACTGCGCAGCCTCTCCATCGCTCCTGAACAGCAGGGGCTGGGACAGGCTCTGCAGAAACGTGCCCGTTTTCGCGCAAGCGTTCAGGGGGCTGCTCGTCAAGACTTCGCCAAGCTGGCTATACGGTCACTGAGGCTGCCGAGCTGGCCCAGCGCTGTGTGATTTGCGGGTTTTGGACACCAGATCACAGGTGAAGTCCCACATGCGTCAGGCCCATGTAAGAAACTGGCAGCAAGACGGACAGGCCGCTATGCGACTGTGTCAGGGCTACTCGGTCCAGATGATCAAAGGTCATCAATACCCAGTCTGCCAGAAGTTGGTCTGTCATTGTTCCAGGTGTGCACGGCACTGCATCTACACGGGGACCCTGTCCACCGACTGGGGCCGCAGGCTGCAGCCAGTTAAGGCCGTCAGCTCGGTTGCGTACCATGCTCAACCCCAGAAACACTTGTTATGTCAATTCTACCCTGCAGGCTCTATCAATGGTTGTGGAACTTCCGCTGAACTCAGGCCACTCCTACGCAGCTGCACCAACCAGGAACAGGAGTTTCGGCCACACAACCCTATAGGGCTGTTCTCGCTTCGCACGCTTGTCCCAAGATGGAAGTTAGCTGGGGGAATTCTTGACTTCCCTGCTCGCTGCCAACACCGGCAGCATGCAGCCGGTAGATTGGCAAGGCCGCACTGATGGTTACACATAGTGACATAGGCATCAGTCCCTTATTCCTGCCTGTTACTCCCGTCTGTCGCACGTTACAACACGTTTGCACTGCATGGAGAAATCCCGTTGTTCATAGAGCCATGTCTTGGGCCATAGATGTGCTGCCTGTCATCATAGCAAGGTGGGGACGGGGTGCAAAGCTAAAGACACCCTTGGATCTTCGGTGCATTGTGACCCTTCCCACAGGGCACGAAGGCCAAGACAGGCAACGGCATACATCTGCAGTTCAGTGGGGAGTTACCCACCTTGGAGATGATGCGACTCGGCCCAAGCAGGCGCAAGCCTCAGATCACAAGCAAGTGCTTGAAGGATGTTACATCCTCTTTGTGGTGAAGCAACAGTGAAGCTGACCTATCCGAGAGGGTAAGTTCTGGCCCGCGAAGAACTGCGCACCCCGCTCTTGCTAGCGTGCCAGGGCATGGGAAGGCCGGACCCCACAACAGGTGGGCATGGCCCGCCCCACGTCAAGGCCAAGCATGCTCAAGGCCCGGAGGAGCTTTCAGCGCCCTCGCACAGCATCCATCAGGACAGAGCTAAGCCAGTCTTCCGCGAAGAAGCAATGCTGTCTATACTTTGCAGAGCTTGGCCTGGGACAGTATTTCCCTTGCGCAGCTCGGTCGTGGCCTTGTTATGTGGAGATCTGGGAGTCTCGTGTGCGCGACGGCCCGAAGTGGTACGAAGCAGCCTAATGTGGATCGACCCCTGGAGCAATCGCGACAGGTAGGAGCCGTAGGACAGGCAGATTCTCAGGTAGATCACAAGGTCAGTTTCACGCCTTGTGAGTGCTTAGTACGGCAATCGCGCGCCACGTGTGGAGTCCGCTCGCGCAGCGTCCAATTGAAATTGATTGAAATTGAATTGTCGTTGTTGTTGTTGCTGCCGAAAAACGCTTTGTGGGTACCTCGTGTCCATCAGGTGTCTCGTGGAGCACCGATTCCTTGTGCATTGGGCGTTGGTAACCCATGCATGACATCGTCTGCCTTGCTCTGCTCATCGTGCATTTCCGGTCTCGGCATCTGCAGCCTTTGGACTTCGGGGGCTCGTGCACTGCGAATATTTGCAAATCATGCGGGCAACTTTACAACATACAATAATTGAGGGGTCATACGGCATCCGGGCTTTCATGGCAGGTGGAGGGCAAGCCCTACGATGAAGCCCTACAGTACCTCGTGGATGCCGAGGGTCGGGAGTTGGCCGGAAAGTCGCCTTTCGTAGAGAACGCTCTCCTTTCTGAGCTTTTTCCAGGTGAGATTGACTTGGTCTTCAAGCGCATCTACGTGGCCTGAGAAGCGCGCATTCGGCATTTTTTTGCCCCTGCCCAACGTATCGCTGAAACGATCGGTTGCGAGCTGAGCTTCGCGCCTTCTCCCGCCCAGCCCTTCCCCACAGGCTCCCGGCCAGGCTTTGGCCTGGCCCCCTCAGAAAGAGCAATTTTCCACTTCTTTCCTTGCCGCCCATCGACAGAAGAGGGAGGTCGCCCTGGCATTCGCCGGCACCTCTTTACCGAATATCGAACTCCGAGTGGCGGATTGGAGTGCACAGTTTCGGCCGTTTGATCTGCAGCATGGGCGCGGGGAGGAAAACACAGAGCGGACGATGAAGCGTTTTCCTGGAGTTATCACTGCACGTGATTGCCGCATGCGAAGATGGTTCAAAGCCATGGGACGTTGTCAAGCCGGAACTTGCCCTTGGCTCCGGGAGAATGCTTGGCAAACCGAAGGCACGTTGTTGCATGACGTTCTTGTCACTAGTAGATGCTTTAGGCAAGCGTGTTGAGAGGCTCGCTGCTTCTGCATCGTCCACCCGGAGTCTGAGCAGTGTCCAGACATCAGCTTCAGCCAGACCTCCGTCCAGATGAAGCTTCCCGGCGTAGGCCGGAGGTCACTGTCGTCACAAGCTCGGGGAACTTCCAGCCGGCGAGGCGAGGAGCCTCCACGCGGGCAACAGGCCCAAATCTCTGCACCTGTCTGCACCTGCTCTGTCTGCGCCGGCCAACGCGAGGAGGAGCTGCTGCGGGACTTCGCCTTCGACCGGGTCTTCGGCCCAGGCGGCCCGGGCCCGGGTCAGGCGCGGATCTTCCAGGAAGTCGCCCAGCCCGCCCTCCAGGCGCCACGGCCACGTCAACACTTTTTGCCTTTACCCTTTGAGTCGGTGAAGGAAAGAGGAGGGAAGAGCGGAACAGTTCGGAACCCCGAGAGGACGCGGTGGAGCGGCTGGAGAGCTGCTGCTTCGTGGCCTTGGGATGCAGTGGCCACGGGAAGACCTTCGCCGTGACCGGGGGACCCCGCCGCTTCGAGGATCGAGGCCTAGTGCCACGTGCTATCTCCTGCCTCTTCGAGCTCTTGAATGCCAAGACGAGCCGGGAAGACTTCCAAGTGAAGGTCTCCTTCTTCGCCCCAGGGCGGCATGAAACCCCGAAACTCCGTTTCCGTTTCTTGGCCGTGTTTTTTGATTCGTGCGAATGAGACATGTCAAGGAGCTGTACAGGGACAGCATCTTGGACCTCCTCAGCAAGCGGGATCCGGTGATCAGTCGGGTTGGGCAGAGCCAGAAACCAAGGATGCCGTGCCCGATGGAGCTGACGGCAACGCATACGCAGGTCAGCTGCGTCAGCTGCATCAGTGAGAGTGAGGCATACCAGCGGCTCTTCGAGGGCGACGCGCGCCGGCATTTCGAGAGGCTGCCGAGGAACTCTGAGACCTCCCGGGGCCACGTCTTCTTCCAGCTCCACATCAACAAGGAGGGCGCCGAGGGCGCGAGGGAGGCCGTCCTCTCCTTCGTGGACCTGGCGACGCACAGCCAGTGCCCTCGGAACCAGGCGACGGAAAGCATTGAAAGGAGTTTGCAGGAGCTGCGCCAGCTGGCGCGCTCCATCTGTGCCGGGCTTCCGACCGAGCCGGAACCGGGGCCACTTGGTTCCTTGCTACTCCCGTGGCTGCGGCCAGGCGGCTCATCCACTCCAGGCAATCCACTGCCGGGTCTGGTCACCCTGCTTCCGTTGAAGTGGCAGAAGCAGAGCAACAGCGAAATTTATGACTTCTTGCAGCTTGCCCGCATCCTGCACCAGGCCGCGAAGAGTCGCACTCCACAGCCACGAAACGGAGCGGGACCTCCGATACCACGAAGCCCGCGAAGTCAGGAGGAAGCTTCGAGGGAAGCGGCAGACACCGCGAACTCGCCGAGCGTCGATGCTTTGACCACTTGGTCGCCTTGGTCGGCCGTGGTGGTTCACAGCCAGAAGGATCGAGACGTGGAGGCGACGGGGGAGGACGAGGTGGGCCCCCGACCAGTTCCTGTGAAGTCCTTGCCGCCGAGCGCGAGCGGACCAAGACCGGTCACGAGCCTTGCCGGCCTGGCGGGCCTGGCGGGCCTGGGCCTGGCGAGCATTCCAACCCCTCTACGTAACGGCTCCCGTCGAAACGAGGCCGAAGCCACGGCGGCCGCCAGGGGATGCGTGGGCTGTCCTGCAGAGCTCTCGGCCTTGGCCGCAAGCACTGCAAGCACTCCAATCCGAAGGCCCTCCACAATTAGTTTTGCTCTGCCAAGAAGGGTGTCGATTGCTTCAGCCTCGCAAAGAACGATGCCCTTTAACATCGGCTGCGAGCCGGCAGCGCACGGCTCCATGTCCAGATCTCCAAGTCCCTGGCAGAGCCTCGGCGCTCCGCCGTTGCGGCCGTTGCGGCCACGGAGCTGCGACGCGGCTGCGCGAGCCCCGCCCGGTGCCGTGCCGGTGGCCCTGGCTCCTGGGCCTCCTTGGGGCTCTACAAGTGCCGGCCGAGCTCGGGTCGTCGAGAGAGCGTGGGCGTGCGGTGGCTGCGGTGGTGGCGCAGCACGCACAGCTTCGCCTTGTGCTTGCCCGGCGATCGGGAGCCGCCAGCTGCCTCCTGTCCAGGCCGCTATCCAAGGTGTCCCCGCGCCGTTGACGTACCCCTGCTACTCTGCCTCTGTGTCTGCGCCCGAGCCACGCCCAGCATGTTCGGATTGATTGCGTGGGAACTACAGGCTGTCGTATTCGCCGGTGCCAATGCAAAGATACCCGCTGCTTGCCTGCCTGAATGACATAAAAAACAAGCTTGCCTTCTGCAGTGCAAGTGGCGAGGTGGTCCTTGGGCGCTACGGGTGAGCGTAGTCGCAGCAGTTCTCCGTGCCCTCGTCCTGGCCACGGTCCTGCCTCAGTACCGCTTCACAGGAGCTGGGAGCTGTGCAGTACTAAAAGAAATAACCCTTCGGGGCAGAAGTCGCTCGCAGGACAGGGTCTGTGCCCAGAGTCCCGCCTTTGGTGGCAAGGTCTTGGATCCCGACAGGCCCGTCCACCCATCGGTGTTCAGCAAAACAGAATGCCGACATGTAAGGCTGACGAACCCGGAGCAGGCTTGACTGCAATTCGCTTTCGCGGACTGGCTGGCAAGAGCGGCATGTCAGTCTAATTGGGAGCTTTGCTTCCCGTTCAGTGCCTAACCGTCATGGTGCCGTGCCTGCTGACAAGACAAGACGCGCAGCACTGCATTGGCATCGGGGTTGTTCTTCCGGGTTACGTGAGCCCTCTGCAAGCGCGTCGCTTTCTGGAGCCAGATTCAGGCAGAGTCAGTCCAGAGATGTGCCAAGCAGATCCCAGAGCCAAGCATAGAGGGGCTTCACCACCGTAGCGACTCAGTAAATTGGCGTCCTGAGCACATGGCGTGCGCTGCCAACGCAGCATGGATGAAGTTGGGGTCTTCGAGCACTGCATCGGCGCTGGGCGCTTGGAGGCTTGCTTTGGCTTTTGGTCTTGGACTTCTTGGACTCCCTGACCTTCTGAGTGGCAGGGCTGGTTCTGCACTTCATCCTACGACAACGAGAAGAAAGGACAGGGGATGGGGATTGGGTTGGGGGCCGGCTGTTGCGTGAAATCTCGGCTGCAGGATGGGGGCATTTGGAGTCCGACAGCACCTTGACAGCCCAGGGGTCTCTGCAAGATTTCAAAGCTGCGAGAGCGAGACAGCGAGAGTGTGTGAGGTTTCGAGGGCCACCTCTTCTTCCACCTGCAGCGCAGCCCGTCGCTTCGAGGAGTCAGGTACTTCAGAAAAGTGCCTTTGCTTGAAAAAGCGCGGAGAGCAAAGCCGTGCGGCCGAGCGGCGGCCGAGCGGCCGAGCGTCAGGACGCTGTGGCCTTCGAGGTGGTGGAGTTCAACGGCCGCTGCGAGGCGGTGAAGCTCCTCTTGCCAAGCCGAAACGAGGAGCAAAACGAGGAGGCGCGCCGCGGTGGTGCCGGAGCCCGGTGCGGCATTGGGGGACCAGCCTGGGGGGCGCGGCAGTGCGGATGGCGCGCACTGAAGGCATGGAAGCCTGAGCCAAGAGAGGTCTTGGGCCAGACCGTCGAGGGGCCGGGCGGCTCAGACAAGACGGTGACCGGAGACCGGAGACCTCCGTGACAAGACTTCCCCGTTTCGCTCCCTCCATCTGCCTCCCTTTGTTCAGGTCTTGCTGGCACTCTCTCTCTCTCTCTCTCTCTCTCTTTTTTTCTCTGTCTCTCTCTTTCTCACACTCACTCGCTCACTCGCTCACGCACTCACGCACGCACTCACGCACTCGCTCACTCACTCACGCACTCACGCACCCACCCACCCACCCATCCACTCACTCACTCACTTACTCTTTCATTTTTGTTGAGTGTCAGCCTCACCCAATGAAACTGATGCATCATCGAATGCTCTGATGCCGAATGGCATTAGCCTAAGACTGGACAGATCGGCTTGACGTCACAAAGGAGTACCTGCTTGGAGCGGTGGAGACAGGGAAAGAGTGAAAGAGAATGGACGGAGTGAAAGGAATCGGTGGCGAGATCAAACTGTTCCGCTTCTGGTGTACCACGGAGAATTGGAGAAGTGGGAAGACTGGTCACGGCAGCTGAAGCGGTACGTCGGACTGCACGAGCCGATTGCGAAAATTATAACAGGTGCTTTCCAGGGATCCAAC
Source organism: Symbiodinium sp. CCMP2592 (assembly GCA_905221615.1). NCBI lineage: Eukaryota > Dinophyceae > Suessiales > Symbiodiniaceae > Symbiodinium > Symbiodinium sp. CCMP2592. The sequence continues at coordinate 1,201,454 of CAJNDT010000535.1, forward strand.
AGAGTGACCGATGACGACCTGTGCGAAGCTGTTGATGTTCAGCAGACTAGGAGTCCAAACAATTCACGGTCACTGTTCTCGAGCCAGCTCTTACATGCTGGCGCAAATAGAATGGATTCGAGATTTGGCATCGACTGCTTGCTTCCAGAGAATGAGAACTGACCACTTGGAGAGTGACTTGAGTGAGTTCATTAAATTGCAAAATCGACATGAGAAGACGACTGGAAGGCCACTGGACAAAGACTTCTTGACGACGCTGTAAATGCAGAAGAACGTTGGTCCATTGTCGCAATATTATTTGCGGTTGAATGGTCGTAGCATCAACACCGTTTAACGAAGCAGTGGAGATCGTGTATAGCTACATCACAAGCAGACACTTGACTGTGCCGAGTGGTAGGATTGACCGCCAAGGGCAAGCCGACATGGACATAGGACAACAAAGGATGGAAAGGACAAGGAATGAGGGGCAAGGGAATGAACAAAGGAAAAGGAAAAGGTTACAAAGGCAAAGTAATGTACAAGTGCAAAGGAAAAGGAAAGAGCAAAGGATACGAAGGTAAGGGACAATAAAAGGAATGAAAGGAAGAGGAAGAGGACAAGGATGTTTCCCGTGTGGTGATCCAAACCACTGACCACTGGAATAAGGAATGCCTGAAAGGAAAAGGCAAAATGTCAGCGGTGACTGACGACGAGAGAATCAGCAAAGAAACGGGAAATGATTGGATCGACGAAATCTGGATGACTGGGTGGACTGGTCTTGGAACACTCCGGATTGGTGGAGTCAGGAGCCGCCGCAGAGCTATGGTGCCGCGAGCTCAAATGCTAATGTCCCCCAAGACACCGCCAAGAATGAACCACCACCGCATGTTTCCGCAGTGACTGTCGAACCTTCGGACCGGAGCACGCCCCGCCCGAGTTGCGAAGACTGTCCGTAGCAGCCAGGACTGATGGCGAGCTGGTTCGTTGGAGCGTGCTTGCTGATTGGTGCACTGAGGTCTGGAGTGCTTCCGCTGCCGATTCCGAGCGTGCCGAATCTGAGGGCAGGCCCTGGATATTGTTCGACAGTGGTGGTGCGGAATGGTGCCTTAATATCCGGTGTTGGATTGTGCAGCTTGACTGTGGCAATGGGCGTTACTCGTTGAGTGTGCAATTCTATGTGTGCACTGTCGCTGGCATTCGTTTCCACTGGTCAGTGTTGCACGACAGTTGTTGCTGGATTTCTGGACTGTGATGGCGAAAGACTACCAGTGTGCCTGATGCCGACTGCTATTCCACATGCCGTGGCAAACGCTGTGAGATTGGCGGCGAGCTGTTGCCAGAGGTAATGAGCAAGACCTTGTTGCCTTGAAGTTGCATGGAGTTTCGGATGTGTATGATTGATCGATTGACCACCTCTGCCAGACTGGTGCCTTGATTGCGGCATCTCAGCGAAGGAACCTGATGATTCCCACTGGGACATCTGGGAAGTGAATGAGCCCGAGCTGAAGCTGATTCGCCATGTAAAAGTGTGGAGAAGAGAAAGGCTCGATCCGAGAAAAAGATTGGCAAACAAAATGCCAGTATATACAAGCATCAAAGTTGACTGGCGAAAGAGAGACCCTCGAAAAATACAGTCAGGGACGCACAAGCTCGAATTGAGGCATGTGCAGAGCAGAAGAGTGGGTCTCGTCCAAATGACCCATAAATTGGTAGAATGCCACCTGAACAGGCAAATCCTGATGTTGTGGAAATGGAGCCGCAGAAAGAAACGGTTGTCGCAGGCCGTGAAAGGATAGGCAAGTGAGAGTGAGTCGCAATGTTGAAGAGCATGAGCTTGAGATCGCTTCCACAACGTGGTGCGAAAATTCAGGAGTGGCTGTTGCAACTGTTCAATGTCGCGGAGCCTAAGACTGCTGTGCCAAGGCCACCAACGACTCCAGATCGTTGGCTGATCTTGCCTCGATATTGGATAAGACTGCGCCACGAATGGCGTGACTGTTATATTCATCCCGATGATGTAAGTTCTCCTGTTGATGGATGGTTGAGTGATTGTTTGTGGGGTGAGAGGAGCGCAATGTTCTGCGATTCCCGTGAACCAGAAATGATCGGTACTGGCCATCAACATGAATGGGCAGACATCGAGATGCCCGATGACGCAGTGAAGAAATGTCAGGACCCAAGGAGTCCCGCTGGTCACAAGATTGGATATACGTTGTCTGTGGCGAATGCCGAGCAAGGCATTGAGGAGCAAGAGTGCATTGAAGCCAAAATTGCTCAAGGTTGCTGGTGCACCTTCGCGGAGAGTGAGCGGCGATTGCACGAACTGACTCATTTGCCTCACGGGGATTGGTGTGAGCACTGAAGAAGAAGGATCCAGGGATCCAGATGGACTTTTTGGTTCGACGGAGAATGATCTTCCGAACAGGACGGTGTTGAATGCCACGGATGTTCAGACTGGGTATTCAATGGCGGTAGCGTTGCCGTCGAAGGGCAGCAGTGGCCGAGAAAGATTTTGAGATTGGAAGGACTGTCGGGATTGTCCAGTATGACATGGAAGCGCCGCTGAAGTAAGTCACTGGTGCGTGACCTGTGCAAGACGATCGGAGGATTGTCAATGCTCGCGGCGCCGACTGGACATTCCCAAAGCCAAGGCAGTGTTGGGAATCTGTAAGCAACTGCGAACACTGCGAACACTGCTGTCGCAAGTTGAAGAATCGACTGGCTTGAAGTTGATGGCGTCGCCAATTTTCTCAATGTGGGCTGCGAAGCATGCTCAATGGCTCATCAACTGCTACTTGATTGGCGGTGATGGAGTGCGGCAAATCGTGGGGATTTGCATCGACTGGCGACAGCTTTGTTCGCCCGACTGCGATTGTCGAGCCACAGCCTGCTGGGGAATGCGCCGCCGACTGTGCCGCGATCCTCCTACGCGCTTGCACTGGTGGAGAATGAGGCTTTTTGGGAAGCCCGCCGCCTGATGACTGAGACGATGGCAGTGGGCCCGCGAATCACAACTTTGCTGCCGCGATGACCAGAGCATTCTCAGGTTGGACTGGCGGAAGCCGTGTACCACCGATGAGGACACTGCCCCAAAGCTGTCCTGCCTGTTGCCAGGCGTGCTCCAGCTGGTGGAATGCGTGGTTGCAGATTCGAACACCCTGACCAGCGCAGCAATATGGCCCACTAAGTTCGAGAAGGATGAGGATGTCGTCAATGGGAGTGACCAGAATGCCTGGATGCTGGAAACGAGCTGGGTCACGCAATGACGAAAGCCCAGCGACGGTTCCTTACCAACGTACAAAACCGGCATGTGCAATGGAAGGTCTCGTGCGCTGTGCCAATGAGAATGCGATTGACATCTGACAGCCTGGTGAATGTCTACGATTGGTGTGCTTGCCGTTGGCAAAGGGATTGTACGAGAATGGCTGGTTGGACTTGAGCCGCCTCCCGTGCCACCAGCTGGATGGCTCCGCCCTGTGCAAGACTGTCCAATGGGCGAACCAAGAAGTGTTCGATTTGGACCAGACTGCCGAGTTGATTGCCTTCTGCATCTTCCGCAGAACGTGGATTGAGGCAACGGTACAGTGGATTGTGGGTAGGTCCGGAAATCAGCGGATGAAGTTGGCGACTGCTTTAATCGCCAATTTACGGATCATATCTCGACCCATGGATGGGATGGCGAAGGCAATGTCGAAGGGCGATGGTCCTTGACTGTGGCTTCGCTTGCTTCACTGGCTATTGCGCGAATGCCTTTGAATGACCCGATGTGCGTCCGCAACCCGAAGCCACTGCTCACACTAGTCACTAGACGAGATGTGTGACTGCACGATGAATGGCCGCAACTTGGTCGAGTGGCGACTGATGGACCATGGTGCCACTGGTGCAAGCCCACGGCGCCTCACTAACCCACGACTGCAGCACCTGCGAGGAGCGCTATGAGAACGATGATGATGGCGAAGCAGCAAATGCCTCGACCGGGCTGCCGCTGCAAACACAGCCTGCAGCCTAGCCACGCGACCGCCGTAGGCTTTCATGTAGGTATCCGAGCCCTCGGGTTTCCAGCGGCCTAGCATATCGCGGTCCGCCGGCGGTATCGGCTTCAAGGCTAACCCGGTGGGTAACATCGCTCGCTCTGTTCCAACCAATAGCGCGGGCCCGGACCGGAATGCCGACCATAGCCAAGAGCCCCGCCATAGCCACCATCTCCAGGTGGCCGTTCTCTTTCAGGCGGGGCATCAGGTAGTCAGGTCGTCCCTCTGATAGCCAGCATAGCCCTTTAGGAGAAGGAAGCCCTCGCACAGCCAGCTCTTATCCTCAAAATACGCTTTCTCCGACGCACAGACAGGGAGCTCCTTGATCCGCCGGTTAGCCCTTGTGGTCTTGGTTCGCCGGAGGATGGTTTATAGCCGCCCCTCGCTGAAGCTGGTCTCGCCGGGATCATCGCCTGGAGGTCCGGCCAGAGGAGGCTACCCAGATCTTAACGAGCTTCGCCCACGCCTTTTCCTCCAGCCCACCGATTCCAGCAAAGAGCTCGAATGATCGCCCTGCATCAGTGCATGCGATTGCTCAGGTCGCGAATGCCCTCAAGCCGGGTGCCCATTTTGTCCTGCGGGCAACAATGCCAAGGGCACCAAGAAGTGAGATCGCACTGAGCCGGCGATTGAATTAAGAAGTGCCAACGCGAACGCCGCATGTTTTGGCAAAGTGAAGTTTGCCTTGACATGTTGAATGGATGTTTTCTGCGGTTAGTGCAGCCTGAAGTTCTCGGATTCAGTGTGAATGGATCTGAACCCGACTGCCCGCGATTGCTTCGTACAATGCAATCTGCCTCCAATCTTGTAAGCAACGACTCGAATGCTCCAGACTGGACGGATCGGCTTGATGTCATGAAGGAAGTTTGCTTGAGTGAGTGTGTGTGTGTGTGTTCTTGAGGAAAGCGATTGATCTCGGTTGCTCTGGTAAGTGTGGATTGCTCCATTGAATATTGCACTCACTCACTCACTCACTCACTCACTCTCTCCCGCGCTCTTTTCTGATTTACTCGTGAAGCACTGTTGCGATGAGGCGCCTGAGCTGCAGCTGGCAGCTGGTCAAGGCGCAGATCCTTGGGTCAATTGTGCGCGGCAGAGACGCTGCCCCTCGTAAATCCATGCCAGCCCACGTGGGCAACAGTTGGTTTCCTTGCACTCAAATTTTGCAAGCTTCCGAGACAAAAATATTAAGGAACTGGGGTTTCGTGGTGTCGGAATACTTCAAGGGCACCGTCTTCTGGCACGTGGTCGACAATCCCGAGATGGTGGAGCGGATTCGACAAAAACTGCTTCCGTATCGGCAGCATTGCAGCGTATTGTAACACCTCATGACGCATCGTGTCAGATCGTGGCTTTTGGCAGGACTTGGAGTTCTCTCAGGATGATGTTGTGGAGTTTGAGCTTTACATCAACACCACGAGAGGCTCGATTGAGCTGTTGGTACAGGGCTTGATGGCCTTGATTGCCTTTGTAGGAGACCAGGTCAGAGCAAGGACAAGTCGCACCCTCGCACCGACTCGCAGCGCATGGGTTCGATAGCGTGTTGGAATAGCCGCGAGGAAGATGAAGTTCTTGCGCACGGCCGTCAAAGATCCAGCAGCAGAGAAGGCGCTTGCTTTTCGAATGCAATGGCAAGACGTCGCGCGTCACTGTTCCTTCTGTTGGGGGATTCCTCGTTGAGCTTCGACAGAGCTTCTTGGACGAGGCCCTTGCTAAAATTCTGTGACTCCTGGCAGGCAGAAGAGAGCAGATGCTTGGACAAGCAAAGACTGCGAAGACTGGACGCGACAAGTGTGGTTCACTAAGGCCAGAGGCGAATGGAAAAGAAGCAGCGCTGGCTGGTAAACTGGCGCAAAGGGCCTCCTCCCGACTGGATATGCAAAGGTTCGGGCACAGGCCATGCTGGTGGGGGTATCCTGTGCACTTGATGCTGCATGCAAAGGCTGCAGCTACCCCAACTTCGGCAGGAACAAGACCTGCAACTTGGTCGTCATCGATCCTCACAAAGCACACAGAATACGTCTAGTATTCGTAGTCTGAGGCAAAGTTTGTGGCCATCCGCGGCCTCCCCGTGAAGAATGGCCTCCAGAAGAGCAGGAAGAGCAGCAAGAGGATCGGTGAGCTAGCATCAGCAGCCACTATCAAATGAGAGACTGCGTGCTGCAGCCATCGCCACCGAAGAAACAGCTGCAAGAAGCTGAACAATTCCTTACCGAATGCACCCATGCAATGAACACACAGGTGTCGCCCGCGCTACCGACTTTCAGCCCAGTGGCCCCAGGGTGCCAGGCAGGGCGCAGAGCCGTTTGCAGCTCTGGTACGTTGGTATGGGCGATGGCATGTCGTGGCATATGTGTCGTGGCATCCGTGTGTCGCAAGGCCCATCGAGATGCGGGGAGCAGTCTGCCGAGTATTCGAATCCGTTCCATTGACGAAGTCCCGTGCTGTTCCCTTTGCCGGAGGCTTCCCACTGACGGGGCCTTGTCTGCACGGCCTGCAGGATCTGCAGGCTGCGAGGCTACCTCTGCAGCCTCAGCTCGCTTCCGCTCGGCTGCCTTGCGCTCAAGCACATGGCAAGTGGCAAGTGGCAGACGCAGGCAGAGTGAGCCAGCGAGCACCACGTCCGGCACGGCGCCGGAGGCCTTTTTGCCTTTTGCTCTCGGAGTTCTTCTGAAGCGTCGCTCCTTGATCCTTCAGGGGGCCGTCTCCGCTTCTTTGCCTCGAGCGGCAGAAGCCCCGCCCCCCGCGTGCTTCGCGGAGTTCAACCGGATCTTGGGGGGCGAGGCTTGGGCCGAGGGCGAGCTCTTGGCCAAGGCTCCTCGGCTCCCCCTCCTCAGCTCCGAGCTCTCTCAGCTGTTCTTTCAGGTGAAGGCTTACCTGGACGGAGCGGCCAAGAGCTTGGGAGACGGGAAAGCCAAGCAGGCGCAGCAGCAAAAGCTGCGTTCATGCGTTGCCTTGTGGTGGGCCGAAGAAGGAAAACGGCGAAAGCCGTTTGAGGATTCGAGGATGATGATTAGGAGTTGAGTGACACTTCATACGGACGAAGAGTGTTTCCAGTCAGGTCCAACGACGACATGCAGAAGAGGGGGTGACGAGGATGCTATATGGCCCATGTGGTTTGTATGCTGATGTTCATCTGCCCTATAGGCGAAGAGTCCATGTCGGACGGTCGGACGCAGCCTAACAAACGTGCTCTAAGGGGTGAAACAAGCAGAGCGACCCTCACCCTCACATGAGAAAGTGGATGCATGAACTCGCCGGGTGCGGATTGGGAATCCCTGTGCGCACGGACAACCGAAGCCGGCACGGGTTCCTCCCACACCCTTCGATGGACTTTGAAAGCATTGTGGGACCTTCTTCGAAGGTCCGGAAAGCATTGCCACGCAGCATAAGGTTCACAAGCTAGGTCAGCATCTGTCAGCACATCCGGTAGAAATAGAAACGTGCCAGCACCAAACGAGGCGAGTGACCTTCTCTCGCCTTCCTGGTCTCAACAGCCAGAGCCGTAATCCCAAGGTGACAGGAAAGCCACACGCCCTGTCTTTGAGCTCCTTTCTGACTCCCTTTGGGCCTGCATGAGACCTCGACGATGGCACAAGCCGAAGATGGGATGGGTTCCTAAAAATCTTCTCCCTCCATTCTTGGAGCTTTTGCCTGCAAGCGTCAAGACGGCCTATTTCACAGCGCCGGGTGAGAGGCTGGGGGTCAAGGCAGCCTTAAGACGCTCATCAAGCATGGCGGTGGCGATCTGACCAACCGTTGCCGCGGGCTTACAGCACTTGACAGCAGTACCATGCACCAGAAAAAGGAGGCTTTCTACACAGCCGAAGTCTGGGGAGTCCGGGCCCGGGAAAAAATGTGCCGAACGCGAGGCCCTTAAGGTGTTGCATGAAAACCTGACGAGCCCAATGAAAAGAGAGGGGCTGCAGAGAGGAAGGAACGCACATGGTCACTGTATTGCTTGCGTCACATGCCGTCATCACCCTGGTCTGGCTTGTTATGACTTCCACTTGCTGTGTGACTTACCGATGGTGTCAAATTGCACATGTGCTACCATTGCTGCATGCTGCCATGATTGCTTTCCGCATGGAACACTGTCTCGAATCATTCTCGTGATGCTGCAGCTAGCCCTAGTACATGTTGGTACCCCGTGATGATTAGTGTGCCACGGGTAGTTGGTTTGGCCCTTGCACATGTTTGCTGGTTCTTGGACGTTTAACTCCGTTCCTTGACGACGTGGTTTCGACCGGTCCCTGCCTGGCCCGCGCCCTGCCCCGGCGCCCGGGAGGCCTTTGCCGTGCAGCTCAGCAGGCGCGGGGCTCAGCAGCGGCTCAGAGCGGGCTCGGCCCCGGAGCGGCCCGCGGGCGGCGGTCCGCGGAGCGGTGTGCGGCGAAGCTCTTTGCGTCTGCGTACGTCGTGGCATCGTTGTTTTTTTTTGGCCTTCCGCGCGAGGCATCCCTGGTTTCAGACCCCAGGCTGCAGCTGAGAACAGAGCGGCTGCGAGCGGCCTTTCTTCGGCGCAGCCGAGGACGGGCTACGAGCTCCGCTTCCGACCCGGCGCCGGGAGCTTCGACGTCGCGCTGACGCCGGCTGCCCGAGTGCCTTGGCTCGTCGCCGGACGCTGGCTGCAGACTCGCCTCCTCACGTTTTCTTGCATGCCTCCGAGGCCTTGAAGCGCAAGGCCGCAGCGCTGGGGTAGCGGAAAATAGAAAAAAGGTTCGCCATGGCTGCCATGGAAAGCCGCAGTTGGTTTTTGCTTCTGCTGCTTTCCGCCCCGTCATTGCGCATTTCAGACCACTTGCTTTTCCTCAAGCACCGCCGCGCGGCCGCCAACACTTGGCCTTGTTGCAGTCTTTGCCTGCACCGGGTGTGGCTGGGGCCCCGGAAGGGCAAAACCCCTGTCAGGGCTGCAACTTGTCGCGACGCAGGCTGGAGCCATGCCGGACATGGTGGGGAAGAAAGTTGGTGGCAGGGCTGCTTCGATTTAAAAAAGCTGGGCTGGCGAGTCCGGCTGGAAGTTGCAATCGGATCTGAGGTGGTGATGGTTTCCTCACTGGATGAGGGCCACCCCGTTTTTGACTCAGCTCGTTTGAAAGGATCGTGGGCATTTGTAATGGTAGGTCACCTGCGCCGGTGCGTCTGCATGTGAACTGAAGCTCAGGGCGACAACATCATCGATGGGCGGGAAGATACCTACTGGATTTCAACAGGCCTCTATCCTCAGGCGCGGAGCGGAGCGCGGAGCGCGGAGCCGTGGCCCCCAGCTGGGTCTTGTTTGTTGTTGCTTGCGGCGCAGGAGATCCTCCTCGGCATGAGCGAGCGCTCGATGGTTTCGACCGTGAAGATCATCACGAGCAACGTTCGGTCACTCCGCCTGGGCCAGAGTTGGGTCGGAACTCCAGGGATGGGTCTTTCACCTTGCTAGGATGGACCTCCCTCTCCCTCCCTCTCCCTCTCCCTCCGGGTCGCTGAAGGAATAGAGAGCTGCGCGGAGGACGACGAGGGTCGTGTGAGCGCTCCGAGTGGTTTTTTGCGGCGCCCGCCCGCGGCCCGGCGGCCGGCGCCGAGCTTCGAAGGAGGACCCGGTGAACTTCAAGACCTTGGCCGAAGACGAGCTGGAAGAGTTGCGGCCGCCTCTGCGAGCGGAATTTTCCGCCTAAGAGACCGTCTAATCAGACCGACGGTCCCACAGGTCAGGCCGTCTGCAAGTCAAGGAGATCCCCTGTCAGGCCCGAAATCACCTTTGCAGGCTCTGCTGTAGCTGTGTAGCTGTGGCATTCTGCGATTGCATTGCCGAAAGGGCGTCGAGCCTGCCGCCTACATCAAGCTGCTGATTCTCTCAGGCGCGATGTTGCACACCATTTTGCAGCCATTTTTCCGATATACTGCAGATATGCTGCAGCTGCAGGCTATCACGACTTTTGTACAGTTCACCGCGTCATAGTCGAGTGAGGCTTGGTAGGTGCAATCCACGGCACCACCTTTCGCGGTTTAGGCTGCAGCCGACGCAGATACCGGATCTTGGCCTGCCTCGACCTTGCACGGCTATTCGGATCCTATGCATGGCAGCTAAATATTGCTGCGAATCTGTGCTCGTCCGTGAGAAAACAGGGCTGAACAAAACATGAGCAAATGCCTGACTGTGCACAACTGCTGCTCGTGGGAGGCAGTAGCTTTCGTGGCTGGAGCTGCGGCCGTCCAGAAAGGGATGCACGAGACGAGCAGAGACCCAGAGCATCCAAATGCTTGTGATTAGCCTTATCATGGAAGGAAAGTAGGCGCATCAAGCCTCCGCCATGTCCGACCCACATATTCCGGAAGCATCGAGCTCTCCGGAAGCGAAGGGTGCAGATGCTTCGGATGCGGTTGATGCGATGGAGAGCAGTGGCGGGAGTGAGTCTGACGAGGACTCCGCCTCACTTCGGGAAAGGTCCAGCTACGTGGTGGACAACGAATCTGGCGTGGCGCTGCTCCTTGAAACCCGACCTGTTAGAAGCGGCAGTGCTAACGGCACCATGGTCAGTGCCTGGAAGTGTGGGAAGCTGGTTTGGGAGCACCAGATTCGAGGAAGTGTAGAGCACACGACGGTGGCTGAGGGCTTCGTCGCATTTGCGACGCCCAAAGCCCTGCACTTGCTCAGCACAGTGGGCGGATATTCGCTATTCCCACCTATGGACCGAGACTTAGCTTTGCAGTGTCTAGGTCCTTGGCACTCCAAGGTTCTGTTGGGCATCAAGTTTCTTGATCTTCGCTTGTGCACGTTGGCTGACCTGACAACGGCCCGGTCTGCGGCCAGAACGTCCCAGCAGCAGATGTACTTAGCAAAGTGTCTGAGATGCTGCATTAGGGCAATCGATATCAAGCACTCGCTCATTTAGTCTAGCTTGACTCGCGGATGAGTTCACGACGTCTTGAAGTCGCAAGCCGACCATTGGCTCTTGCCTCGCCTGGTCACTTCATGGCGAGGACACCTTCGCACCTTCGCTCTCGAGGGGTTTCAATGGGCCCCAGTAGTAACTCCTTCCAGGTGATTCTTTCTGAGGCATCAAGCCCCATCAAAGCGATTCGTAGTGCACTTTCTTCCTTCTCTGTGATAGGTTGAGCGAGGCTGGTCTTTCGTGTGATAGCTCCTCATCGCTAAGGCATCGAGAAACAGAAGGCGCGATGTCAAGAGTCAAGAGACTAGACGCACATAGACGCACATAGACGCACAGGCCAACATACAACCGAAGAGCCTAGTCGCGTCGCTGTAAGGATGGTGTCAGAACAGCCTGCTATGAGAGGAGAGCACTTCTCTTCCTGATGTACACCGAATTGAGCCGAACATTGGGCAAGTAAGTGGAGGTGGAGAGCGTTAGGGAGCGCGCGGCTTTCAAGGTGCTCGACAGCCCCGTCTTGCAGCTGGACATCCGAAGTGGAGGCAGCGGGTTCCGAAGCCGAAGCCGCCGAAGCCGCCGAAGTGGAGACCGAGGCTTCCTGATGGTCCTGGGCTGCGACAGCCAGCTGCGCATCCTGGACCTGCGAAGCCCGGGTGGGCTGACGGGGCTTCTCTTCCTGCAGACGGAGCTCCGCCAGCTCTGCGAGCCGATGGCCCCCCGCTCTAGAGGAAAGCAACAGCTCAGCTTTTTCTGCCCTCTTCCGTCTGGGATCTGAGGATCTGAAGTCTGAGTCCCTTCAGCTCAGTCCGGCGGGAGATCTAAGCCTTCGTTTGTCGGACGGCCGAGTCCTCTGCTTCGACAGGCGCCCGGGCGCCCGGGCCTCCCCCGAACCCGCCCTGCCGCCCTGCCGCCCTGCCCTCTTTGCAGAGTGGAGATGCTGGAGGACGCAGCAGAGAATGTCTTGTTTGCAGGAGCTGCCAGCACTGGACAATCCAGCAGGAGGTCTGCGACAGCCCCAAGGAAAAAATTGTAGGGCCTCTGCATTCAAGCGATGTCTGAAATTCTGGATGCGAGCTTCCTGTTGCTGTCGCAGACATTAAGCATGCCGCCGCCCGCCGCTGCTGTTTTTTGGCTTGTTGGCGTTGGGCTTGAACACCGGAAGTCCTTCTTGGCTTGCCTTGAAGCCGGTGCCCTGTGCCCTGCGACATCACAGCGTCTCTGAAAGATGCCGTGTGCACGAAGGTGTGTGGGCTATGTATGGCGTGCCAGCCTGAGTGGAGGGTCCCGACAGTTCCGAGAGTTGCAAGAGTCGAGAGCTGGGACTTGCTGAGGACCCGCTCCAAGAGGCCTCCGTGTGCTGAATCCGAGTGTGCGTGCGTGCGTGCGTGCGCGCGCGTTGCCTCCGGTGCTGAGGGCCTGCACGGCAACGCTCTTCGAAGAGGCGCACGCGGCCCCGGCGATCGGCGGCCTGGTGTCCCGTCGAAGAAACGAGCCACGGAGCTCCGATTCCGACTCCCAGCTGAAAGCGCAGCTGCGCCTGCGCCCGGAGGTCTTGGCACAGGCCTTGCACGAGTTCACGCTGCCGCCGGAAGTCGTGCCTTGGCCGCAGCTGCGCATCACAGCACAGCCGGGAGCCCGGAGGCGGCTCGGCGAAATTGCTCCTTTCCTCCTCTCTGAAAGGTGCTCTTTGAGCCGTCGGCCAGCGACATCCACCGTGGCGGCACCCCAGCGCCGGAGGGAAAGCCGGGCATCTTGGCAGAAATCCGAAGCCCTGTGAGCCGGTGGGTTCCAATACCTGGCTAAGTGAAGTGCCGTTGCAAGCGGTCTGGGCAGGTCCCATGCCCCAAGGCTCGTTCCAACATACGTTTGCAGTGGTTTGGCGTGCGGGTGGGGTTGTATGTACGTGCTGAGGTACGTACGTACCAGGTTCCCACAGCCACCTACTTACGTACCATAAGATATCATAAGTACGTTCCTGCCTCGGCTTTTTGGGAAGAGAGGGGGACGTATGCTTACATACCTGCCTCCCTATATCGAGAAGCCCCCTTTGTGCCTTCGGTGTCTTCAGGGCTTGCTTGGGCGAAAATATGTGACCAATGCCATGGCTCGACTGCCGAACAACTCATATCTGCACTTGCCACGTCGGGCGAACGTCCGGAGGGACGTCGCTGACGTGCGTTGTCTGTGTGGCATATTCTGGCTGACGCATGGTGCTGGCAAGCGCGGTCTGAAAGTGTGGGAGGATCAATTCGCGAATTCGTCAATCCTGGAATTCAACATGGGAGATTACATTTGCATACAGCCAGATTGCATTGCTTCGTGAGGGACGTGTGCGACTGGTGAATTCATACTTGGAATTCATGTGTGCCACTGGACACTGTGGACGAACAGCGCGGACAATCTGGACCGGAATTCACGAATGCCTCTGCATGGGCAAGGCTGCATGCGTGAACAAGCTGAAACTCAAGTTTGGAATTCATACATTCATACTTTCTGGCGAGGATAGCAGCACCCTTGTTCGGCTGCATGGCGCAATGTGGCGCAATGTGGATGATGGTGCAATGTGGACCCCTGCATGCTCCAGTGGATTTGGCGCTGTGACGACAGAAGTGTCTGCATGGAATGCGATTGCATGCGACTGCATGTTGTTATCAATGGTGAATGGTGCCTGTCGGGAGGCAACGCTGCGGAGAATGCATGTAAGGGCCGCAATGGCGTGGCAAACCCAATGTGTGAGGGGGATTCAAGGAACTGGAAAACAGTGGAGACGGACAGGGGCTAAATCAACAACGTGTGAATCCGCGAACAGTTGAGTCAAGTTGCATGTCGATAATGCGGAGTGTGTGCAACATATACTTCGCTGTCTGAGCTGCCTTTTGTCAGGATTGCATTGCAAAGTCAACACGATAGACTGCCGTCCGAAAGTGATGAGCAGACTGACATATGTATAGTTTCTGTGTGTGATACCATGAGTGTACCCTGCATCGTAGGTTCGTCCTAGCCAGGCGGGAGGCAAAAAAATATCGAGAAGTGGCAGACGTGTCCGACGAGGACAGCTCGGACAACTCCGAGGACTAATGAAGTGCTCATCCCAGGTATAGAGATGCATGCGCGGGGTGCAAGATCCTGTACTCCACACTCTTCCCAAAAGCCTTCAAGCCTCAAAGCAACCAAAGCCCGCCTCCCCCCCAAAAAAACCGTCGAACCCTTGAGCAACATAAATTAGGTGCCACGCCGGACTGCCACACAATTCATTCCATGCTGCTAAATACTCCACGTCGTCAGCAAGTACATCTATCATCATCTCGCCGGCGATCGACTCACGAATTAGTAAAGTACAATTCGCAATCGGAATTCAGACGTCGAATGCCCCCCAAAAAACAAATGTCTCCACTTTCTCTTTTCTCCTCTTCAGCCCTTCTTTCTTTGTCCGCACTCTATGCTCCTGTCTTCAGTAGATGTCGACGCTGCCAGCCATGGAATGACGCTTTCTGCGACAGCCAAAGCTGCTGACACCAGACGACTTTAGCTGCCACTTGCGACCACCGTGCTGGCATCGGTGTCGGCAAAAGACAGAGGATAACAATGACACTGCAGTCTGGCCAAAGACAGTTTTCTGGAATCTGGAAGTCGCGATGTGCTGGTCCAAGAGTTCTCTATACTGCGATGGCCGAAACCAGTGACATTGGATGGCTCCAGCTGTCAATTGTGTTACAAATTGCAGATTATTATACTGACATTGACGCCAGCTTGCCAGATGACGAAACAATGAAATTTGGTCTGGCTAGCACGGTTTTCTCCAAAGTGCAGAAGGCACGTCACGTCGGCCCGAAAGTTTCTGGATACACAGCCGAACTAGGGCCCTTATGTTCTCGGTGCCGCTGGAGCATGCAGTGCACTGAGAAGAATAGTCAGAATAGTCTATCTGAGTCTGAAAGACACGTCCTGCTGGCCCTAAAGGCTCCCAAACCCCTCCACACAGTTGTGGGGGCACTCTGGCAGCGATGACATCCGGCATGCTTCTGGGTTTCTGGTGCACACAGCAGCTTGGAAAGGCATCCAAAGATCTGTGAGCAATGTTGCAATGTTGGCTGTGGTTGACGCGCCGGCCCCACCAGGTGTGGGCCTGAAGAACCGGAGCCGACTGCATGACTGCCCATGCGGGGACATAACAGGCCAACCTCTGCAGCTGAACCACTGCAGTCGAGAACTAAAGCGCTTAGGCTTTTTGTCAACTATTAGTATGCATACCTTGCAAGTCGAAACTTGATAGTCCTTTCATCGTGATACTTGTATCGGGGCTTGTCTTTTGGCATCTGTCAGTTCCTCCATGTTTGAGCGTGCTAGTTGTGATGCACTCGTGCATGTGTAGACACTCGACAAAAATAAGTAGAGAAGCGTTGGCTGTGCTGTAGGACCGGTCAAGTGTTCTCGTGAAGTGCAGCGACGGGCAGTCCTCCGCTCCTCATTCCAAGGTTGAATCAGTGCCCTAGGAGAGGAATGCAAACTCTATTCAAAATCTTTTCAAACGCAGACGCTGCTAGTTCAGCATGGCAAGCACCGGGAGGTTCGCCGCACAGCCTGTTTTGAAATGATTTCATGCTTGGCCGGGTGAACACAGAAGTTATGCAACAACTCCAGAATGCCGTCCACGCAGCCAGCCTGCAAGCACTCGCGGGGCGTAGCATTTATAGGAACCTCGCCGCCCTGCCTTAACCCTGCAACTCGATTCCGCCCCGCCCCTCCAACATGCGCGACCCTACCCTGCACCCACGATTGACCCGACCGTGCACTCTATCCACCCTTTGTCCGTGCGCGACAGCTGTTGCGCCGCTCGAACATGCGTTCAGGCCGCGCGGTACATTCTTGGTTGCTAGTGCTGGATACTGGGTTGGTGTGCGAAGCAGAGCCTGTGGCGCACGAAATCGGGGTTTTGGTGCGTGAAAATGCTGTTCACCATCGTGTGCATACATCACACGCAACACCAACGATTTGTGTGATTATGCCACCATGTCGGCGTCGCAGGTACGTACACTGCGACAATACAGTGTGCCAGGAATGTATAATATGCAAACTACCCTAAAGTAGCGTGCAGAACTCACGCGTGAAGCCAAAGTAATAAACACAGAAAGTTCCCAGCAGTGTCTTTCTTTGTGCAGCACACAGACAACATGTGGTTTTCGCCCATGAATGCGTCAAAAAGACACCAAAGTATGAATATCAAAAAAGAAGCTCAGGAAAGTTGGCTTCAGGATGGGTTCGTTGAGTACGGTCGTGTTTTGCGACGCTGCGGAGGAAGCTTGCGACGTGCTTCTCCTACCTGCAGCACGAAAAGTCGCTTGGGAAGAAGCAGAAGTCTCGTAGACATCGTGGTGCAAGTTGCCCTGCAATCGTAGTGTCCGAAAAAATTGTCGTGTGTCGACCACGAAATTAAAATGCAGCGACAAATATTGACCCAGCCACTGCGTGACGAAAAGCTTTCTTCCAAAGTTGCTGCCGAAACCGACGTGCAGGCTTCTCCAAATTGTATTCTTCGGCAGGGCATCGAAGGCCACATCGCCTTCATGACCGAGGTGCTTCAGCTTTTGCTGAAGCTCTCAACAAAGCGAAAGACGCAAACCTGAGGTCCACACGGCCAGGTTGTAAAGTACGTGTTCGAAAGTACGGAGCGATCGGGTGGGCCAGCGCATGCCAGCGTCAGTTGCAAAGGAACCTGCGCAACTGGTGTTTTCCTAAGACAGTCCTACATCTTCGGTTCCACAGCTGCAAAGTACCACGAGCAACTCCCTCTAAAGCCTGATGTGACAGAGTGTTCCTCAACTGTCAAAGGAACAGTAGTTCCATGCACTTGTGCAGTCGACAGCTGAAAAGTTGCGCAAAAATAGGGCACTGGGAGGGGAAAGGCTGAGTTTGATGCACTTTTCCATGCCACTTGATTCTCGTGCAACATAAAGTTGCCACCATGTGCGCCAAACGTCATTTGCGCACAACGATCGACAGTAGATCGAGGAGCCGTCGCATGCAAGCAGAAAGGACTCCAAAGTGTCGGGTGTGGCTTAGCCGTGTAAACGTGGTACGACTCACCACGAAAAGTTCAACCGGCTGGAGGGCTGGTGCCAGGATAAACTTATTGGATGGGGAATCTAAAGTCCTTCGTCAAAGGGCCCAAGGTTGCTCTTGTTCTGCTGACTCCACCATAAGATAGGTCCTTGCCCAACAGGTGGCAGTTGAAAAGTTCGGCACGAACTCCCCAGGTGCGATTAGCAGGCATGGCAAAGTCTTTGGCGCCATCTTCTCAAAGTCGGGAGACCCGACGAACAGGCAAAAGTTCTTCCAGGCTCACAAAAGTAGAGTAGTCCACCTGCGGTTCCATCCGGAAGGCAAAGTCGCGGTCAGATGGGTAAAGTCGAACGCATGTGGAAGCGAGAGGCGCCAAGTTCAAACACAACCCACGACAAAACCAAGCAACCGCTAACGGCAAAGTCAAGTGAACTTTCATTGTTGCGGCATATGAAAATTTTTCACCACGTCGCCATCATCATCTTGACGGCCACGGAAAAGTGTTATTCACTCTCGAAACGGAGAAAGGCAAAAGTGACAAACGCAATCGGATCGAGGAAGCGGAAAGCTTGGAGACGAAAGAACGCCGAAGACGTGTCGAACTTCGGCCTCACGCAAGGCAAAGCCTCAGAAGACCACTATAGGCCTGAGAAGACGGCGCTTCCTCAAGTACCAGAACCTGTTTGTCCAAGCGACATGTGGCAGCTCAGAGTTCTCGGCTTCGCTCATGGACACCCAGTCCGAAAGATCATCCACAGCGTCAACAAAGTCTCCTTCACCAAACGGCTGTTCAATTTCTTCAAGTGCAGGTGGCTCGGCTCTTGGCTCTTGGCCAAACTTCGAATAAGGAACCTCAGAGGTCGCCTCCTCGGGCCGCTTGGCGTGTCCGTCTCAGGCTTCAAGCGCAATCCGTGATGGACTGCAAAGGTGCCGAGTCAGTTTGCCACGCCCGGGCACAAAAGCTACACGACCCTTCTATGGGTGAGGCTTGCGGAAAAAGCTCGGTTTCACCACGCGCCGCTCGAAAGCCGTAGTGCTTTTGCGAGCTGCTGGGCGTGACGAACAAGCCAAGAAAAGCGCGCAGAGTGAACCGAAGGATCAACGTATGCACAAAGCCGTGATTTGTCCCTACAAAGTATGTCCATACGAAGTAGCTTACGTAGCTTGCGTGTTACCAGCAGTTCAGTGCGCTTCCCTCCACCCGACAGGGGTTGTGCGAACACGTGCCCCACAATTCGGAATGTCCAGCCGCAAGTCGTGCATGTAGGGCCGTCCTGTTGACGGGTCCTTGTCGAAAAGTTGCTCGAGTAAAGCCTTTCGATAGTCGTCCCGAGAATCTGAGCGAGTCTGGTCCAAGAGCGCAGACGAAGAGTGTCCTCGGTGCCTTGCTCCTTGAGGCTTTTCTGAGGCTGCTTGAAAAAATGGTTGTGGGGCCTCTGCTGAATGTGTCTGTTGTGGTTGCTGTGCTGGTGATTGTTCTGCCTGTGTAGGTTGAGGTAAACATGTCTGCTTCCCTACGAGCTTACGATTAGTGGGTTTGGAGGAAAGCTTTAGGCAAGTCTTACCAGCAAAGCGTGCTGGAGTGGGGCCCTTAGGGTTCCCAGTTTTACGGTTGTAGTCTGTCAAAGCTTGTTTTCTGTCATCACCGTACTCAAGGAAAGAAACGCGCCTATCAGCAAGGTTGTTTTGTAAGATCAACAGGGCGATCCTTAGTCCTTCGGGAGAAAAAACGGTTGCTGTGTATCCGGGTCAAAGTGTTGCCTGAGAGCCCTTATCTGTCAGTATGCGTAAACTGGGGTGCCACAGTTTGGGGCCGCTAAGGTACACGTACTTCGTGCCCTCGTGTAGTGAAGGTACTTCGTGCCCTCGTGTTGTGAAAGGTGTTGCGCAAGAATAAGTTCAAATTCTTCCCTGCTGAACGGTGTCAGGTGGACCAAAGGAGCAAAAGGGAACCACGCCTCGTCATGGGAACCTTGTGACCAATAGGCGTCGAAAGTATGTTGTGGATTTTGACGAAAGAAGCATGTCAAACCCTGAGCCGAAGCCACACACAGTGGGGAACGTTGAAATGTAGAAGTGAAGAGGCAAGGCTGGCCTTCAAAGTCGACCTTTGCACCGTCCGCCCAAAGGCGAGGCACTACCAGGTCCGTTCTTGGCGTGCTCCGCTACCAGTGTCAGGAAACAGGAGCAACACACCTTTTACGACAGGCGGTCGCTATGACTCCATGCGGGGTCCTAGTGGCTTTCGGCCTGGAGGCAGCAGGAGGCTGCACTGTACACACAGTTCACTAGCCAAACTTCCCCGTTTGACACCTTTAACGGTGTACGGACGAAGAGTTGCCAGCACTTTCTGAGGCCTCGCCTTTCGGCAGAGGTGCCGCGCTGTGCACCTGGCCTTCCTCTTCCTGCGCTCGACCCGAAGCGTCTCTGATGCCTGCGCCGGCCTCCTCGGCCTGGCTGCTTCAGGGTTCGGAGGAGGAGGAGGACTCCTAGTCCCGCCCCCTTTCCATCTTCCCAAACGGCGCCCACAGTGGTTCGGCGCCTGCGAGGAGAAGGACCAGTGCCTGCCCCAGAACCCACCGCAGTGAAGGGGTGCCAGAGAAGAAGGAGGTTGACAAGAAAGACCGGACAAGAAGGAGAAGAAGGAGCCTGCGTAAGGCAAAGCCTGCGGCAGAGCCCGAGTTCCAGTGCCGGCGAAGAAGCGGAACAGATCGAGACAGAAACAGCGCGAATGGTAGAAAGAGGCGACAAGGACGTCGTCAAGGAAAGGCTCCGAAGCGGCGAAACACGAGCCACTGCTTTCGCCGACTTGCCAGCTCACCCCCGCCGCCACAAAGATCCGGCCGGGCGACTCCGACGACCATGAGGACGAAGGCGACGATGAGGGCGAAGGCTACTATGCACGTGGATGCCATCATAGATGATGAGGCCAAAGTGCGGCAGCTTGAAGAGTTCCAAGTCGGGGTGGCACCCGGGCCAAGTCCAGGCGTGTTTTGGCGTGGCAGTGCCCATAAAAGTGCGGCTCTGGGCGAGGAGAGTGCCAGCATGGATGCCAGATAGCGACGCTCCCCTCGCCACCATCTAGGAGAGAGGTGTTGAGGGCATTCTCAACCGCTTGGAAGGCGCCGCCTTCTAACGCTTTGGTGTACCGCAAACACCGTCATCTCAGATGCTGGGAAGCTATATCAGACGGCACGGTGGAGAATCCATGCGTGCGTATGTCCGCAGGTTCGACCAGACGCAACTCGGACACCTGGGAGTCAACATACAAGGTATGTGCTCCGTTGAAGCCTTCGGGCCTAGGGGACCGGTTGCTCTGGTTGACGAGGGAAAAGGCGGAAAGGGTGCTACCGATCCGCGACTCCTTGCCCCTGTAGTACCCTGATACCCAAGGAGTGGGCCCGGCCGATGAAGGCGCCGACGTGGACAGGTGCTGACGGTCACGGCGCAGAAGCGGAAGTTCTTCACGCAAGGCCACCCTTGGAGCCCCGACGGACGGATGGGAAGGGCACTGGTGCCCCGACCTCCGCTCTTTCGCAGCCGAAGGGCAAGGGCCAACATGGCAAAGGACAGCGGGGGCAAAGGCAAAGAAGGTGACAAGGCAAAGGTCGCAACGGGCGCTTCCCGTGCACGTGGCCGAGCACGACGAAGCTTGTCCGGAAGACGACGCCAACAACGAGGACGCCTACGACGACCAAGCTTACGGCGAGCAAGACGCCGAAGGCTACGGCGACAAGGGACGCGAGTCCTTCTTCACCTTCTTCGTTGGCGCGAAGCGCCTCCAGACGAGCCGTGGATCCCGCCTCGCCGCTTCAGGTGTCTCAGACAGGTGCTCGTGCTTTTCGGCACCGTGATCATCGACTTCTGGACCTACCTCGTCGACAATTCCACTTAGGTGGAAAAACTGCCCCCCGGGACACACCACCGCCTGGGCAAAGCCGAGCGGTGCAATGCCGTGTATCGTGAGATGCTCAACCGTGTCCTGGATAGCATGGCGGCCGCGACGCGAGAGGACTTGGAGATGGCCGTGGACGCCGCTACGCACGCCATAAACTCCATGCCCGCGCGCACGCGGACTGTCAGCGTATGCTATCGTGTTGTGTTTTGCACGGTGCTAGTCAAGACACGATGTTCGCTCTCAGGTTCGCTTTCAGTCAGGTGAGAGAACAGCTGAAGCCGCTCAAGGTTCGAGTGCTGGTGAGTTTTGAGATCCCACCACACCCGCCCGTGAGTCGCGCTGTTCGTACAGGACTTAGCGCGCGAACACGCATGTTCGTAGACACGAAACCGCCCCTAGACTCGAGTGAGTGGGTGAAAGTCCGCTGCGGAGAGTCCGAGCGAATGCCTGCGCTCAACCCCAACGAAGGGGTGCTTGTCCGCACGCATCCCCCGCGTACCGGCGGGGCTCCTGACCGACGAATTGTCGTTGGCGGCCGACATTTCGTTGGAAGAGAACGACCGCCACACGATCGTCTACAGAGCAGAAGCTCTGAAGGCAGCGGCGCAGGTCAACGTTGACGGAATCTCCATCAACATCGTCAACTACGGTGATTGCTCACGAGCGAACACCGAGGAGTACCAGCGTCAGGAAGGCTTCCTCGTGTGTTTTACGACACCGGACGCCCTGACAGGCAAGGCCCCCACCGTTCTGCTTGACTGCAAAAGCACACGCACCCCGCACGTAGTGCGAATCGACAGAGGCGTTCTGGCAAACCGGATGTTCTTTCAAAAATCGTGGTTGTTGCGCCAATGCCGTGAGTAACCTCAAGACAGTGAGTCGCTGCCACTGATTGCAAGGGGCTGATTGATGCAGCCATCGCTAACTTCAACACTGAGGAGAAGCGCGTTGGTCTGACTATCAGGGCTGTTCAGGAAACCATTGCCCCTCAAGACATGCGCTGGGTACCTGGACACTGTGCTCTTCTTCTCGCAGCATTCCTTCAAGGTTCACGCTCATGAGCAAAGTGCTCGGGCTGATGTTCGCCTCAGCCTTAGGTTTGGCTTTTTGGAGCCGAAAGTCCTGATTGTCCATGATTGTCCTTCCGCGGTCGCGGCTGACACTGGCAACATGGTCGCCCCGCGCTTGACGACGAAGCCTCTTCCTGAGGCTTCTGCTGCAAAGTCTCGGCCTTCGCCGAAAGCGGCTCCAGAGGGTCATTGACTTGAAGTAAAGTCCGAAGACCGACCCCACAGATCCCAGGACTGTACATCACAAATTTGATCCCAACTGCTGTCATCATAAAAGTCGCTGATGGCCCAATCGGTTCACTCGGAGCAATCGTCGGAATCTCCAAATTAGGTCGAATCTCCTGCGTCTTCAGACAATCAAACTTGGTCCTCACGTTCCATGGCCGAAGGACGGTAGCTCGTTGTCGTATTTTTCCAGACTGACTCCCAGCTGATGCAGCATCCGAGCCGGGGTTCAACAATTTAATGCGATTCACATGCACGCATATCCATCTAAGCATCTAGCCATCAAACAATCCGAACATCTGCCCATCCACCCATCCACCCATTCACCCACCCGTCCGTCCGTCCTTCCGTCCGTTGCATTGCTACGCCATTCCACTGCATTACCTTCCGTCCAGACATTCCACCCAATCAGTGCATGCATACCGGGAACAGTTGGTGAGTGCGGAAGACAGTTGACGCAGCTGCAAGCTGCCTCCGCCCTCAGGTAATCGCTTGATATTCCTGAATGTGCCGTTGTTGGACTTCGAGCAGAAGGCGCTTCAAAGCCTCCACGATGCACTGAAAGACGAGAAGGCAGGCAGGGAGCGGAGCAAGTCGACTGCCGTGCAGCTTTGGAGAAGAAGTGCCGAACGATTTCTACAACGCTCACCATGCGGCTCTGGTTGGTCTTGTTTTCTCAACTTTGCACCTTCTGCTACTGCTTGCGCTTCGGCGCCTAATGTTGACGGGGCGGGCTCCAAGTCAGGGAGGTTAGGGTGAGAGCTGCGACACCGTTGCTGCTTTGTTCGCTTGCAATCACCGCCGCCACGATGACGAAGACCACTGCTTGTGAGGATGATGGTAAAGAAAGCAGAATGGATCATAGAGCCCGCTTTTCTGTATGATGCATAGGAAGCGTCGGAAGGCTTTGGCTCCGCTGGGCGACGGAGTGATCCCGTCCTACGTGCGTTTGCATGCCCTCCGGATCCTGCAGCAGCTCTTCTTTTTCATGTGCAAATGTGCGGCGGGTCTTCAGACGTCGATTGCCTACTAGAATGTTCTTCTTGCCCGCCTTCGCAGCTAAGGCAGTCGAAACTGCGAGTGGACAAGGCTCCTCGACAGCGGTGCTCCTTGGAGTTCAAGGCTTCATGTCTTGCGGTGCAGTGCGGTGCAGGCGCTTAGCACGATCGCAACGCACTTGGAGATGAGAGTGCAAAAGATGCCAGTGCACGAGGAGCTGGGCCTTAGCCTCTCACGTTTCGGAAGGAAACTTCCGGGCTTGAGAAGAAAGCGGAACCTATCCGTTGCTGGTGTTTTTTCTTCCTCGGCTCGTTGTTCTCCAGCTGTTGCCTACTGGCGTACCCTGGCCCAGAGTTTCCTGTGTATGAACTGATGCACCATACTCATGGCACCTATTTGAAGGAGTCTGTGCTCAACGATTTGAAGAGCGGGATGATGTACTGGCATGGGAGAGATCGATCTTGTCGCCCTGTCCTTGCCAACGGCTCAGTCAAGGCTGGATGGTTTTCATGTTGCTGCGCAATGCAAATTTGCTGCAGATTTGGCGAATGGAGAAGATCACGAAATTTGATGCAGATCGGGCCACAAGGATTCCGTATTTTTTTCCGAAGCCGCACCGCGACAGCGCTGCGAACGTCATCCAACGTTGTGCTGAACGCTTCTCATCCCTTCATCAGGATGATTCTTTTTATTCTCGAATTCGCGGTGCGATACCTGATGGTCCCGGGGCGAGTCGAGAACTGGGTGCTTATCGTAGAACTCCTGGCGTGTTCTTCGAGCCGCGGATCTTAAGCTCAAGCCTGGCCTAAATGCATGGAGTGCCAGGATTTGGCGGGCTGCGGCCTGTCAATGGCAGCTGCATCTTCTTTCCGCACAATCTGCAGGTGCAGCAGACTCGTCTTTCAGCAACATCTGGCTATTCTGTTCCATGTCTGGTGAGGGTAGAATGCAAGAGCAGACTCAACCCGCTTTTCAGGTCAAGGTTTCCGGGAGTAAGTGTTGTCAGCAGTGTCTATGCTATCATTCCTTGAGTGCAGGAACGTCACCCGCTTGTTGGAAGAGGTGTACTGCTACGTGGCTGCATGGTGAAGCTCGCTGCTTGCTGTGCTTCGTGCTGTCGACCGTTGGCGCTGCTCCGTAGGTGGTCGCAACTTCACGACAAAGATCTTCCACATGCCTTCAATTGTCCGGGCGATCGTGAATTCGCTGATACCTGAAGACAAGAAATCGAAGGTGGAGTTTGTGGCGGACGCTGACATCGCCCCCCGTCAGCTAAGAGTCGCTCTAAGCGCCCCCATCGCCCTTTCCGCCTCCTCCGCGCCTCCGCTTAGGCGAAGAGCATGAGGCAGCTCTGCGAGGCCAATCAGCTGGAAGAGCAGTACGGAGGCACCGCTCCCAACGTCCCTTGGCCGCGATATGCCGCGAGCAACAGAGAGCAGAGCTCTGCCGGGCTGAGGTGAGGGAAGGAGGAGCATTTCCCTTCCGTTTCTTCCCCCACTGCCGTGGGCCGCAAAGCGGAGGCTCCCCTCCGCTGCCTTCCTTGCACGACGTTGTCGACCCTCGACCGCGAAAAGATGCGTCGTGTCCCGTCGGCGCACGAGAAACATCCGAGGACCGATCGTTTCACGAAGGCTTCTCCTTGGATCTTTTTGAGAAGGCCTGGATGCCGACACCGGAAGGGGGGGGGTGGGTTGTCCCGCGGAGGCGCAGGCGATCTGGCGACCCTTCATTGATCATCAGCCGCTGACCAAGACCGGAGCCGAAACGGTTTCGAAGCTGCTGGCGCGGACCATTTCTCCGACAGATGCCTGGAAAGACTTTGGCACGTTACCACTCAGAAACACTCAGGACGATCATGACGGCTGTCATGTTCGATGGTAGACCTGAAGGAAGGGGATGGCTTGTGGTCCTTCGTGGGCGGGCTTGCCGTGTCGCAGATACTCGAGGCTTTCGGTGATTTCGGCTTACCCGCTGCGCCGCTGTGTTTCATGGGATCGGTGTCAGTACATAGCCACTATTTGCAAAGCTGGAGGACTGGCGTGGTGTTTGCATGTTTTCCAACATCTCTTCTGAAGGCTTTCAAGGCCCAGCTGTTTCGTCTGTTGTGAGCACGTCGCAGCTTGAACATCTAAGGAAAGCCTGGAGCCTGTGGCGCAGCATCGTATGTGTTTTCCTAGTTATGCTTGTCGCAGCTACAACATGTGCCAGTTGATATTGATTAGAGAGAGAGAAGCTCCAAGGAGCAGTGGCTGGCTCTGCAGAGCACAGAAGCTGCAAACAAGTATGCCGCGCATCATGTATCCGAAAGGCCCACCGAGGCCGGATGAAAACTCGAGGGCTGTGTGGAATGGGCTGCAAGGGGTTGTTCACTCGAGGACGTGCAGTCCTCGCGGGGGGATGATAACGTCCGGAAGGGTTGAAGCCAAGACGGCGCAGATGCGAGACTCTCACATTTCTGAGGCTCCGGACGTCGAGCCGGAGCCCGTCTCTCCTACACTGTCGCCGCTGGGTTTGCATTTGAGCCATTCGGCGGTTCTGGCGATCTGAAGCGATCTGACAGTGGCAGGAACGCTGACACCCGAACTGTCGATGTCCCGTCCCAAGAGGAGGGATCTGGCCGCGCGCTCTGTGCGCTGGCTCGCGGGCGTGTTGCGGCATCTGCCGAGGTGGCGAAGAGCAACGAGCTGGAGGTCGAGAAAGAGAATGAGCTGGGGCTGGAGCCTCTGGACTTCTCCAGCTCCCTGGTGGTGAAGAAGGAGGTGGCTAAGGACTTTCCGGTGATCGAGGGGGAAGCGAAGGCGCCGACGGAGAGCGGATCCGTCCGCCGTCCGTCATGCGCGTCTCTCTCTCTCTCTCTCTCTTTTTCTCTATCTCTCTCTCTCGGCCAGGCCGCCTGCTGCGTCTGCTCGCTCTGAGGGCGGAGGGGGCCCGGAGGGCGGAGGGCGAAGCCTTTTCCGAAGGAATCGAGGCTTCCGGCCCTGCGCAGTGAAGCTGGCAGCCGGGTGAAGACTCGTGCGAGCTCTTCGATAGGCAGATGTAGAAGGAGACCGAGACAAGAGAGACAAGAGAGACAAGCGGGAGAAGGAAGAGAAGGGGGAGAAAGAGGCCTCTACGGACTCTACAGCGCGGCGGGCGGGAGCACTGAGAGGCTAAGGGGAAACCTCACTCCGAACCGGAGACACAAGACAGAGAGACCCAGAGCTCGACCTTTTCAGACATACAGAAAACCTGAGCTGGCTACATAGTTAGTTGTCCGATTGCCGAATGCACGCAAGCATGCTCTTGCTCGTTTCCATGCTTCAGTATGGTCAGCAGGTTCGGAGCCCGGAGCAGGAACTTTCCTGAAACTGCGCGCAGGTGGTATTGCCTGTTGGACAGATCGAAGACTTCATTCCAACACAGCGTGCCGAAACAAAGCGCCAGCCCTGCCCCAATCCTGTCTTTGTCGCAGTATGTGGACGAAAGCATGCAGCATTCGTGCCCGCCCATGCGGACCACAGCACGTTCTCCAAGCATATGTTGGGTTGTCCTGATGTTGTCAAGGTTTCAGCACTTGGGTCGATTCATTCGCCTGGCTGTACAGAAGCCGCCGCCAGAATGCGAGAGAACCAGCAGGCATCCGAAGAAGTCTCTGGTGATCAATCGCTTAGATGCATGGGTTTCGGGCGATGCAGAACCCAGCTGTATTGCTTTTGAAAGCTTTTGCGGCTGCCCGCAACATGCAGCTACAAGACAGGACATGATCACCGAGTGGGTGGTAATAACCAGTTGCGCAAGAAACCCCTTTGCAGCACTGGCGCTAGCGTTGGCACTGTACAGACTGAAGCTCAGTCTCCCTGCTCGACTTGACACAGTGTAGAGGTGGGTTGTGGAAAATGGCTGCGAAGTCAGCCTGGAGGTGGCCGTGTGTGAGAGAGAGAGATTCCTGTCAAGTGTGCGTGTTGTCTAGTTTCGCGAGCTTGGGAATCGAAGACTCCTTGGATAAGTTGTGGAACACGTGGATGTGAGTGGCAGTCCATACCCAGACGCACAGCCCCACACCAGGGTGTCCATTAGACTGACAAGCTCCGAGGATTTAGTGTACAGCTTGGGCAGAACATCACATGCGATGGCACGATGGCCTCCTGGGACCCCCGGCGCCCTTCCTGAGAGCTGCGGTCTCGGCGGAAAAGCGGTGAAGCGCCTACAGAATCTCCCAGCTTTCAGGATGCTTTGCGTGGTCTGCGGCCGCGCCGCAAAAGGCCGCTGTTCGACGTGCCGGCAGCCTGTCCAACAGACTGCGGTTTGCCTGTTTTTTTCTATGTGGCTAGTGGTTTGGCTGTTTGTCACGACAAGAGACTTTTCTCTGAGGTCTGTGCACTACTGTAGCGAGCCGCTTTTCCGCACAAAAGCGGCCGATGCCACGCCATTTGGGCCATGCCATGACTGCTGCGCGAGCTTTTCGCTCCGAGGAGCTGTCAGCTGCTCGACTGGTTCGAGGATCACGCCGCGCGCTGCACCGCAGTCAGGGAGCCGCCGAGCGCCGCAGTCAGGGAGGCCCGGCCGGAGGCCCTCCAGGACCGTGACGCAGAGGCTACCGCCGAGGCGGGCTGGGAGCCCGAGACCGAGACGCCTCCGAGAACGCCGACGCTCAGGCGCGCCCGAGCGAAGCCGCGCGAGCGGCGCGTGGGGGATCGACGAACGGCGCTGTGGCATTGCCTGTGGTGCCTCAGGCCACCATCGCCGCCCACAGCCGACGATCTCACGCTCGAGGCCGTCATAGTCGAATGGTCGAATGGGGTCTCTGTGCGGACGGTCTGCTTGGGAGGATGAGGCGGTGGAGCTTTGGAGACAAGCGCTTTCGAAGCTCTCGTGGCGTGGTGGCACCCTCAGAGTGCATAAGTCAGACAGTCCGACAGTAGCTCAGGGAAGAGCTCTACGACGAGGATGATCTGGAGGAGCGCTTGAAACGGCATCCTGGGTGGGCCTCGTTTCCGGAGTCCGGAGTGCTTTGGAGGATTTGGCGGACTTGGAGGTCCTGGTGGCCACTGCCGAAGAGATGCATCTCGGCATCTTCTTCGGATTTTGAGAAGCACCTGCAACGCTCCCTCGTCCTGTGCACCGAGGCTGAGCAGCGGGAGACCGCGGTGTGAGCTGGTTTCCTTCGGTCCACGTCCGGTCCTTCTGACGGCACCACACTGTTTGGCACTGCTCCTTTGAGACCAACTTGGTCGTTGTGTTTGTGCATTTGTGGCTGCGACAGCAGTGACAGCCTTGCCCCGAGGCTCCGCGACGGGCAGTCGCCGCACCTGGTGGAGAAGCACACGATCGCCCCTTTCAGCGGCAGCCAGCTTCTCTCTCTCGTCTCAGCTTCCCTCTGCTTCTCTCCTCAGCTGCTCTCTGCTCTGAGGAGATCGCCTCGGGCTGTGCTCGTTCCTTGGAAGGGAGCGTCTTGAGTTGGTCGGCCTTGGAGCGGAGGAGGACGGAGCTCTTGTGGAGGCTCTCGAAGCGCGTGAACGAGGAGCGAGGCCGCTTCGACATCCGGGACGGCTTTCTGCTGGATCCAAGGAATCGGGATCCGAACTTCTTGGCCACCTCGGAGCTGCCAAAAAACCCGTGGTTTCAAGAGATCCGAAAGCTTTCGGAAACCTGGAGTCTGAAATTTGGGATCGATTTGGAAATGCTTCACGTGGATGTCCATGGATGTCAGGATCCACCGAACACCCCGTCGCATCTCACAGTTGGGCTGGGTGCAATGTGTTTCCATGCCATCGACCTGGGCGACGCAGATGCCTACGAAGATGCGATCTGCTTTGGCAACGCCGTCTGCCGTGAGTTGAGCCAGGTCCTGGCAAAGGCCGAGGGCTTGCGGCCACGTGCGGCGCTGGTGCGTCTCGCAGCCCCAGGCAGCATGTGATGTCAATTGATAGGCTGACCGAAGACCCAAGAATCCCCATGTCGTTGCTCTGTCGAAGGACCTGAGGAGGAAAACTGCGCTCCGCGCTTCTCCGGGGCCTGGCGGGGCGGCCGGCACACGCAGTCGCAGCAGGCGATCCGCGCAGGCTTCACCCACGCCGTGCAGCTGGAGCTCTCCAAGGCACTGCGAGCGATCCTGGCAACAGACGAGATCCTTCTTTCCGGCTTCGCCAGCGCCTTGCGAGCGGCATGGGTTCAAGCGAAAGCCGCAAAGATACAAAGACAGAGGCGGTCGAAGCGCTCACGGCAAGCTCTTAACACATAGCCAAGAGGAGCTGTTTAGCTTCCGAGTGCGTTCCGCATGAAAAAGAGTGCTTGGAGACTGGAAGCAGCACTGCAATGCATGGCTGCATGGCTGCAGCGGCAGCCCAGTCTTTCCCGCTTTGCTTTTGCGTTGCCCCATCGCCTGAGTTGCCCGCTGCAGCCTTTGGGCTCGGGGTCCTTGGCAGGATGGGGTCACGGTGTCCAGGGTCCAACAATGGGTAATGCCGGCAGCTCAGATGTCCGAGGGCTTACATCTAAAAGTTTAACAGAAGCAAGCAGAGTGTTGTCGTAGCTCCTTGCAGTGCCACCGCGACGTTGCTTTCACAGTTTTCAGCTAAAGGCAGCGTACGCTGCGTCTCCACCCCCCATTGATCACTGTTGAACTTACGACGACCACTTGCAGCTTCTACGACCGCTACCCTCTGCATCCTCTGCATAGAGCAGCAATCCTGCTTTTGTCTGCTCAGGCTGCGGCTGCGTGTTGCTGTGCGGCAAAAGACGAAGGCGTCGAGGTCACGGCCTACGCCATCGGGGCTACTGACGGCCCGCCGGGGCCCCTGAAGACGGCATGTCGTAAAGGGCGAAGGTGTCTGCGTGTCAGCTCAGGATCAACGATGCTGCCCGGCCGCAAGACTCCGAAGTCTAAGCCAGTGTGCTCTCTTTGTGCTTTGGTGTGAGGAGCGCTTCCAGGGATCCACGCAGAAGCAGTATGCCATCGCGATACGAAAGAAGGAGCAGCTAGACCAGCTGGGCATGGACGTCAAGCATCGGCTGCTGCTTGCCACAAAGCTGTGAGGTCGTCCGAGCCGCCACTTAAGATTGCCCCGCATGGAAAGTTTAAACGCGATTGCAAGGGTTCGAGAGAGGGCCGGATGGGGGGGGTCGGGCGCGGGGGGAACATTGCAGCCGTTCGCAAACAGTGGGCACACGTAAATTTGATAGAGTCCGGTGGCTTTGTGGGCCGATTTTGTCACTGCATCGAAACCTGAGGGGCCGCTTGGTGGTGGTGGCGATCCGCAGAGGCGGGGCCGTGGATCGCGCGAACCTGGTGGCCGCGCCCCTTGGACTGAGGCTAAAAGAACAAATCAGACAGGACGTGCTTTTGACGAGTTTGGGGCTCGTCATTTCTCGAGGCAACATGGCCTGCAGCCGATTCAGGCTGGAAGGATCCGGATGTCTCTAGGTTTTGGCGAGGCAGAGCAATTGTTGGCCTGTGCAGGTCAATGATGTCATCGTGGACATCAATGGTGCCACCTTGGAGCCTTTGTCTTCCACACTTGTCTGGCACGGTCTGTGGATCCGAGCCCGACCGAGGACACGGGCATGGTCGCAGAGTGCAAGTCCGCGCTTGTTCTGAACGTCAAGTTCCTGCGGAGGGAGCATTTCAGGCCAGCTCACGCCGACCCGCAAAGAGAGACTGGCTAGTTCGGCTCCAGATTTGGGGCGGTGTTTCTACATGTTTCAATGCTGTCAGATTGCCCGACCGTGCCAGGTGACCTGCTGTGGCAAATTCGCTCTCAAAGCGGGTTGAGTCCAAGGATGTAGGCCGCAATAGGGGCTTCTTAACCTTGAGTGAACCTCGGACTCGGGCGGCTGCAGAGCTCTACATCCCTGGGAGCCCCATCGTCCAAAGAGCATTGGTGGCTGAGCAGTTTCACTCTGAGACGAGATCTGTTTTACACGTCGGAAATCAAGTCACAAGGCTCCTGATACTCCTGAACATTCCTGAACCCCTGACCTCCCCTAATTCGGCTTCCAGCTCCCCCCCACATAAACAAAGCCACATGTAGATGCAGGATTGCCAGGCAGCAAAGGCTGTGTGCACGTCGCCTGTCCTATGGTGTCGAAATCACTGCAGCGGAGGCGGGTGGAGATGCGCGGAGTCTGCTGGAAGGTGTCCTACATCCTGCATTCCGAGCTCGGCCCAGTAACAGAGCGCATACTGTAGGGCACGGAAGAGCACATGAAGGGCTTGAGTATGGTAGCACTTTAAAGAGCAGGGCCCTTCCTCGGAGAGCCTCCCGCCCGGCACGGCATGGACTTCGGCTTTTTGAAAAGCTTCCCAGCCGCCGAGGCCAGGGGGGATGGGGGCATGCGGTGTTGGCAGGCTCTGCAGGCTTCAGAAAGCCACCCACATCAGCCGTCAGCTTCGTCAGCTTCCGGTCCCCGGCGGCCTGGCCAAGACAGAGTGGCAGTCGGGCGGCGGGCCGTGGAAGGAAAGCTTTCCAGGGGCGTCCAACGGCATCGACGAAGAAAGCACGAAAAGAAAGCAAAACAGTTCAAGACTACCCGACAACGTCGGCCGTGAACGCACTCGGGCGGGTCGTCTGCGAGTCGGGATAACGTTTGCTTGGCGGTTAACTAGCTTGTAGCTGAGCTGTGCAAGGTTCAGGCTTCCTTTGACCTTTGCTTCCCCACAGCCTGGCCCCTGACATCTCCACGGAGCCGAAAGAGACTCGTAAAACTTAAAGGCGACCTGTGCTTTGAGAATTCAGACTCCCATGCTGCGCAGGAACCAAGCGGGGAGGATCCTCTTGTGATTGCCTTGGCGCGCAAAGCAGAGGCAGAGAAGCAACGACAGGAGGGACCGGACGCTGTTTATGTGATGCAGTCTCTGAGTCTTCACCTATTTGGAGATGGGTCTGGTGAATCTTCACATCCAATGCCCATCTCCCACATAGCTCCCATTAGGCACAGTCCATGCTCCCAGCATCACTTTTACTTCTACAGCTGCTTTTCTCCACTTGCTACTGCTGCAACGACGAAACAAAGTGGTGCGGCCACCTAGCTCATCAGCTGATCGTCTTGGTGGTGCCGGTAAACGCAGCAATGCCACCTCAGAGAAGAAAACGGTCCCGAGCAGCAGTAGCTCTGACACGACACGCAGCGCTTGGCAATCTGCAGTTCAGGAAGCCTCGCAAGCGCGCTGGGCCTCGTGCCAGGACCACAAGGTGTGGCTGGCTGAGACCCTTGGCCTTCGTTATGGTGATGTGATGTGATGCTGGTGGTGGGCTTGTTGGTGAAATGGCGCATTGGAAGCTGAGGAAGAATTGGAGAAAGCAAGTCCGAAAGAAGAAGGACACTTGCCCTCGGCCTCCTCGCCGACAGTTTTGTTGCCGTAACCAGGGATGTGATGGTTTTGCATACGAAGGCATTCACCGATGAGAAATACATGTACACATACGTGTGAATAAAAGATGAAGACATAGTTGAGAAATTAATAAACAGACTAATAGACACACATGCATACCCAACTGTAGGTATTGTACGTAGTCGACACAATATAGAAGTCAGGTTTGTAAACGTAAGCAAATTTTCGTCGCGCCCACACACTGAATGCTAAGGAAGGTTTCGGTATGCGACGGACCACCTGATGTCCAGGTCTCAAGCGACCACACATCAGAGACTTTGGACAGGTAGCTTCATGGACAACAGCTGCAAAGAGGAAGTGCAGAAAGTCTGTAGCTGACACCTCAACCTGCCTGGCTAAACCACAACGCCAGCCTGAACCCCAACGTGCCGAAGGACAAGACCAGGACCAACGATTGCAAACGCTCGCACTGAAGAATGGCTTCACTCGCACTGACAAGGTTCTGTGCGGGGTCCTCGGCTTAGCCCCAGGCCATCCAGATAAGGAATATGCACCAATACGATGACGAACCATATACAGCGAAGACCAGGATGTCACAAGCAATTGTGCAGGTACGTGAAGAAGGCGTCCCTTCTTCATATCACAGCAAATCTGGACGGTCTTTGTCAGGCAGCGCAATCCAGAAATGCTCGCTGCCCCCCTGCTGTGTACTCTGTACTCAAGTTCGGTTATATATAAAGCGTAAGTAGGAAACGGCTGCAGAGCGTGAGGAGAAGGCCCTTGGATACAGGGTTGTCACACACACACCCCGCCGTAGCGGGGTGAGTTAATCAGACGAAGACGGTGAGCATGTAGAGCAGGTAGAGCCGTCGGGTGAACTTGTAGGATCTGGCAGCGGTGCAAGTAAAGTCGGTGGAGAACTTCTCGGAGAGGAGTTGGCAATTCATGCCTTTCATATTGACGTCGATCAACATGACGAGCGTAGACTTTAGGTGCCAGTAGACCAAGGCAAAGTTGCCAACGATGACGAAGTATCATCTGGCTCATTATGTAATGTAGTCGACGATCAGCGAGAAGTAACGCGTGAAGTACGCGTGGAGATGGTGCGGTTGTGAACATGCTGTACTGGTAACCGCAGATGTTCGGGTCATAGTAATCCAGTCGTTGGAAGGAAGGATTGAGTTGACAAAGTCCATGAAGGGTGTCGAGGTAGAAGCGGTTCTGAGAGGTCGTGAATCGGTGCTGTGATATGACAAAGCGTGGATCAAGGAGGGTACTGGGGATCTGGAGATCGGGTGAGGTCATTGGACGAACTTGCCATACTCGGAGCTCCACCAAGAAGTCAAGCCACCATTCCAAAGGAATATCGAGTAGTTGCGGAGCCATGAGTGCAGAGGCGAAGAAAGGAAGGAAAGGAGAGGCGGAGGACTAACCAAATAGTGCTGAAAAGGCTGCGGTAGATCAAATAGGCCAGGGCCAAGATGCACACGCGAGGTTCTTTGTCTCAAAAATGTTCTGTCAGTGTCCTCCGAAGCTTCACCGTCTCAGAGGTGGGAGCAGACCATGTCGTTGTTGTTCCTGCTGCCAATAAGGATTGTCCGTTGTGATGGGTGGAGGAGGCGAGTGGCGGCGTGAAGTCGTAGATGTCCATTTGGAAAAGGAAAGGCAATGCGCTGAACACCAGCATGTGGTAATCCAGGGTCCGGACGAAGTAGGTCGCCACTGTGCTAGGGTAGGATCTCGAATGCGGACACGTAGGCAAAGTCGTGATGCAGAACGTAGCTGGACGTGGGCTCGCCAACACAGTCGATTGCAGTGTACGATGACCGAGGGCTGATAATGATAGATCGTGAACACCGTGTTGTCGTGGTGGAAGCCAAAGAAATTGTGGGCGCTCATCTTGTGATCTTGGAGGGCAGTGAGGAACTGTTGCCAAACGCCATATTGATGCCAGGAACAATCAGCGTGATGTGCGGTCAAGATGGAGAAGGCAGAGCGGGTGGTGTGGCGGTCATCAGTGTGTGGACGCTGGCAATGACGGGGATCCAATTGTATCATAGTCTGCATCTCGAAATAGGAGAGGATCATGGGGAGGATGTCAGAGAAGGAAGCCATTCGTGGGTGATGGAAGGAAACAACTGCGTTTGGACAGAAAAGCTACGGTAAAAAGGCAGCGGGTGTAGAACTGACGAAACGGAGATGCCAAGGCATGTTTTCCAGAGCGGGTTCTTGTTGGAATCAGGTAATCAGAATGTCGCGGACAGACCGTCGTCTGCGAGTAGTGCATTCCCGGTAGATGAGTGCCAAAGGAATGAGTTGGTCTTCGGGTAGGTCATAGCGACGTCGTATCCGTGAATTGTCTGTAGTTGCAGTGGGTCCTCCTCGTTCATGAGCGATGATGTCCAACATAATGCGGGCGCGATGTCTGATGCAGTTCTGCACGTCCTGATAGTACGGTGAGGCAAGAGTGCACTGGCGCCATTGTCGGAGCCACTGTTGTCGGCGACGTTCTGCGGCATCTCCATGGAATGAAACGGTGGAATGTGTAGTGCCCGACTTGCTGCGGTGTACTTGATGTAATGTATAACCATGTCCTCGGGGAGGGATTCGGATGCGAGGGGGAGCGTCCACTGTTGCTGAGGGACGATTTGTCGTGGCGAGTGAAGGTCCCGTCGCTGGAGTGGTAGTGCTGGTCCCGGAAGGTGTCTCCCGTGAACGTTTCTTTGGACGGGACGAGGAGGTAGGTGGGTCCATTGCTTGTAGTTCCGTAGTGGAGCACGAAGAAGAGGATGAGGACGATGAAGATGTCGACGACGAGGTTGACGTGGCTTTGGAAGGTCGAGACGATGTGGAAGAAGAGGAGGTAGTATGGTGGCGATGTCGTCGACGGCGTTTGCTGGGTCGTTTTCTTGGGAGAGGAGAGGGAGAAAGTGGAAGGGTGCGATGAGGCGTGGGGTCCCCGTCAACATCTGAACCTGTGGGAAGTAGACCAGCATCGTGTGCGGAGGAGGCGTCCAGGTCTGAGTCCATGTCCGGGTCTGGTGTCCAGGTGACGTCGTCCAAGAGATAGGAATCGGGGGAAGAACCGGCCATGACTAGGGGCTCTGGTGGTAACTTGACCTAAAATGCCTGCGAATAAATCAACGAAATGAAGTGGCGCAGATTCAATAAACGCAAGGGAGCAAGTTTTCCGGGGGTTCACTGACCTGTCGCCAACGTAGTCCAAAACGACGAAGTACGGATCGGGATGCGTCTTCCAGTGAGCGTTCAGAGAAACCTCGTTCACGATATAGATGAATAAGTTCACGAACTTGAGGTGCAATGACGGCTTTGGGCCAGGATAATCTGCAAATGAGATAAATCCGCGTGGTGAGTCCCTGAGTGTTCCTGCGTGTCGAAGAGTCTGAACACGGAGAGCGCAAAGAGATGCTGTTCCGTGGGAGGACAAGTCGGATGGAACGTTGTGCGGTGTCCACGACGGTGCCCAACAGTTCTTGTCCCGGAACGTGCTCCAATTCTAAGGGAAGGCCATAGAAATGTGGATGTAGGTATACCTCTTGAAACCAACCAGACGATGACGTAGAGGATGAAGAGAAAGGATCGTAACCTCGGCGGGAGTGGTGTCGTTGGCAGTCGTCCAGGGATTCCAGCTCCCCATCCCAAATCCGAAGGAGGCAACGATTGTCCACATAGCGTGAGGAACAGAAATAACGAGAAGTCAGCAACTGATCGCGAATGAGTTGGTGGAAAGTGGCTTCCCACAGGGCTGCGGTCGCTCCGCACATTGAGGGGGCCATGGGTGAGCCCATGGAGGCACCGCGATGTTGCACCAAAATTTCCGTGCCAACTGTGAAAAAAGAGTGACGTAGCAAGAACATAACCAATGAAGGTAACTCACGAAGGCATAGAGGTTTGTAATGTGAACCGGCTTTTCGATATCGGCCTCGAAATAGGCGACCAAGTGAATTGCGGTCCCGCATCGTGATCTGTATGTCAGAGTCCAAGGGAATCTGTTGGTGGCGAGCGAACATGTCTGTCAACGACGAGATCGAGTGGTAAATGCGATCATGTGGAACCGAAGTGAAGAAACCAGAAAGATCTTGTTGAAGTAGCTGAAGTTCCACCGTGA
The DNA here is from genome assembly GCA_905221615.1 of Symbiodinium sp. CCMP2592. Taxonomy (NCBI): domain Eukaryota; class Dinophyceae; order Suessiales; family Symbiodiniaceae; genus Symbiodinium; species Symbiodinium sp. CCMP2592. Next base: position 1,238,033 of record CAJNDT010000535.1, read on the forward strand.
CCGGGTTGTTGCGGAAGGCATGTATGAACGTCTGGATGATGGAGTGGACAGTAGGGGAAACGAACTGAGGTGGAACGACCGTCTGTAGCATCTGTAGGACTGCGGTGGAAAGAAATTTCGCGAGCGTGGCACACCACGTGTTGGAGTAGCTGACAATCGGGCGACCCTTCAAGAATTGTTTGGAGGGCTTGGGGAGCACGTAGGCGTACGGCAAAGATTCTTGGGGTGCCAGGGCCCAGTGATAGCGTGTAGGAACGTGTCGTTTGATAGCTCGTTGTATATGTTCCGACAGCTGCATCGGGTTGGTGTCTCGTCGCCAGAAAACTGCCGGATCCAGAAAGGTCTTGGTCAAGATGTCGAAGTATTGTTGAGGACAGAATCCATACGCCAAATGCGGTCCATGATCAATGGGGGAAATCACGATGTGCTCAGAGCTTTCCCGTAAGTTCTTGAGTTCGCGTAACTGTCTGCCGTCAGGTCGCATCCGTAGAGTTTGGCCGTGTAGTCGCCATTGGTGTGAGACAAAAACTTGCCAGCGAAGTAGAGATTGGTCAGGTTGTCGCCACAGCTTGAACCATCGGTTCATAGGGGCCACTGTATACCTGCGAAATTGGGATTTGGTCAACCATCGGCCGTCGCTCATGTTCTCCCGATAGATGGATTCGTTCAGGACGACATCGGCCGGAGCTGCTACATGATCTGAGGGTGTGCGTTGTCCTGGAAGTTGTTGACAACAGCAAAGAAAGGGTTTTCCTGGGTCCCACTGTCGCAACCATGCGTGGTGGTTGAACAAGGTTTGACCGAGTGTAGGGGCCTTTCTCTCGGTAATGGTGTATCGCGGTAGGTGGTGAGGCGGGAACCATTCTCGGTGATGAAGTATATAGCTGTCCAACCAATGTTGAGCTTGTCGTAAAAAGTCATGAGCCAACTGAGGAAGAGGAAGTAATCGGTGACGAGGCGGAATATCCCCTCCTTTGTAGCGAAGGGCCAGACGTAAAGCTTGTAGGGCACGTGTCTGATGTGGTTCATCCACAAAAACAAGGAAGCGGACGAGTAAGTAGAGGTAGGCGATCGGAGACGTAGAACTCGTTGTGAGAAGAACTTGAGAATGCCATTGCTGCCGACATATTGTATGATTGTGGCAAGGGTCTCCCGTTGCTCGATGAGGGAGCGAGTGCCAAGGAGTTCCGGTAGATCCCGGTAGTGTGTGTACCGATGATGAGCGCGTAAAAGACGAGCTCCGTTGCCACCTTCCAAGAATGTGACGACCATGGGTACTTCCAGTTGCACTCCCAATTTCCGTAGAAACGTGTACACGAAAGGGGCATTCAAGTGTGGGTGATATGTAGCAATCAGAGCTTGTTCCAAGGCGCGGACTTGTTCCTCAGTAGGTCGGTGCTGTAGAGTAATCGGTAGATGATGGTCATATGTACCGGCCGCGTGCCAGATGCGTAGGGCAGGCTCGAAGAACGCTTGCGTGCCGGAACAAAGTTGATTGTATTTTGACCGGCGGCTAACTTCCCGGTCGATGATCGTGTGGATGGTGGAGCCGATGTACCATCCGGGGTGTTTGTGGGAGACTTTGATGTAGACAACGCTAGACTGTAGATGATGTCGTAGAGTGTACCGCTGTACGTCCAAGTTGAAGAATAAATCCTGGAGACCGCGATGGTTGGTAGTAGTGGCGAACCGTAGGCGATGAAGTTGTAGGAACCACAGAGCGCGTACCCAGGAAAGAAATCCAAAAACATGATGTGGAAGAACTTGTCGTATGATCGGCGATGCCGCAATGTAAAAGTCCAGAAAAGATCCAAGAAGTCTGTGTGGGTGAGGCGGTAGGCGGTGACGTACTGGGGGTCGCGGAGGAAATTGTGCCCCAAATCCTCAGCGAAAAAGTGGTCAAAGCTGAAGATCTCCAGGCAGAAGAGGAGTCGGAGAGCGGACGTTTGTAAGGTGTGAGCAACCTGAACGCGTGTCAGTGCGTATCTGCTGGTCAGCCACTCGTGGATGCGAGAGTCGGAAATCGATGGCAAAGCTTGTCGTAATGTTGTTGTCAATCCATCAATCTTGAGGTCCGAGTCTTTGGTCCAGCCGGTGGGTGTGGTAAGGGACGTCCCGGTCGATGAAGTTGTACCTGTAGAGGAAGATGTCGGAGTCCAAGGTGGATGGGACGTGTCACATGAGGAAGGACAAGTATAATGTACTCGAAGTGGTGACATCCTGCGTGTGGTATCCGGACGGTGGGAGAAAGTGGCATCGAGAGGGGGCGGTGGAATCCGTAAGGTTGAAGATGTAGATGGGGTTGTGGATGTACTGGTGGTGGAACGTCGCGAAGATGAGGCCGGGGTTGCTCGGAGTGGCAGACCGCCGGATGTCTGTGATCCTCTCGGATGATTGAAACCCATAGCTGGTCGGGATGCGGAAGAGGTAGAGGATGATGATGAAGGGAAAAGTTCATGTCGTAGGCGGCGGGCAACGTCATCGTCACGTAAGGCAGGAAATTGTGCTGGTGAGAACGAAGAACCTTCTGCCAATTGTCGTATGACCTCGTTAACAAGAAGTAAGGCATCAGTGGACTCGAAAGCAAGCGGGTACACCGACTGGCCATTGGCAAAGCGGCGATAAAGCGGGTGAAGTGGGCCCTGATGTAGGAAATCAATAAGTCGACTGGTCTGAGCTTGTCTGTCGCCTCGTACTCGTGCATGAGGAGTGCCTTCCGCACGTACAGAATGTTGTCGACGTGGAGTGCGAGACCGGCGCCGCTCATGGACCATGGGCATAGGTGGGGACAGGAAACGTCCCGAATGTAAACGGCTGCGGACGGAAAAGGGAAGAGGAGCAAACATGGCCAACCGAGGATCGCAGGGTCGGACGGTTTTCCGACGTCAGGGCGGTATGGAGTGAATCAAATGAAGGGCTGAAAACGTATGCGACGAACTGGTAGGGCAGCTCGTAGGATGGAAATGGTCGTTTCCACGCCTTCCTCGTCATCAAAGTAGAAAAGTTTGCACGGAGCGCCCTGCCGTAGAGCAGCTTGCGGGATGCGGGCGAGGTGCAGCTGCAAATGTTCAGTGGCATCGAGACGATCACGCAGAACGCAGCACCATTCCGAACAAACAGCTGCCGTTGTCTGACAAATGAATAAACTCACATGTTGCAGGGAGACGCGAAAAACTGCTTCATGGTATCCATGTCGGATCAATCGCGGTGTGCAGCATTGAAGCCGGGCTCTTCGCATGGAGCTGGTAATCAGATCGCAAGACCTGGTCACCCACAAAGGCAAGTTGTCATGTGTTTCTGGGGAATCTTCAGCATCGTCGTGTAACTCCAAGATCACATCGATGTACTGTAAGTACGAGGTGATGTGCGCGAGCGAGGCAATGGGGAAGGGGACACTCATGATGATGATCGAAAACGGCTGCGGCATGTATCCATGAAAGAACGAGGAACACGGCACAGAGGACGGCAGCAATCTGTTTTGCCGTCAACGTCCCCAAGTCGGTGTGGCACCTTGAGGTAGTTCAATGGCCGGTTGCCAGGTCGTCCGGCGGGCCTCAAGTAGACTGCCACAGGCGGGTGCTTCTCGGAGGATTTCAGCGTCCTTGACGGTGGCAATCGCAGTGGTACTTCTCATGTAGGAGAGGTGTCGGTCGCCCTGGAGCAACTGAAAGTGAGATGGGTGCAGATAACGACCATGACGTTGATGAAGGAGTTGCGAGAGTCGTTGTTTCACATGGTCAATGAGCATGTCGCTCCACACATGAAAATCAAACCACTCCGCATGTCCACCGCCATCGGGTAGGTCACAACAAAGGAACCATGCCGGAATCAGAACGCGAAGACGTATAAGATTAGGTGGAATGGGTAGCCCGGCGACGGCGGCTGATCGTTTCATAGAGCTCGGCGTGAAGAAGGGCGCGGCCGTGTTGTAAACAATGGGAGAAACGGCTGCGGGATCCATAAATCAGAACAAGGGGTGCAACACGAATACAATAGGGCATCGGGCATGTGATCTTTTCCGTACGGGCAGTCAAGAAGAGTGCATGAAGGCCAGAATGCGGAACACGACGTCATGGATCCATATCATTGGCGGAAGCTGTGGTGAAGAACACGCGGCGGTGGTAATGAAGGCATTGTCCCAACAACAGATAGGAGCGGGCGCGTAGACACCGTAGCTGGGTTTGCAACAGCTCCATGGCCTCCCAAGTGTGAATTTCATGAGGGATCATCAACGTCAGAACCGCATCTGAAAACCGGACCACGTCAGCGTAGGTGGTGCCGATGGGTAGGATGCGTGGAGGCAGAAAGGGTCCTCGCATACGGGGAGTGGGTTCACCTGGTAGTAGTTGAGCGGGTCGAGGTTGATGAACGTCCCGAGTGATGAAGTGTGTGATGTTGCGCCCGTGCAAGAAATGAATGACTTCGTAGTTCATGATGCGGTTGACCCGGAGGAGCTGCGTGGTGAGATACAAGTCGAGTACGATCTCGAACAACCCATGGTAAGAATTATCCGCGATCTGGACAACCTCATAATACATGTTACAGGCCTCCGTCATCACCTCGTGCATAATCTGGTGGATGTGCGGTCGCGGTGAGGTCGAGGAGAACGGAACCAACCAGCCTCGCATCAAGATGAAGGGGGAAAGCCAAAAATTGACCGGGACGTCGGTGAAGGTGGAAATCGTACGGTTGTCTCCAGAGGATAGGGAGACATAGGTGGTCGAGGGGGTCGGTGTAGCGCGATCCCTGCGAGATTCTCTAGCCGCTGCCACCCATTCGCGGTATTCAGAGGTAGTAGGAAGGTCCACCAGCGTCTCCGGTGCCAAGTTCGCCATGGTGTGACGAGCAAGTGGATGAAGGGTAAACAAAGTAGCTGAAACGGCTGCGGGGAGAGGACATCGGGTAACAACTCAAATTGTGTGAGGTCAGTGATGAAAAGGAAGAGCAAGTAAGGACTCTTTGTGTCACACGATCATCCGCTCCAGGAGGTGTCCTGAAGGTGTCTGCTCTGCAGGGCGGTGCCAAAGGCATGGAGTCGTAATCGGAACAGACGACTGCGGGGGACCTCCGTGCAATCGAACTCAGTCAAATAGGAGGGAATACCCAAGCGGTACGTCAATGAGGAGAACCGCACAATGCTGGAGAACTCCGAGCCAAGTGGAAGACGCCGACGAAGAAGATCAGGAGGTTCAGAACGATCCGCGGGTAGAAGGGCAACTGTGGTCATGGAGCGAGCGAGGAGGTAGATGGCGAGTGCATCATTGAGATGGCGGTTGGTGGCCGAAAGTGCCGAGATGACGCCGATGTCGAAGGTGAGAACAAATAGGCCATGATAATAGTTCGTTGTCTCCAACGCGAAAGAACCCGTAGAAGAGGTTAGTGTGACGGTCAATGAGCTCGGCCAGGCGATCACGGATCATGACGTCATCGGGATGTCGTGTAGTCTGCCGAATAGAATTTCCTGGACTGCCATCAATAGGGGAGTGAGTCGCGGCCACGGCGTACGCGAACAAGTTCTGGTGGTAGTCCAAGAGCTGGTGCACAAATCCGCAAGGAAGTACGGAGAGCTGGAGCGGCATGGTATTAATGTCAAAAACCCTAAGGAAACGGCTGCGGAAGGCGCGAACATGTAATCAACGTCCAGGCAGGCATTGCAACGCTGCAAACTATTTCCGTTCGAATGCAGCCACCCCCGCGATGGCAACAGTTGGTACCATGTGCCAGCTGAAATATGGTGAGGACGAACACGCTCATGTGCTGGGAGCAGTGGCAGGAACAGCTGCTGGCTGGAAGGCGGAGAGGACCGCAGTCATCGCCAATAGCTTTTGCTGGTTGACCTCCGACAACTTGGAAGCCAAAGTGACAGACAATCCCCAATCCACAAGGGTTTTGTCGAGGGGCGGCAGGACACCCGAAGCGGCCTCTTTCAAGATGCCCTGTAACTCGGTGAGCTTCGGTGTGTAGGATTCGCGATGGAGCTTGATGAGACCGTCGAGCCATTTCTTCACATCGGTGGTAGAGGCGGATTTGGGGGAGTTGGATGCGAGGACAGCGCGGCGATCAAGTCGTTCGAACTTGGAGAAGGAGTCCCGGAGTCTGGTGGCAGCGTCTGGTGGAGGGTTCGGTTCTGCAAGTGGATGAGGTAAGGTCTCGGCGCCCGTGCCAGCGGCAAGCAACCTTAGCTGGTCGTTCTCCTGCTGCAATCGTTGAATTTGTTCAAGAAGTCCAGGTCGTCCTCCGGCTGCAACTTCACCGTGGGGTAGTAGATCATTAATAGTCGCAGCAACCTTGTCCGCCACGTGTTGCAAGAGCTGAGCGCGATACGCCCATATGGTAAGGTCGCGTGGGCCTTCGGTAGCAACGGTGTGGTTGTCGTGTAATTGTTTAAGGACATCAGAGATGTCGTATTGGTCCGAGGACTTGCGGAGCGTCCGAATAATGAATGAAGCCAAAAGCGCTTCCTGTCGCGTCCTGAAAATTTCAATCACAAGAGGGCGGCCAGCAGCCAGCAGGCGGACGATCCATGCTTGCCCCGCATTCGGGGTGAGCGACACAACAGGTACGAGATGAAAAGGCATTTCGGCGATGCCGAGACGCCTGGTAAAGGCAGTGTCTACGACATTGCGCGGTAAAGGGAAACCGCGGTCTGGGTTCGCGTCAAGGAAGAGGTCGGTGGTTTCCCAGTTGGCGCCGAGCGGATGGATGTCTTCGTAGCGTTCCTGGAGTAGGCGGTGATCTCGAGCGGAAGGATGGTCTCGGCGATCACGGCGAGGTTCACGTCGAGCAGGAGGTGCACCGGAGGAAGAATAGTGGGATGGATCATCATGAGGTGGAGGAGTGGAGTGCACCCGGCTGTCAGAGTGTGGTACCCGTCGGTCAGAGTCGGAAGGAGGAGGATGTCGTCGAGACGATGGTCGTGGCGAGGAATAGTGTAGACGACGTCGTGGGGGAGAATCAGCATCAGGATCTCGATGTCGATGTTGCCTGATCGAAGTGTCACGGCGGTGGTGGCGGTGATGTTCCGGCGTGTTGGACACCGGGGTTCGGCTTCGATGTCGTCGGGACCGAGGAGGAGACATACGGCTGTGTGCTCGATTGTCCCGAAAGGACCCCGACCTGGGAGGTTGCGTCGTCATGTTCCGCTGGGACGAATAAGGATCGTTTCGAGAAGGTTCATCACGTCCAGGTAGACGATGTCGTCGGGAAGGTGGAGTGCGAGAGCGGTGTGGGGGCATAAGGAGGAGGAAGAAGGGGAGGAGGCGTGAGGAAGCAGGCGAAAGGAGCCAAAGTATAAAACGGCTGCGGGAAGTGAGCTCGCTTAAGAACTGCTGCAGCAGCAAATAGTCCCTTTGTCCAGGTCCTGAGCGCGCATCATGAGAAACGTCCGAGCCGGATCAGAGGCAACTCCTGGTAGCTGGAAGGAATGAAGACCCAATGCTGAATTCCACGGTGTAACGCCATGCCGCGGACTTGTTGTGGACAAAACGGATGGAAGATGGAGAGGCACGGTCGAGAAGAATGTGACCGTGGAAGATCGGGTGTGCGTTCCACGTAGAAGGCATATTGAAGTCCACGATCACGAAGAAGGGCTCGTACTGCGTAATATGCTCGCGAGCATGTCATCATCAAAGAAGCAACGACACCGGGATGGAATGTGATCTCGGCGAGGGCATAGTGAAGGTGATAGTCGCGTTCCGTCCGGAACGCCAGAGCCTGGCCATGTAGTTCAGCAATGGGAAAGAGGCACCGTAAAGTGGAGTCCGGGGCGGGTGCACGGGCAGAAGCAGTGTCCATCATCGAGTCCGGAGGGACGAGAGCAGTGCGTAGACGAAGTTCCAAGAGTGGTAAGAACACCCGGAAGAGAATGAAAGGATCAGTCAATACGTCCAAGTACTCCAAGACAGTTGCCGAAGTGGATGACGACAAGGTCGAGCAGGAAGAGGAGGCAGAGGACGAAAGAGGAGCAGAGCGTCGGAGAGACATGTATGGTACCAGGGAAGGGCAGGACTGTGGAGTAATGTAGAAAATGGCTGCGGAACATCCAAGGAAGGAGGAGCAGAGTCGGCGATGGCACATGTTTTGCTCAGGTCCGGGCGACTGAGTACAGGGTCAGGGGTGGGCGCTGCTGGTCTCCGCTCAGATCCCGCCGATGTCGATCACGGTCTCGATCGCGATGGGGAACATCACGTGCACCTCGGGAGCGGTCATGATCATCACGATCATCACGGTCTCGGTCAGCACGGTCGCGGCGGCGACGCCGACTACGGGATCGGCCGGTTGTCGCCGTTGTGGTGCGTGGAGGAGGAAGTTGCGGTCGCGCTTTGACCTGTACGTAAGTCAAAGTGCCATCAGCATCAACCTTCGGTGCAAGAGGTCGTCCGGTGTGCTTGGAGACAGCCGGAGGTGGAACTGTGTGGCCGATCGGGATGGCATCAGAATGTCCCGGGGTTGATGGAATCGGAGGAGAAGGTCCAGCAGGTAGAGGGTCAGGAGGAAGTGGGGATACCGAACGACGTCGACGGCGATGACGATCACGATCCCGGTCTTCAGCGCGAGAACGTTCTTCATCTCGAGGGCGGTCGCGATCTCGTCTCCGAAGTCGTGGTAGGGTCTGGCGCTGGGAGGGATCCACATAAGGAGGAACCGGTGGTGGTCCCATAGGGGCCGGAGGGGCCACACTGCCGCCAGGAAGTACCTGAGGTCCAGGAGAGTCATAGGCGGCTTGACCAGAATAAGGGCCTGGGTCACTGGAGGTGATCGGTACTGTGGCAGGTGGAGGACCATCCGGAGGCGGTGGAGTAGATGTCGTAGTCACCGGAGTCACAGGAGTCAAAGTCGGTCGATTCTGATGGGCTCGTAGCAATACGTCACGTACCTGGAGCAGTTGGTTGTCAGACAGCGACTCGAAAAACACCAAGAACAGCTGCAAATATTCGGAAGTGAAGGCGGAGGAGGCCATGATGTGCTGTGAAGGTTTCAGCAAAACGGCTGCGGGATGAAGAGGAATAAAGCTGCAACAACAAAGAGACCAGCAATACCGCACCTCAAGTCACGCACACATTTTGTGGGTCCTCTCACATGAACACGGCGATGCCTTCTGGTTGTGCAAGCGTGGAGTGCACGCCCCAACGGTTGTCGTTGCCGTGTAGGATGGAGACGAAGTAGTTCGCCGCGTTTTCGGGGACGGTGCCCCCACTGTCGCTCTTCAGGTGATAGGCCGCGGGAGTGTTGGGGAGCACTGAAGACGGTGTGTCGGTAGGCGCGGCATTGGCTATGTCGAGATAGCAAATGGGGATTCGGCCATATACACAAATCGGACGGGGAGAACCCCATCCTCCGAACTTGGCTGCAGCCCGTAAGGCTCCGCTGAGACTGTGGACAGAAGCGCGAGAGTAAAAGGCAGGACTCGGCAGCCAAGAGGCGTCAAGGGGGTCGAAATTGCTGGGGCGGATGCAGCCTTCTTTAAGGATGCCAAAAGCCGCCTGAAGGTCCGTGTTGTGACCGAAATACGCGACGGCAGGTGCCCCGCTAATACGCTGTGCCGCTGCCGGGAAGGGAAGCGAGACCATCAGCATCGGTCTGCCTGCTTGGTCTGGTTGATGTTGGGGGGCCTCGACGTGTGTAAACTTGAACTGAACACTGTGAGGATGGTATCCGGCATGTACCAACAGATGCATCACTGTGAGTATCGGATCGGCTAGGGTGAAAGGCACTTCAAAATGGCGTCCCTCCAAAAGTAACTCCCGTTGACATTGTCGGCGATGAGGGAGCGCTTTGAAGTAGGGCCTGTGTTGCAGCAATGCAGTATACACTCGATCCCAGTGCACCGCCTTGAGGGAGCCCAGCCGTGTAGAGTAATCGGATTGCAAATAGGTGTCAAGTCGGCCTGCCGTGGCCAAACACTGGCGTAAGGTTGCCAACGTGCAGGCGGAGCTGAAGGGAGCTGCTGAGGTCGAAGATGCTGTAGGTGGCGACGTCAAGGATGCCGTAGGGGTGGTAGACGGGTCCGGCAGCGAGGTAGGAACAGAGGCATCGGCAGGCACCGACTGGTCGTTGCTGGAGGAAGACGGGGCTGAGCCAGTAGGAAGTAGACCAGGCCAAAACGGGCTCGCAGGGAGAGGAGAAAGATCAGGAAGAGTGCTTGGAGCTGCCATATCGATAGGTCGTGGAGGCTGCAAGGGGTCAGCGATTCGGCCAGTCAAAGTAGAACGTTGAGGTGCCGCAGTCCGGGTCGTAGGTGCCGCCGGCGTTGACGACGAAGAGGAAGAGGAAGACGATGAGGACGCAGACCTCGGGCGTGGCCGAGATCGTGAGCGAGAGGGTGCAGTCGTCCGGAGTCCAGGTGCACAGGATGGACGGGGACGAGGAAGCATGGCGAATGCAGAAAAGCAATGCACAGCCTACAACAGCAACTACTACAGGGAAAAAAACCACTAGAACGTTACGGTCAAAACTCTTCCTGCCTGAGTCCTTGGGTGTGAGTGCCTGAAGCTGCTTTGGCTGCAATCGCGTTTTGGTAGGCATGGAGCCGAATTTGTGGGTGCCATAAGAGGCGGTTAGGCCGTGTGGCTTCACTGCTCTCCTCATTGAACTGATCTAAGCGCTGACACTGAATTTGGCGCCTCCGAACTTGGAGGATCTGAGTGCAGCACCGAGGCATACACCACCGTCCCGGAGGACTACACACTGAATGCTAAGGAAGGTTTCGGTATGCGACGGACCACCTGATGTCCAGGTCTCAAGCGACCACACATCAGAGACTTTGGACAGGTAGCTTCATGGACAACAGCTGCAAAGAGGAAGTGCAGAAAGTCTGTAGCTGACACCTCAACCTGCCTGGCTAAACCACAACGCCAGCCTGAACCCCAACGTGCCGAAGGACAAGACCAGGACCAACGATTGCAAACGCTCGCACTGAAGAATGGCTTCACTCGCACTGACAAGGTTCTGTGCGGGGTCCTCGGCTTAGCCCCAGGCCATCCAGATAAGGAATATGCACCAATACGATGACGAACCATATACAGCGAAGACCAGGATGTCACAAGCAATTGTGCAAGTACGTGAAGAAGGCGTCCCTTCTTCATATCACAGCAAATCTGGACGGTCTTTGTTAGGCAGCGCAATCCAGCAATGCT